>JAVSCE010000867.1:0-151224 GCA_032199065.1 Smutsia gigantea | reverse complement strand
TTTGTTCTCACTTGTTATCTTTCCCTACTCAGGATTATGATATTATTCTTCTAAATTATTTTCTTGAATTTTCTGGTTTACCTTTCATGTTTAGATATACAATTGACAATAATTTTGTTAGTTATATAGAAACTAATTTTATATATTTTTTATTGATATATAAATACGTAAGTGATAGATTCCTTGAAAAGATTGTCTTTTCTATACTGCTCTATAATGCCGTGTATGATATACCGAATGTCCATAGATGCACTGGGTTATTTCTGTGACTTTCCCTTATGCTACATAGTTATATTTCTCTTCTTGCACCAACCCTTCACAACTTTGCTTTAGCTTTATAGCATGTTTTGCTGTTTGGTGGAGAAAGTCCTCTGAAATGTCAGATTCCTGTATTGTCGTGGAGAATATAATATTACTTTAACTGCCAAGTGAATTCTAGAATTACCAAATCTATTTCTAGAAAAAAAAAATCTGTGATTTTGTGGGACATTTTGAATCTCTAGATTAATTTGAGGAACATTCTTATTATAATATTTTAATAAGACTATAAATCCTTTAACATTTTACTTCTTTTTAATATCTCATAATATTTTCAAAAAATTTTTGGTAGTGATCCATTAGATTTATTCCCAGTATTTTTTTCTATTTTTATCAAGAAGTAATTGACATACATCACTGTATAAGTTTAAGCTGTACAGCATGATGGTTTGATTTAAATATATTGTGAAATGATCTCCTCAACAGGTTCAGCTAGCATCCATATTCTGATACATATATAATAAAAAGAAAAGAGAACAAGAAAAAAATTTCTCCTTGTGATGAGAACTCTTAAGATTTACTCTCTGAACAACTTTCCTGTACATCCTACAGCAGGGTCAGTTATAGTCACCATGTTGCACCTTCATAGTACTTATTTATCTTACAAGTAGAATTTTGTACCTTTTACCTTGTTTCCCCAACTCTCCTGCCCCCACCATCTGCCTCTGGTAACCATACATCTGATATTTTTTCTATGAGTTTGGTTTTGTTTTGTTGTATATGTTCTTTCATTTTTTAAATTACACATATAAGTGAGTCATACAGTATTTGTCTTTCTCTGGCTTACATCACTCAGCACAATGTCATGTTGCAAATGGTAGGAATTCTTCACTTTTAATGGCCGAATGATATTCCACTATATATATATATCTATGCCACAACTTTATCCATTCATCTATTAATAGATATTTAAGTTTTATCCATATCTTGCATATTATATTGCAGCTATGAACATGGGGTCCATATATCTTTTCAAATTAGTGTTTTCATTTTCTTTGTGTATATTCCCAGAAGTGGAATTCCTAGATTTTATGGTAGTTATATTTTTATTTTTTGAGGATTTCCCATACTGTTCTCCATAATGGCTGGGCCAATTTACAATCCCACCAAATTACAATAGTGCACAAGTGCTCTCTTTCCTCCATATCCTCACAAACATTTGCTCTCTCTTTTTATCATGATGGCTCTTCCAACAGAGAGGAGGTGATATCCCATTGCAGTTTTAATTTTCATTTCCCTAATGACTAATGATGTTGACCCTTTTTACATGGACCTGTTGACTTTCATACATCATCTTTGGAGAAATGTCTATTCAGGTCCTTTGCCCATTTTGTTTTTAATTGGGTTGATATTTTGCTGTTTAGTTGCATGACTTTTTATGTTTTTTTGGATATTAATCTCTAATCAGATATGTGGTTTGCAAATATTTTTTTCCCATTCCATAGGATATCCTTTCACTTTGTTGAATGGTTTATTTTGATGTGAAGAAGCTTTTTAGTTTGATATAGTCTCACTGGTTTATTTTTTATTTTGTTGCTTATGCTTTAGGTGTCACAGCCAAAAAATTATTGTGAAGGTATAGATCAAGGAATTTTTTTCCTACGTTTCCTTCTAAGAGTTTCATGGTTTTAGCTGTTACATTTAAGTCATTAACCCATTTTGAGTTAATTTTTGTGTATGGTGTAAGATATGTGTCTAGTTTCATTCTTTTATACGTGAATATCCAATTACCACAGCACAGTTTATTGAAGAGATTGTCTTTTCACCATTGAATAGTCTTGGCTCCCTTTTCAAATATTAGTTCATTATATATGATTGGGTTTATTTCTGGGCTGTCAATTTTGTTCCATTTGTCTGTTTTTATGGCAGTACCATACTGTTTTGATGACTATAGCTTTATTGTATTGAAACCAGGAAGTGTGATGATTCCTGCTTTGTTCTTTCTTATGATTTCCTTGGTTATTTGGGGTCTTTCATGGTTCCATATAAATTTTAGGAGTTTTGTGTGTTCTTTTTCCTACTGCCATTGGAGTTTTGGTAGTGATTGCATTGAATCTATGTATGTCTTTTTGTAGTCTTGAGATTTTAACCAT
Source organism: Smutsia gigantea (assembly GCA_032199065.1). Taxonomy (NCBI): domain Eukaryota; kingdom Metazoa; phylum Chordata; class Mammalia; order Pholidota; family Manidae; genus Smutsia; species Smutsia gigantea. The sequence goes on along the minus strand of JAVSCE010000867.1, from coordinate 148,813 downwards.
ACAAATTCTTCTAATAACATAAACACAAGATACCTTTTATTTATTTTTGTCTTCTTCAATTCTTTCATCAATGTCTTATAATTTTTAGAGTAGAGATCTTAAAGCTCCTTAGTTTAATTTATTCCTAAGTATTGTATTGTTTTTGATACTATTGTAAATTTGACCAGTTTCTTTATTTTTCAGAAAATTTGTTTTTAATGTACAGAAATACTACTGATATTTGTATGTCAACTGTGTCTCCTGCAACTTTAGTGAATTAATTGATTAGATCTAAGAGTTTTTTGGTTGAGTCTTTAGGGAAATAAAATGTCATCAGCAAATACAATTTTATATTTTTCTTTCTAATTCTGATGACTTTTATTTCTCTTTATTGCTTGATTGTTCTAGCTAGGACTTCCAGTACCATGTTACATGGGAGTTGTGAGAGTAGGCAACCTTTTCTTTTTCCTGATCTTAGAAGAAATGTTTTCAGCTTTTCACTAGTTTGTATGTTGTTAGCTGTGAGCTTGTCATATATGGCCTTTATTATGTTGAAACATGTTCTTTTTATGTCTTATTTGTTGAATTTTTATCATGAATGGATGTTTAATTTTGACAAATGTTTTTCTGCATCTATTGAAATAATCATCCAATTATTTTTTATTCTCTTAATGTGATGTATCACATTGATTGGTATGCAAATGTTGAACTATCCTTACATCCCCAGGATAAATCCCTCTGGATAACTGTCAGTGATCCTTTTAATGTGCTGTTAAATTTGGTTTGCTAGTATTTTATTGAAAACTTTTACATCTGTATTCATCTAGGATACTGACCTATAGTTTTCCCTTCTAGTAGTGTCCTTTTCTGGTTTCCTTATCAGGATAACATAGGCTTCATAAAATGAGTTTGGAAGTGTTCCCTTCTCTGATTCTTTGGAAGAGTTTGAGAAGGATTGCTGTTAATTCTTCTTTAAATATTTGGTAAAATTCACTAGTGAAGCCATCTGGTCCTGGATTTTTTTATTGGAAATTTTTTTTTTATTACTGAGTCAATCTCCTTATAAATAATTGGTCTATTCATATTTTGTATTTCTCTGTGATTTAGTTTTGGTAAGTTGTATGTTTGTAAGAATGTTTCCATTTCTTCTAGGAACACGTTTCTTCTAACACATGTAGTTGTTCATAGTAGCCTCTTATGATCTTTTGAATGTCTGTAGTATCAGTTATAATGTCTCCTTTTTCATTTATAATTTGGTTAATTAAGGTCCTTTCTCCTTTTTTCTTGGTTAGTCCAGCTAAGTGTCAATTTTATCTTTTCAAAGAATGAACTCTTATTTGGCTAATATTTTCTATTGTGGTTTTGTTCTCTATCTCATTTATTTCTGCTCTAATCTGTATTATTTCCTTTCTTCTGATAACTTTGGGCTTTATTTATATTTCTTTATCAAGTTCCTTAAGGCACAGAGTTAGGTAGTTTATTTTGAATCTTTATTTCTGGTTAATTTAGTCATTTACCATTGTGAACTTCCATCAGAACTGCATCCTACAAATTTTGGTATGTTGTGTTTCCATTTTTATTTGTCTCAAGAAGTTTTTATTTCCTCTTTAATTTCTTCATTGGTCCATTGGTTGTTCACAAGAGTGTTGTTTAATTTCCATGCATTCATAAGTTTTCCAATTTTCCTCTTGTTATCTTTAGTTTCATGCGCTCAGAAAAGATACTTGGTATGATTTCTATTTTCTTGTATTTTCTATGATTTGTTTTGTGGCCTAACAAATGGTCTATCCTAGAAAATGTTTCATGTGCACTTGAGGAAGAATGTGCATTCTTCTGTTTTTGAATAGAATGTTCTATATATGTCTGTTATGTCCATTTGGTCTATGTTATTGTTTCAGCTGTTTCCTCATTGATTTTCTGTCTGCATGATCTATCCATTGTTGAGAGTGGGGTATTAAAGTCCCTACCTATTACTGTATAACTATTTCTCCTCTTAGCTCTATTACTTTTATATATATTTGCTTTATATATTTAGTTGCTCTGATGTTGGACCCATAAATATGTATAATTGTTATATCTTCTTGATGAATTGACCACTTTATTATATAATGACCTTTGTTTTCACCATTTGTAATTTTAAAGTCTATTCTGTCTTATATAAGTATAGCTGTCCTTGCTTTTTCTGTTGGTTCCCATTGCTTGAAATATATTTTCCCATGTCTTCACTCTCAGTTTATATGTGTTTTTTAGGTTAATGTGAGTTCCTTGTAGGCAGTATATTGTTGGATTTTTTTTTAATCCAGTCAACCATTCTGTGTTTTTTGATTGGAGAATTTAATCCTGTAACATACAGATTAATTATTAATAGTTAAGGGCATACTAATACTATTTTGTTAATTGTTTTCAGGTTCTTATCATTGTTCCTTGCTTCTCATCCTGCGGTCTTTTTTGTGTTTTGATGTCTTTTGGTATCAGTATGCTTTGACTTATCATGTTCTTTGTGTAATTACTACAGGATTTTCCCTTTTGTTAACCATGAGGCTTACATAAAGTATCTTAAACTTACAACATCCTATCTTAAACTGATAACAACTTAGCTTCAATACAATTCCTAAACTTTATACTTTTACTTCTCCTCCTCCTCACATTTAGATTATCACTGTTACAATTTATTTTTTATATTGTGTAATTAATAACAGATTATTATAGTTATGGTTATTTTTACTACTTTAAAAAATTTTTGAACTAGACTTGTAAGTGAATTATGTATCACTACTACTGTATTGCAGAATCTAGGTCTGACTATATATATACCATTACCAGAAAGATTTACATGACTTTTCTTATGTTTTTCTGGTTCATTAGCATTTTGCTCTCACTCATGAACTGCCTTTAGCACTTCTTGTCAGACAGGTCTGGTGATAATGAACTCTCTTAGCTTTTGTTTGTTCAAAAAAGTCTATCGCTCATTCATTTCTGAAGGACAACTTCTCCAGTCATAGCTTCTTAATTGACAGTTATTTTCCTTCAATATTTTTTAAATGTTGACCTATTCTCTTCTGGTTTAAAGAGTTTCTGTCGAGAAATCTGCCAACTGTCTTATGGGCATTCCCTATTATATAATGTCTATTTTCTCTTGTTGCTCTTAAAATTCTTTCTTGTTTTTGATTCTTGATAAGTTAATTAGAATGTTTCTTTGTGTGGCCCTTTATTCAATATTTAAACTATTTGGGATTCTTAGGGGCTCATGAATGTGAATATCTATTTCTCTCCTCAGGTTTGTGAAGGTTTCAGCCATTAGTATTCTAAATATATTTTCTGTCCCTTTCTCTTTCTCTTCTTCTGGAATTCTTATAATATTATTTCTTTTTATTGGGTCCCATAATTCTCTAGGCTTTCCTCACTCTTTCTCATTCTTTTTTTTCTCCTCTGACTGCAATTTCAAATGTCCTATCCTCCATGTCACTGAGTCTTCTGCATAGTTAAGTTCACTTTTTTTTTTGATGGTTGTTATTTCTTTGTTGAACTTCTTGTTTGCTCATGCATTGTTTTCCCAATTCAATTAATTGTCTAAGTTTCCTTGTAGTTCAATAAACTTCCTTAAGAAGATTATTCTGAATTCTTTGCCTAACAGTTCCGAAATCTCCATTCATTTAGGGTCAGTTATTGGAGTTTTATTAGTTTCCTTTGGTGGTATCATATTTACCTGGTTTTTCATGATCCTTGATTCCTTATGTCGACATCTGTACATTTGCATAACTGGGCTCCTCTTCTAGGCTTTACAGGTTTGATATGGCAGAGCTAGTTCTTCATCAATCAGTCCAATTTGGCTCTCTGGATATGTCTGCTGGTAATGTCCTTGGGCAGGTGGAACATGCTAGTATGGTCTACTTTTGGGTGAAGCAACTTTTTTGAGTTCTGAGGATAGAGATGGGGGGTTATGCTTCTGGCTAACAATAATTAGATAGGACTGCTGGCTCATTCCCTCCCAAGTAAGCCTAATGGATGGCTCTGTGGTAGCCTGGATTCTCCAGTCAGGCTTCCTAGATGGTCAGAACTGAGTACTATATTCAGTAGTAGATGGAGCTGTGTATTAGCATCCCAAAGGCAGCAGGACATCTTCTAGAGCCTGTATACCATATTGTTGGGTTCCTAAATCAGTCCAGAGCATGTACTGTATTTCCCTAGTCAGATGAGACCACAAGTTTTGCTCTGAAGATTTGGGAAAGCCTTAGGTTGTGCAATTTTGTTCAAGTGCTCCTGAGCATGTGGCTGTTGAATGGGCTCTACGGCTTCCTCTGTGCTCTGATTAGTTTCCCTGCTTGTCCAGGTTGAAGGATGCATTCAACAATGAGTGGGGTTATGAATTAGATTCCCTACCTGGGTACAGTAGGAGAAGCAGGTGAAGATGGCAAAATTCTTTATTTGTTTTCTTAAGCTAAACTATCCCCCAAGTTCCCTGGCTAAATACAGAACCTAATCAGAGCTTTGCTTTTGCAAATAATTGGCTCTGCCTGCCCTTCTTGCAGCTCAGGTGCTGATGGGGCATACAACTTACAGGAATTGTCACTAGCTTCTGGTCAGAATGAGCCAAAAGACACTCTCCACATTGACTGGGTTATGTCTTAGCTCCCTTGGCAGGGTAGGAAGGGGGAGGGTCACTCCAGGCTATTCTCAATTTCCTGAACACTATCTATTTGGGAGTGCCAGGAAGCTATCCTCAACCTTGACTGTGAATTAATCCTGCTGATATATGACACAGAAAACTTTACACCCAGGACTGGTCTTTGATCTGGGGACAATTAGCTCTGCCCACCCACCATTCAGCTTGATTGCCACTGGCTGCACTATAGAGTTTCCATGTGTACTGAATTTTTTTTGGTTATCTTTTTTCTACTTATTTCTAGCTTAATTCTACTATGCATGGAGATCATAGCTACATGTTTAAAATGTTTATAATTAGATGATATCTACTATATGATTGAGCAAAAGCTAAAATAAGTGTTCTGGGTACATTTGCATACTTTTAATTGTGGAGTGCCTTATTTTATATATGTTGATATATTTTCTAGGTTGTTCAAATGATCAATTTTTAAAAGAATTTTTAAATGCTTATTCCATGAGTTTTTGAGAGAAGCATGTTAAAAATTAATTTTTAAAGGACTTGAGTATTTCTTTTAGTTATTTCAAACTTTTTAACATATTGGGATCAAGGATCATGTGCATACAAATTTAACTGTTGTGTTTCCTAGTAGAATAAACTTTTGGTCATTAAAATACAAGGCCTTTTTTTCTCTAGTTAAATTTCTCTTTGATGTCTTCTTAATGAGGTATTACAATAGTTAAACTAACTTTGGTTAATGTCCACGTGCTATATTTTTCCTTCCTATTAATTTCCCATTTTTCTTACCTTATAGTAGAGTTGGTTGCTTGAGAATTTCGTATGGCTGGGTCTTGTTTTATATTTCCCTGGAAAGCTCTTTTGATTTAATTGAAAAGCTTATTTTATTGAATAGAATATAATTACTGATGTATTTTATATATTTTTTTATTTGCCCCACCTGAACCATATGTCTTTTGTCTCCTTTCTAATTTGAAAAAATTGCATTTTATTTCTATATGATTTTATAATTGTACATTCTTTTACTTTTCTTAATGATATTAATTTATAAATTATAATATATACCTATGAGTTTTTCAATTTCTTGGGTAATTGAATGACATTAGAACATTTTAATTCTGTTTTCCATCCCTCCATTTCATATGCTTTTATTGCTTTGTATTATACTTATCTATATGTATGTATATGTTTATATGTGTATATTATATATATGTGCATAATGTTATATGAGTGTATATTAATCTCCACAAAGTTGTCTTGACAGTAGTATTCATTTAGAAGAGCCACATTTAATATTTTATACTCTTTTTTCCTTACTGCCTCTTGAAACTTCTATTTTAATTATTTTTTCTTCTGCCTAAAAACACCCTTAAGAGATATCAGTAGGAGGGTAAAGATAACAAATTTCTTTCTTTATTTTTCTATTTCTTTTTGTTTTCTCCATATTTGAAGGATATTTTTGGTATTGAATAGAATTCTAGGCATAGGGTAGGCGTAGAATTCTAGGTTAATGGTTTCCTTCATATCTTTAAAAATTTCATCCTACTAATCACTATAATCCAGTTTTTTTTTTCTGTTGAGAACCAGCTGACAAATATACTTTTTTCATTTGAAGAAATCTGCTCTCTTTTGTATGCTTTTAAATATATTTTGTCTTTGTCTTTGGTTTCCAGAAGTTTACCAGGGCCAAGGTGAGTGTGAGACAAGTGAAGCATGTAAATTATAAAATATAAGGAGTCACTTGCTTTCAGGTGTATACATATTTCGGCGTGTACATGTGTATATGCTCTATATGCACACATATGTAGTCTTGCATTTCTAGTTTTCAGCAGAAGGATTATTCTGACCCCCCTAACCTGCCATTATTAAGTTATAAATGGTATACTACCCAAGATTTTTCTATCATTGTCATCACTATCATCATCATCATCTTCATCACCATTTTTACTACTATTATTTATTATTAGTAGTAGTATTACGGTTTTTTTTATTATTACCAAATCTGTTGTGAGAGCACTCAAAATGAAATTCTCAGAAGTTAAATTCAGCAGTTTTTTCTTTGGATGAACTGGCAAAATAGAATTGGAAAAAGTTAAGTTCAGCAAATGGATTCTGAAAGCAAACACATTATTCATGGGTAGTCAGTTGGTGCTAGGAGAGTCTGAAACATTTTAATTTGAGGTACATAGCCACAGGACTAAGATGCAAAAATAAAATCTGTCTGGTTCCAGCAATGAATTAAGGAAAGTGAGGAAAAGAATTTAAACAATTAAGATGAATGCCATTATGATGATGATGGTTTAGGTCCTTGTCACATGTTTCATATAAAGACAGACAACGTCATTATTTCTCAAGCTCTGATTCTACCACTTGGTGAAAATGATGTATGGCTCTAACCTGAGCTTATAGACATTGACACAAGTTTAAGCACATCACTTGTCTCATTGTTTTTTATCTTTCTTTTGATTTCTTGTTTGTTTATTTGCTATTCCAGTCTAATCAACTGTTGATCACTGTCTTCTAGTTTCCATCACTCAGACAATTGAAACCATTCCTACTATTGCACTCATAATCTGACTTGTCTAGTTATGATTTTATGCTCATTGGGACTCTCACTTTCTCTCAGTATTAAGTATCTTCTGCAATACTTGACCTTCCTGTTAGTCATAAATCTCCAAGTTGGATTATTTGATTGTTGCCAATTTCCCTTTCCCTGTTGCTGGTCCCCTAAGAATAGAGTTGTTAGCCTCCTATCAAATCATGTTTCACAGTCCCCTAATACCACCTCCTCTCCAAGGCAGTCTGGGCACTACAATCATTTTTTTAAATTATATCTACAAGTTTAGGGCATTACAAATAGTGATGAGGATATCACAGAAATAAATTATCTGAAAGGCTTGAACAGAGAATACAAAGATGAGAAAGATAGAACAGGAAAAGAAAAAGATGAACAAATTGTGTCATGATTTCACTTTTACAAATATTTTGAATCCTATTGCATGCATGATCCCTAACAATGGAAACATGAAGAGGAAGTTTAAACAGCACTGATTACTCTTTGTCTTCACCTGGCCTCTCTTCCAGGGCTGAATATATTGCTTTTTCTGGCTTCTAACATTATTCTGACTCATGTTCTTTTTAGTTACTCCTTTCCTCTGGAAATGTTCTTATGGTTGGCATTTCAGGATTTCAAAACTGTTAAGTGATCTGAAGTTTACTCTAAGGATACATTTATTTCTCTAGACTCTTTTGTGAAATTAGATCACTACAGCCATGTAACTGGATTTGCTTTATCACTCAATCAATACTTCTTTCATGGAGAGGTGGCAAGAGGAATTTCAGGGAAAGAAGTGACTGTAAGGGAAAATGAGTTTGAACAAAAATGGGGGCACCAGGGCATATAGGAGAATTCTTTTTAAAGTAATATAGAGAAATAAAGATTTATAGGATGAGAATCATTGCACCTACATAAATTTCTTATAGTCCTTTTCTTTCATTTTTACTTTGTGTATCTTTCTTTAGGTGTCTTACACGTAATCCTCAGCTCTTTCTACCTACTCATTTTTTTACTTTATTTTGCTGTTTTATTGAAGAGACTATTGACTCCAATTTCCCTGTCTTTCTTAATTTCCCTTTCCTTTCTAAGTCAATTCCTAAAAATAACAGAAGCCACAAATTCAATTAAATAAAAAAGTTCTTAATGTAAACACATTTATATGGGTTCATACTTTTTTTACAATAATCCTGATTTCTGTGAAGGTATTATTATTGATAATAAGTGTAGTATTAGTTTTATGAATAAAAAACACAGATACTGAAAAAGTAAGTTAACTTACAAAAGTCAAAAGCTTGAACAAAAGAGAGTGAGATAAAAATTGAATACTAAATGCAAAATTTTTGACAATCACTAATTTCTCCAAAGTTTGTGATATTCTTGTGTTTTCTTCTAAAAATTCAGGCAAAATAAATAAGTAGATGCCAATAATTATGGCAGAAAAAAATATTTGTTTCTCATTAAGTCTATTTCATTATGTTCCAGGTAATCTTAAACATTCATGAGAATAGGCATATTTCCTTCAAAAACAAAGCTATACTTTCATTATTTTGTTTTTTAAAATATTGACAATAGCCTGCCCTAAGCTTAACTTCAAATTGGAAGTGTGTATAGATGTATAACTTGAAATGAAATAAACCAGACACAGAAATACAAGTGCTGCATAATTCCACTTATACATGGTATCTAAAAATGATCAAATTCTTCATATCAAAGATTGGAATGCTGGCTGACACAATCTGCTGGAGAGAGCATGGAGGAGGAAATAGGAATTTTTTACTCAACATGGATAAATTTCAGTTAAGACAAACTCCAAAGAACTACTGTACAACATTGTCCCTATAGCCAATAATGTTATATGTACTTAAAATTTTTTAAGCAGATTGATCTCATATCAAGTGTGCTTATCACAATAAAATCTTAAATTTTTTATATATTTACACATTATTATATGTATTATACATACATATATATACATATATTTATATATATATACATGCATTACAGGTATATTATACATATATATATATATCTTATAAAATAACTAATTACCTAAATAAAGGCCAAACAAGAATAAGAACAAAGGTAAAAATTAGCAAAAATGAAAGAAAGGTCCAATTTCTTTTTATTTAGTACTATGTGAGTTGGTATTTTGGAATAGTTTGTGTATAAATATTTTTTATTTGTTTTGAAGGGTGAACTATTATGGTTATATACAGTTTTTAATTTATGCAATTCATTCATAATCCAAGTGGATATTTTTAAAGCAAAAACAAAATCAATTCTGCATTATTTTTCATCATTTCAAATTGTAAAGATAATCAATTTCTGCTATAAATAAGTTTTGTGATCTGTAATGAAAATTGGAATGATCAGGCATTTGAAATCATGACCATTTAAGAATTAAGTTAAAACAAGCCCTTAGAAAAATGGCATCAAAATGTATAATATTATTACAATAGTTGTAAATGGTATACAGGTCTGAAGTTCATTAACTGATTCCCTTTATGTAGCATCTTAAAAACTAATTTTCCTGTAAAATTTTTAACAAATGTTTGTTAATTAGACAATAATATTTGAAGAGCTTTTTAAAAATCTATTCATAAGTATAAACTTATTTTATTTTATTTTAATGTTTATTAGTATAAAGTGATTTTACATTCCATTAAATGAAATCTGAAAATATATTCCTATACTTGAAAATAACATTTTACATTTTCCTTTCTAAATTATCATATAAAATTCCTAAGAAGTACTTATTCTCATTTTAAAATGCATACACCTATATGTATGTTTGAACATGATTTTAATGATATAATCTTGACTGTCACAGGAAAGTCTAAGCATATTTTAATTAATTGTATATAGAAGTTATCACATGTGTAAATACATGTTTTCAAGTAATATTTGATGTGTAAGACAAATATTGCTGGAAACTTTTCCAATCTATTAAAATAATACTTTAACTAGGCACAGTGATGATATTTCACTTCACAATTTTTCCCTAAATGCAAGGCATGTCTTGCCTTTCTTTTTCTAATATTTATAAGTATTTTTTAGCACTATTTGAGAAAGTAAATTTAATTTCAGGCTTGGTAACAATTTTCTATTAAGACTTTATCTTTTTTTTAGAGTATTTTTAGAGTCACAGCCAAACTTAGGGCAAGGTAGAGAGATTTCTCATATACTTCCTACCCCAACACATGCATCATCTCCCCTATTATAAGCATCATTCATCAGAGTAGTACATTGATACATCATAATTACCCAAAGTCCATAGTTTGCCTTAGCATTGACTCTGGATATTGTACATTCTATGGGTTTGGATAAATATATAATGACATGTATCCATCATTATGGTATTGCACAGAGTATTTTTCACTGTCCTAAATATCCTATATGCTCTGCCTTATTCACTTCTTCCCTATCTAGCCCCTAGTAATCACTGATCTTTTTATTGTCCCCATAGTTTTACCCTTGCCAGGATATCATATACTTGGAATTATACATTACATAGCCTTCAAGTCTTCTTGCACTTAGTAATACACATTTGAGATTCTTGTATGTCTTTTTATGGCTAGATAGCTCATTTTTTTTAGTGCTGAAATGATATTCCATTATCTGGATGTACCATAGTTTATTTATCCTTTCATCTTCTGAAAGACATTTTGATTGCTTTCAAGTCTTGACAATCATGAATAAAGTGGCTATAAAATCCATGTGTAGGTTTTTGGGTGGAGATAAGTCTTCAACTTTTTGGATAAATACCAATGAGTGAAATTACTGGAATATATGGTAAGAGTAGGTTTAGTTATGGAAGAATCAGAGAAAGTGTCTTCCAAATTGGCTATACTAGTTTATAGTCTGATCAGCAATGATTTAGAGTTGTGTTTATCCACATATTCACTAGGATTTGGTGTTGTCAGTGTTCTGTATTTTGGCCATTCTATTAGATGTACAGTGGTATCTCACTGCGGTTTTAATTTGATGACATGTTGGTAGAACATATCTTTATATGCTTGTTTGTCACCCATTTATCTTTGGTGAGGGGTCTTTTAAGTTTGTTGGCCCATGTTTTAGTCCTGTTGCTTGCTTTCTTGTTGTTGAATTTTAAGAGTTCATTTTACATTATGGATAACCATTATCAGATGTGTCTTGAAAATATTGTTCTCCAGTCTGCATGTCTCTCATTCTCTTGGCATTGTCTTTTGCAGAACAGTTTTTAATTTTAATGAAGTACAGCTTATCAATTATATATTTCATGGATGATTCCTTTGAATTTGTATCTAAAAAAAGTCATTGCCAAACCCAAGATGGTCTACATTTTCTTTTATGTTATCTTCTCAGAGTTTTATACTTTTGCCTTTTACATGTAGGTCTGTGATCACTTTTACTTAATTTTTGTGAGAGGTGCTAATAAAAATGGTATTGTGGTTTTAATCTCATATGCCACCTACTCATTACTAGTATATAGTAAAACAATCAGCTTTAATATATTGTATCTTCCAAACTATCTATATTCATTTATTTCTGGACATTTTTTGACTGTTCTTTTAGCTTTTCTACATAGGCCACGTCATCTAGGAACAAAGTCAGTTTTATTTCTTTCTTCCCAATCTGTATAATTTTAACTTCCTTTTATTGTCCTATTACATTACCTAGAACTTCCATTATGATATAGAAAAAAAGTGTGGTGAGAGGGAAGATCCTTCCCTTGTACCTATCTTGGGGGGAAAGATTCAAGTTTTTGACCATTATGTATGACATTAACTACATAATTTTTTGTAGATATTCTTTATAAAGTTGAGAAAGTTCCTCTCTATTCCTAGTTTACTTAGAGTTTTTATCAAGAATAGGTTTTAGATTTTGTGAAATGTTTTTTCTACATCTCATGGTTTGTCTCATAATTATCCTTCTGTTGCATGTTGTTGTGATGGATTACATTAATTTATTTTTGTATATCTGCTTAAATACCATTAGGTCATGATGTATAACTGCCTTTATATATTATTATATTTTATTTACTAATATTTTATTGAATATTTTTCATCTATTTTAATGAGAGATATTGGTCTGTGGTTTTGTTTTCCTGTAATGCTTTTGTCTAGCATTAGAGCAATGATGGCATTATAGAATGGAAGTATTCCCCCTGCTTCTTTAATATGAAAAATGTTATAGAGAATTGGTATAATATCTTCCTTAAATGTCTAATAGTATTCACCAGTAAACCTGTCTGGCCTTAGTGCTTTCTATTTTGTATAGTTATTATTGATTCAATTACTGTAATAGATACAGGCTTGTTCAGACTGATTATCTCATCTTGTGTGAGTTTGGTAAATTGTATCTTTAAAGGAATTTGTACATCTCATCTATGTTATCAAATTTGTGGTCATAGACTTGCCCATAGTATTTATTAGCCTTTTTAACATCCATAGGATCTCTTGTGATATCCTTTCTTTATTTTAACATTAATAATTTATATCTTTTCTCTCATGTCCTTTGCCTGGCTGGAGAATCATCAATTTTATTGATCTTTTCATAGACCCAGCTTTTGATTTCACTTATTTTTCTCTATGAATTTCTTATTTTCAATTTAACTGATCTCTGCTGTGATTCTTATTCCTTTCTTCTGCTTACTTAAGATTTACTTTGCTCTTTTTTTCTAGTTTCCTGAGGTAGAAGCTTGAATTATTGATTTTAGATCTTTCTTCTTTTCTAATATGTATGTTCAATGCTATACACTTTCCTCTAAGCACAATAAAACACAAATTTTGATAAACTGTGTTTTATTTTCATTTTCTTCAAAATACTTTAATTTTCTCATGAGAAATCTTTGAATTGTGTTATTTAGAAGCATGCTGTTTAATCTCTATATGTTTTGGGATTATCATGTTATCTTTTTGTTATTCATTTATGCTACACTTTTAATAGTTGTCCTACAACTATTTTATTCTATTCTCTTTTGTGTATTTCATTCTTTGTTCTTTATGCTTTTCACTTTTTGAAGACTCTATTGATATACTCTCTAGTTCAGAGTCTTTCCATAGCCATGTGCAGTCTACTAATAAGCCCATCAAAAGCATTCTTTATTTCTGTTACTATGTTTTTGTTTTTTGTTTTCATTTCTAGCATTTCTTTTTTATTCTTTCTTTGGTATTCCATCTCTCTGCTTACATTGCTCATCTATCTTGGATGTTGTTTACATTATCCATTATCCTTATCATATTTATCATAACTTTTAAATTCTTGGCCTGATAAATCCAACATCTCTGCATGTCTAGTTTTGACTCTTGCTCTGTCTCTTCAAACTGTGTTTTTGCCTTTTGGTATGTCTTGTAACTTTTTTCTTGATAGCAGAACATGACATAGTTAGTAAAAGGAACTGCTGGAAATACGTCTTTTGTAAAAGAGTTGGTGAGGTATTGGAGGAGGAGAAGCATTCAGTAGTTCTGTGATTTGACTTGTCTTTTTGTCAGCCCATTCCTCTGAGCTACAAACTTCACAAGACTTTTTTTTTCTCCATTTGTTTTCTCTCCTCTTAGATGAGACAAGATGGTTAGAGTGGGCTAGAGTGGGATTCTTATTTTCTCTCAGGATAGTTAGGTTCTGATAATATCCCCCTGGGATAGGCTCTGTTAAGGAGTTTTCCCTGAGGATGAGCCTTGTTAAGAATAGAGTGTTCTTTATTTCTGTTGCTTGCTTTGGGATCTGTATTTGGGTGAGACCACTGCCCATGCTCTAAGGTCTATGGACAGGGTTGCCACTGACTGAGAACAATTGGACAGGACTGCTGGCTTGGTTCCCTGTCCAAGAGCAACTGTAGGATGGGTTTCAAAGCTGCCCAGAGGCTCTGTTCTCTTCCTAGTCAGGTGGGACTGGACGTTATCCTCAGCAGTTGGGAGTGACTATGAATTTGTTTCTCTGCCTAGGCATTGAAAAGGCTTTATGATATTTTGGCTCAATGGATGGGACCCAAATCAGTAAGAACCTTCCCCAGCCCCCAACCCCCACCACCTGCCAAACATCCTTGGCCAGCTCACCACTGCAGATGGACAGAGCCACTGGCTGGGATCTCTGCTTGGTTGCCACTGTACCTGGGGCTGTAGGATGGGCTCTTCAGCTTCCTGAGGGCTCTGGTTAGACTTCCTGGTTGGGCAGGACTGAAGGCTATATATACTCTGTAGTAAACAGGGTTTCAAATTTGCTTCCCTGCCCTGGTAGAATGGTAGAACAGACTCCAAGGCTGGCATAGCTGATTGGCTGGGGACCTGAGTCAAACGGATATGCCCACCATCTTCTCAGGCCAGACAAATCCACCAGCTCAGCACTGCTGATGGACAGAGCCACTGGCTCATATCTTTACTTGCACTTCTGTAAGGAGGAGCTAATCTTCTTACCCCTGTTATGTGGTCTCTTTCAGTGTCTGTTGTCCAAGGTTATGTGTCAATGTCACCCCTTGTTCTGAGATTTTCAAAATTATGTTTTGTTTATGGACAGTCGGTATTTGGTGTTCTTCTGAGGGGAATTAAAATCTTGATGATCTATATTGCCATCTTGATGACATCATTCTCTGGTAATTTTGTTTTGGTATGTTGGTATGCTTTTCCTTTTCTTCTCTTTGTGTCTATCTTAATGAATGGCTTTTGATTGTAGTTACTTTTGAGAATGTGCTTTGATTATTATTCACTTATTTGTGATTATAAATCTGTACATCACATGAATGAGTGATGTCTACATTACAGTAATTCCATTAGAATAATATATGCAAATACAATATTGAATTAAGAACCTATGTCAACCTATTAAACTGCTTTTAAAGCAATTAAAAAAAAATATTTATATTTGACAAAACAAATTCGTTTTTTTTTTCTTGAACCATTCAAATAGATTTTCTCCATTTCACTGGGTCATATCAATTAGAAGGGAATTTGGCAGAGCTGTACAAAATATTTCTGTATGATCCCATGAAGAAGCAAAGATGAGGACAGGCAATAACCTTTTGTTTTGTGTTTAAAATGGTTCATTGCAATTTTGATCATTCTTTTACCAGGGTAAAATTTTAGAATCATGGCATTCTATCAAGTTATTATTTTATCACTAGTATTATTTATGTAAACACTAGTAAAAGTGTTGCTATGAAAATATTTTGTAGATATGGTTAGGATCAACAATCAGTTGATTTTAAATAAAGGATCTTTTTTTGAAAATTTGGGGATCTTCATCTAATTAGTTGAACAGGCTTAATAGCAAAATGAGGTTTCCCTGAGGAAAAGGAAATTTATCTCAGGACTTCAGCATCCATAGCTGTCCGAGAGGTTCCAGGTTTCTGGCTTACCTAGTGGAAAATTGACTTTCCAGTCCCCACAACCTCATAAGCCAATCCCCTGAAATAGACCTATTTTATGCTGATGCTCATCTCAGTAGATACAGAAATCATCTGACAAAATTCATCATCCATAATTGATAAGAGCTCTCAGCAAAACTAGGAATATAAGGGACAGATATAAAAAACTAATGATAACATAGTACTTAAAGGGGAAAGACTGAAAGTTTTCTCTCTAAATTCAGAAACAAGGAAAGGATGTCGTCTCTCACCTATTCTTAAACATCGTACTAGAGGTTCTTGCTACTACTTTAATGCAAAAGAAAGAATAAAGAAAATATCAACTTTGACTAAGAAGTAAAACTTTTGTTGGTGACATGATCATGTGTAGAAATTCTTATGAAATCTACAAAAACCTATTAGAAATAACAGGTAACTTTAGCAAAGTTGTAGGATACAATTATTATACAAAAATATAACATAAAAATATATAAAATAAAAAGTTTCTATATATTAGTAATCAGAAATTACAGTAAAATGCATTACAGTAAAATAGTGTCAAAAATATACTGTGATAATTCTAACAAAATACATCCAAGCTATATGAAAGCATTTGCCCATATAAAGATTGCATTCATAACAGCATTGCATGTAATATCCAAAATCTGGAAACCCAAGTAATCATCGACAGGTTAATGAAAACACAAATTATTATGTATCTCTACAATGGAATTATATTAAACCATGAAAACAACTGAACTATTGATGAAAAGCCATGGGTGGATCTCTCAAATTAAGTGTGCTGAAAGAAGCCAGATGGACAAGAATACATATTGTATGATTCCATTTATTTAAATTTTTAGAAAATGAAAACTAATCCATAATGACAAAAAGCAGATTAATAGTTACTTAGGGATGTGGAGTGTTATGGCCAGGGGCAAGAAGGAAGGATTCTAAGGGAGCATGAAGAAACTTTAGAGGTTGATGGATATGTTCATTATTTCGATTTTGGTAATGATTTCACCAGTGTAGACATATGTCAAAACTTAACAAATATCTGTCTGTGAATAGTGCAATTTTTCAGTTATATCTCAATAAAGCTGAAAAAATATTGCAAGAGCTAAGAAAGTGAATAACAATAGAAAGGAATGGGACTTGATTGTGAAATAAATTCTTATTTTTTAGAAGTGAATTAATGCATAACGTGTACACTTGTTAAATGAAGTAATCTTATTTTAAGAATATTGTTTAAAATCATGTCAGAATCAGAAAATGTTTCTTTCTGTAAAGAACTTTTTAGTGTCTTTGGATTTTTGTTGGTTTATATATTTTAAAGCAACAAAATGCCTTTGAGCTGTGCAAGTCTATATATGCACTTGACCTTTTAAATTATTGCTAATTGTCTATCTAATATCAATCTTCTTCTTTTGTTATTGACTTCTTCCTACATCTATTGGTTGTGGCAATGTACAAACTTAAAAAATATATATTTCCTAGAATTTTTCCAGCTTGAGTGACCATGGGACACAGTTCTGGTATCACATGAAGAAGTTATTGGGAAGTACTTACACAGAAGCTCTAATAGGAAGCCCAGACTCAATAGGTACATGCCATTTTATAGTCTGTTCTACCAAGGAATTCTGATTCTAGGAGAACACCGCATCAGCTCTGTCAGGCATCCTCCAGACTTCCTTTACATGAAGAGAGAAAAAGTAAACATGCACAAAATAAAACCCTTCTTTTTTGTCTAGTTCACTCTCATTGAATTTTATTGGTATGTGAATGAACATCTTTAGAGAGACATTAGAACATGCAGACATGTATATATACACACACACACACACACACACACTCAGCCCACATGTATAATACAATGAAGAATAATTGTTTGAGAAAGAATACCTGAAGTCCAGTTCTAGATCCCTAATTGTTTACCTGTGAGGAGTACTGTTGGCACTCTTTGTAGTTCCCCTTCATTAGTCTAAGACATCCATCCTCCAGCTGCTTGCTGCAAGTTGGTATCTGATGAAATCTCACAGCTACACCCTTCTCCAGAATATTTACTAACTCTCACTAATTTACAACTAAATGGGAAGCTGTCTTGTTCAAGAGATTATACTGATATGTGTATGTGTGTGTTTCTTACCAAGGCATCCAGAGTACTTGTCACTTTCTCTGATCAGGTTTAATCAGTATTATGTTATCAATATAGAGTACCAACATGATGTTCTGAGGAATATCCAAGTGTTATAGGCCTGATGTAAGATTTACCATAAAAATACTAAGGGGGCTGTTATCGACATGTTTTAGGGGTTTCAGTACTTTTGTGGCACACTGGGATGTCCCTTGCAAAGTTAACCACAAGATAGGACAATTCATACTTCCTACCACTTAGAAGGAAACAAAACATATGGTGGATTTCTTTGAGGTGTGCAGATAGTATATTTAATGCTTGGAGGAAAACTCTGAAACCAATAACTTATTTATCAGATTACATGGAATGTTGCTTATTTTGAGTGTAGCTATGAGCATAAAAGTTCTCTGCTGCTATCAGTACTACAATACAAGCATCTTGCTACTTGGGCTTTGTGAACAAACTGACCCAATGATATCAGAGGTATTCGTAAAAAGTGAAGCTGGTTAAACTAATGACAAGACCTAATCAGAAATACACACACTGATCCTTACAGTTCTGGCACAAGGACCAGACATCTCCAGCAGATACTTATATACCATTTGAAAAATACCTCCTTGCATGCTACTGGTCCCTCTTAGAAACTTTACATCAAATTACCATTCAACCAAGGTTGACAGTTAAGTCTAAATGGTGATCCCAGAAGGCATTCATTATATACAAGAAGTAGTCAATCTAGAAGTCAAGGAATTCTGGGCTCATGTAAGCTTCATAGATGACCAAACTCCCATGTCATCTTCCATAATTTTATGACTATTTCTTTGTCATGTGGCATCTATGGCCTTTTGGGGATTTCCTATACTTAGTTGATAGAGAATGGAAAAACCCAAGGTTAGTACAAGTATGAATTATCTTGATACATGTGTGTGAACTATGGACAGCTTATGCTCCATAGTCTTAAGCAAGCTATCCCTGAAAGACAGTGGTGAGGAGTTTCCTTAGCAGGTAGAGTGTGAGTAGTATGCCCGATCTACTTTGTGTAGGAAGAGAATTGACCTGGGGTAAGGATATATATAGGGGGCCCATGGATGGACCTGTAAGACACAATATACAGTGTGTAAATATTTACATCACAAGTTAATGCCTATTAAGGAGCATGTACCTCAGAAGAGGTAGTAAACCACCAAGTGCAAAAGATAGCTTATTAAATTAATTGTCATTAAGTATCAGCCAATCTTTACCATTGAACATTTCAGTGTTTTGTGCCATGATTCATGACAGGAATAGCCAAAGTAGATTACATGGCAGTTATGTGTCATTCTGGCAGCGTGAGCTCTTTCACACTCATGTGGCCCAGCTCTTGCTACTGCTGAGTATCTGTTCTGCCAGTAACAGAATAAGGCCAAGTTCACCATACAGTGCAATCCCTCATATAGAAGAACCAGTCATTTGGTAGTAATTTCATTACAGTGAGCTCCTTAGAATCTGGAAAGGGCAATGATTCATCCTTAATGAGGCTGTCACACATTCTAGAAATGGCTTTTCTTTACTTTTGTGCTATGGCTCAGCCAAACCCCTATTTAAATACTTACAATGTGTCAGGTATACCAGCATGGGATCTTCTAGAACATATTCTCAAAACAATGACCCTTTATAGCAAAAGTGCTGCAGCCATGTGTTATGACTATGGTTCAGATACAAACAATACTGTCTTAAAACTGTTTAGCTGATAAAGCAGGTTAACAGCCTCTTGTAGAAATAGCTGAAGTGCCAGCTTGAAGAAGAAACTCTGAAAGGATGAAATTCTCTTATTCAGAATGTGGAATGATCCTTAAATAAATAGCTATGATAAAGTACTTTGTTTCCAATAGATGAAATATAAGGATCATGGAATGGAGGAATAGAAGTAGCAGTGATCCAACCTACCATCACTCCCAGTGACCAGTTGAAGAATTGGTGCTTCTTGTCTTCTCTAGACTCTCTAAGTGTTCACAGGTTATTTTCACAAAGAGATGCACTAAGACTGTCACTAGACCTAAAGCTATAACTGCTGTTTAGTGTCTGAGCTCTTTGTGCCAATAGCAGGTGAAGGAAGTTACCATTTTGGCAAAGGTAATTAACTGAGGAAGGCAAAATGTACTTGGCAGGCAGGAGATTCTCTGGGTATTTCTTGGTACTCCTGCTTTGCTTTATCTGTAGATAAGTCAGTAAAGAGCTACAACCTGATAAATATACAGTAATGAGGGCTCAGAACCCTTAGGGATTAGAGTCCCCGCCAGGCAACCGCATATACCAGTAGAAGTTCTAATTAAGTGTAAAAGGAGTCTTGATTGGGTAGCAGAAGAGGTAGATAATGAATATCAATTACAGCCTTTAACCAGCTGCAACAGTGTGTCACTACACTAACTTTCTATTGTAAATTTTCCCAGAAATTTGAATAGACCTAGATCAGTGGCCAACCATTGGTCTAGGTGCTGTGAACTGAGAAGTTAGCAGATCTGAGCAGTTGACCATGGTAGACCATGGTAGAGACTAATGTGTCTCATGTAGATCCCTTTTACTAGGACAATGAATCCTAGCTGCCTTCAGAATTAGTTATTAATGAGTTCATATCTTCCTCCTTTTCAAAGATTTACTGTTGTCCAAATACTGTAGGTATGCTAACTGCAGGGGGCAACCTATAGTCAATGAGTGGCTAACAAAGATGCTTAAGGCCTTCCTTTTGTCTCAAGCTGAGACTAATTTGTGGGACTATTCATGCTCCAGAACTTCTCAGGGACTCTGCCTGAAGCTACGTCACAGGTGTGATTTAATTAGTCCCATCCCCTGCCCTAATCTGTTACTTCACTCCCTTTCTTCTGAGATGAATAGAGAATTCCTTCAACAAACTATGTGCACCTAAATCCCTGTGTTAGTCTCTGCTTCGAGGGAAGCCAATCTAAGAAACTTTGTTGCTATGAGCTATTGAATTAGAACCACAGATTTTCAGCTTTCCCAATTGTAATTAATTAAAGATATATGTTCTTCCCATTGCACTGTAGATACAAGATCCTACCAAATTTGTCACTCTTAATTCTTAATATCTTGCTTTCAGTCATCTGAGTAGCTTAACAATGCAATAATGGAGTCTTTTATATATTTTATTGTATCATACACTACAATTTTCAAATGTTGGGAAAAGGGATGATTTGCTTGGTCCTGATATAGAATATATATTCTGGCCCTTTTCTAGCTGTATCTCTTCCCATTAGTTAAGGACCAAGGTCCAGTGGTTCTTGTACACCTGATCTTATGTTACTTTTGTAGACTATGTCTTCCAGGACTTTTTACCACAACACTGAGCTACTGTCTAGGGCTGGCACTGGCTTTGTCCTAAGCTGTGTTGTCCTAAGGGAGGATTGTGTTACTGATGTGTTCATACCTAGGCCTGAGAGAAAGTCACGCAGCTGATGTTTTAGAAAATGCTAGAATGTGTAGTGGGATGTCCACAAAGGTGAGTACAAGGCCCTTCTCGTATAGAGCCAGAGGCTGTGAGTCTCAGGGTGCTGGCTGTCCTCTTACAATCATGTTCCAGGACAGAATTCTTAAATGTGAGGATTGGAAATTCATACCTGACCTTTCAAGTAACTATAAAGATACATTTTCAAGATAGGAGAATTGAGCATAATTTATTTAATGGCTTTAGATTGCTTATGTATTTTAATTATTTAATCAAATACATGTAGACCTTAATTTATATTTTTGAAAATTCAGGTTTACTTATCACATTCACTAGTTTAGATCTTAATTTCTGTAGTTTAACCAAGGTAACATCTTCGTATAAGGTACAATATTACAGTATACACAAGCATTCCCTGTGCCCATTTTCCCTTTGTTCATTGTCTTCATCTAAACATTTTTTAAACTTGCATGTCTGAATTGTAAACTGCACATTAACTCATCTTTTCCACAAGCATATTTCATTTTGTTTTATATTGTTCCTGTTACTGACCTCATTATGTGTATTTATATTATTTCTCTGTTTTGATATAGTTTGTAACACTTCTCTATTTTTTATCATCTGAGACCCTTATTAATATTCCATTTACTTGCTCTTCAAAAATTCTTAATTAAAATGCTAAACAGGATATTAAATCGGGTGGCAGCAAAGAGTGACCTCTCTGACAGACCATAAGACTACGTCCTCAATATAATGTATTACTATTTATCATGTTTCTTGATGTATTACTTCAGATAGTTTTCTGTGACTGTGAAATCAATTCAATATTTTCCTAAAATAGAGTTTTGTTTAAACGCTTTACTTATGGCTCCCGAGCCATAAACTAAGAAATAGAATTTTCCCATTTTATAAAAACCATTAATTAAAATATTGCATGATGAATACTTGTCTTAATCAGGATTCAATTTAAAAAATGCCTTGTTTTTCAAAACACCATCATGAGTCATAATTAATATAGAAAACGTAGACTTTTGGTTTAGCATTTAGCATATTATGAAAGTGGGGTTATTGTAGGAAAATCTAAGTGACTTCTAGGAGTTGACTCAACACATGTTTATAATATTCATTCTTTCTTTCTAATCTCACCTTATCAGGGCACTGATATTTCTGATTGAAAACCATAGACTTCCATAACATTTAAAAATGGTCAAATAAAACATTCATTAACTGAGAAGAAATCTGGAAGATCCTGAAAATTTTTCAATGTAAAGTAAAAGTCTCCATTCTAAAACAGTGGAAAAGTGAGAACGGTTTTATATATTCATATGAGAATTGATTTGAACCACTCACTCCACTGAATAAACATGTTTTGAAAGCAGATCATCTTTCCTGTTTAAAAATACCTAAATTAAGTATTCTGTTTTTCTTTTGAAACCATAAAGGAGTGGTTAAAATGCCATATTTTCTGGTTATCATAGTTTTTCTTTAAATATAATTTTGATATGGTGTAACTACCAACCATTTATTACCCTTTCCAGTGTATACTGCTTTTTTAATATTCCTAAAATATAGCAGTCAAAAGTTCTAACATTTACAAAATACATTTAAAGGGGGCAAGGATGAGAATAAAAATGTAAGAAGCCCCATAAGAATTTATTTAAAAATATTTAATTAAATATTTGCAAAGTATAATCATATAATCAAAATGAATGTACTTAAATCAAGTTTTAAGGAAGCCATAAAACCTGTAAGATTTGAGTAATTATAAACTATGAAACATTTTTTAAGTAACAAATATTGGAGAGTATGAATAAACATCTTTCCAAAAGCTTATGCCTAATATTATGGAATGCTATTAACACATTCCCTAGCTTCATAATATATGTTTATTTGGCTTACATTTATTGGAAATTTATCATACATGAAGTTTTTTTTTAATGAGTAATAGACACAAAAGTGAATAATAAGGACGATGTTCCTGCCTCCATAAGGACTAAGATGGGCAAAAGCTTATAAAGTAATGAATATTATGAGAAATTCAGAGAGTGAGATATTGGATAGGACATGATAGAGGTGTCTAGGGAGATTGCTTACTTAAGGTGATTAGGGAAACAAATATTTTATGGTGATTTTCACCCAACTGTGGAATTTAATATTTGCAAGTATACATCTTAAAATGAATGGATCCACTAGTTTATGAGGAATTTTCAGTTTGGTCCTAGAACAGAGGAAAAGCCTCAAGAACGCTACTGTGATTCAGGCTGAAAATAATACACTCAGCAGACAGCAAAACAACCAATGAGTTATTTACAAATTGAAGGTTTGAAAGGTTATTTTACACAATGAAAAGTAGGTATCATAATAATGACTATAATGATTAGACCTATGTTGAAGTGCACGTTAGGATACTATCTTCCTCTATTATTATATAAAAGGCAACATTACATATGTTTATAATGTTTATTTCTCTGTGTTTAACTATTATATATAACATTGTCAATCTTATCTTAACTCTGTCTTTATTCAGTGAATAGCATATATAAAAACATATGTGTGAAAACAAGTAAGTTGAAAGTAGTAGATATCACATCAAAAGCAAGCAGAGATTCAGTAACAATGTTAGGTATAGTCTAGATCTTTTGCCACAAAAATAAATTATTCAGTAATGATTTGCACCTTTATGTGTCAAAAGTGGACCCTTAAGAAAAGTTCTGTATCTACATTTCAAACTTATTGGGTCCAAAATACTTTTCCAACTCCATTAAATTCCTTAACTCAGGTCCCTAATTAAAGTTACAGACATTCTGCCCAGGACTTCAGAGTCTTTCAGTTATTCCTCCAAATAGATGAGTCAGTTGTTGAATCATAGATTTGTGCTATGGAAAATTATTATATTAGTAATAATCATATATGTATTGACTTTATTTCTAAATGGAAAAAACTGAATGCTATTACATACATTAAAGTGTAGGAGAAGAACTATAGACCTTGGTCATTCTCTTTTAAAACCATTGTGTACTTCATCTCTTTATCCTGGGGATATAGCACCCATAGACTGTATCTAACATCTAAATGTCAAATGAACCTTCAGGCCTCACAAATTTCATTCACGTTAAACAGTATCTCATAAGTGCAGAATGTCACGGGTCTAAATGCATTAGTTAAAATCACCCTGCTATTAGAAAACAAATTAATATTATAGTAGTGTTGTTTATATTCTGGACACCCAGGGCATAAATAACTTTTATTTCTTACATGAGTTACTTAAAAAATAAACGTTCAAGGAATACTGGTTTTGAGTCTATAAATAAGGGGAAAATATTCATGGAATGGAATCAGGATATGGAAAGATCAAAATGAAAGTTCACACTCAGTGATGCCTCTTTTCATTCAAGTAAATGTCAGCTATCAGTTTTAGAACAGTGTCTTGATTTTTAAGAGTAGACCCATGAATACAGTAGGTAAAATGTTGAAAATAAAGATTATAAAACTGAGAATGAATAAAATTATTCATTGCAGAAAGAGGATGATTACTTTCTGTACACAGGACAGAGGGGTCATTTCCAGAGGCTATCATTGAAAATGTAGCCCTTTAAGTGACATTTCACTCTGTAATATTAAAAAGCAATTTTTACAGGCCAGTTTGCTTTAGCTGAAGTCAAGTGGAATGTAGAAATAATCCTACAAAAAAATCAGGAAAGAAATACTCTTTTGCTCTGTAACTATTGTGACAGCCACCCAAAGAGTTTTATTGGTGTAAACCCCAGGAGCAATTTGAGGGTACCTAATCAGAGAAGTACAACAGAAACAACTGAACAATAAAGAAAACAACTAAATTACACCTACTCCCAGCTCACATGGCAGGTATCCTGGAGAAAATCTGTATTATAATCTCTCAGTGTCATATATTAAGTTGTTCAGGCAATAGGTATATAGAAAACTACACTGATATGTTTGGATTTAATTCCTGATGCTTCCAGAAATACGCTACATCATTTGAAATCCTCACAGAATCACTGGTATTTTAGATAATTTTAATCTAATAAAAAAGCTAAAGTTTTGACTCATTTTGTATAATCACATTTTTTACATAAAGCAAATAGTGAAAAAAATTGAATACTGATTTAATAATGTGTGTAATTGTTGAACCATTGTGTTATACACTTGAAACCAATATAATACTGTGTACCAACTATACTCAATTAAAAAATATACTTAAAGAAAACTGAAATGGACTTCATAATCAAGAATTATCACAGAAAACACCTAAGGTTTATAAGTAAAATTCCCAGAGTAATTATTTTCATTAGAAGACATTTGCCTCTGTAGTAGTCAAAAAAAATCAAAAAAATGTCATTGCTTTATGTTTCAACTTAATATAAATTTTAATAAAATAAAATTTAATATGATTTCAAAAAAGATAAAAAAGTCTGTATTTTTTATAGTTAAGCAACAGTCCTACGTGGACCCAAATGTACACAATAGTTCTTGACTAATATTATAAATTAGGATACTGGTGGATATTAGAATTAATATCCAAGCTCCAAATGGTTTGAACAGTAAGACATTCATTAGTGCACATCAAACTTCAAACATATTGTTTCATTTTGTTTTGATTTGTTCTTAGTTTCCACAGATAAGACTGTGTATCAACTATACTTCATTTAAAAAGATCTGGAGGTATGACTAAACATAAATAAATTTAGAGGCATAATATAGCCATCCACTATGTAGGTTTTTTTCTCTGTCTTCTACTCTCTGCCTTCCTCAGCAGTTTGGCTTTTGTGCCAAGGTGGAAAATTTCCCCAGAGGTTTCCCTGAAGCTTCGAACTTGTGTCCTTTGTTCAAAATAACATTATATGCCCATTCCTCAATGACTCACTAGTTCAGGGAAAGTAACAGCCCTGATTACTTTAACCTAATGAAAATTAATGAAACCCTGGGGAAGATGGAGTGAAGGGTGTGGACATATGGGGGGGCTCTCTGTAGAGGAAAGGAAACAGTATTACGCACATAACCAAATTTCTTTTTCATACGAAAATACTGGAAATAATTGGCTTCTTAGGAGAAATTTGGTGAGTCAGTACACTGATTCTACTCCTCCTAGACACTCAAGAGAAGGAAAAGAGAGAATTATTTATTTATTTATTTATTTTTAATTTTTTTATTAAGGTATTATTGATATACACTTTTATGAAGGTTTCACATGAAAACACAATGTCATTACTACATTTACCCATATTATAAAGTCCCCACCCATACCCCAATGCAGTCACTGTCCATCAGTGTACTAAGATACCACAGATTCACCATTTGCCTTCTCTGTGCTACACTGTTTTCCCCATGAACCCCCACACCATGTGTACTAAACATAATACCCCTCAATCCCCTTCTCTGTCCCTCCTCACCCACCCTACCACACCCCTCCCCTTTGGTAACCACTAGTCCCTTCTAGGAGTCTCTGAGTCTGCTGCTATTTTGTTCCTTCAGTTTTGCTTCATTGTTATACTCCACAAATGAGGGAAATCATTTGGCACTTGTCTTTCTCTGCCTGGCTTACTTCACTAAGCATAATACCCTCTAACTCCATCCATGCTGTTGCAAATGGTACCGTTTGTTTCTTTCTTATAGCTGAATAGTATTCCATTGTGTATATGTACCACCTCTTCTTTATCCATTCATCTACTGATGGACACTTAGATTGCTTCCATGTCTTGGCTATTGTAAATAGTGCTGTGATAAACATAGGGGTACATATGTCTTTTTGAATCTGAGAAGTTGTATTCTTTGTGTAAATTCCAAGGAGTTGGATTCCTGGATCAAATGGTATTTGAGTTTTTAGTTTTTTGAGGAACCTCCATATTGCTTTCCACAATGGTTTAACTAGCTTACATTCCCACTGATGTAGGAGGGTTCCCCTTTCTCCACATCTTCACCAGCATTTGTTGTTCTTAGTCTTTTTTATGCTGGCCATCCTTACTGGTGTGAGGTGATATCTCATTGTGGTTTTAATTTGCATTTCACTGATCATTAGTGGTGTGGAGCATGTTTTCATGTGTCTGTTAGCCATCTGAATTTCTTCTTTGGAGAACTGTCTCTTCATATCCTCTGCCCATTTTTTAATCGGGTTATTTGCTTTTTTGGTGTTGAGACGTGAGTTTTTTCTATATTTTGGATGTTAACCCCTTGTTGGATATGTGATTTACAAATATATTCTCCCATACTGTAGAATGTCTTTTTGTTCTGTTGATGGTGTCCTTTGCGTACAGAAACGTTTTAGTTTGGTGTACTCCCATGAGTTCATTTTTGCTTTTGTTTCTGTTGCTCAAGGAGATGCATTCGGGAAGTGGCCCCTGTTAATATTCAGGAGATTTTTGCCTATGTTGTCTTCTAAGAGTTTTATGGTTTCATGACTTACATTCAGGTCATTGATCCATTTTGAGTTTACTTTTGTGTATGGGGTTAAACAATAATCCAGTTTCATTTTCTTGCATGTATGTGTCCAATTTTGCCAACCCCAGCTGTTGAAGAGGCTGTCATTTCCCCATTGTATATCCATGGCTCCTCTATCATATATTAATTGACCTTATATGGTTGGGTTTATATCATGGCTCTTTAGTCTGTTCCATTGGTCTATGGGTCTTTTCTTGTGCCAGTACCAAATTTTCTTGATTACTGTGGCTTTGTAGTAGTGCTTGAAGGTGGGGAGCATTATCCCCCAGCTTTATTTTTCCTTCTCAGGATTGGTTTGGCTATTCAGGGTCTTCTGTGCTTCCATATGAATTTTAGAAAGATTTTCTCTAGTTTGTTGAAGAATGCTGTTAGTATTTTGATAGGAATTGCATTGAATCTGTAGATTCCTTTAGGCAGGATGGCCATTTGGACAATATTAATTCTTCCTATCCATGAGCATGGTGTGTGCTTCCATTTATTGGTATCTTCTTAAAATTTCTCTTATGAGTGTCTTGTAGTTTTCAGAGTATAGGTCTTTCACTTGCTTGGTTAGGTTTATTCCTAGGTATTTTATTCTTTTTGATGCAACTGTGAATGCAGTTGTTTTCCTGATTTCTCTTTCTGCTAGTTCATTGTTAGTGTATAGGAATGCCACAGATTTATGCATATTAATTTGGTATCCTGCAACTTTGCTGAATTCAGATATTAGAATTGGTAGTTTTGGAGTAGATTCTTTAGACTTTTTTATGTACATACAATATCATGTCATCTGCAAACAGGGACAGTTTAACTTCTTCCTTGATAGTTTAGATGCCTTTTATTTCTTTGTGTTGTCTGATTGCCTTGGCTAGGACCTCCAGAAGTATGTTGAATAGAAGTGCAGAGAGTGGGCATCCTGGTCTTGTTCCTGATCTTAAAGGAAAAGCTTTCAGCTTCTTGCTATTAACTATAATATTGGCTGTGGGTTTGTCAAATATGGCCATTATTATGTTGAGTTACTTGCCCTCTATACCCATTTTTTTGAGAGTTTTTATCGTGAATGGATGTTGAATTTTGTCAAATGCTTTTTCAGCATCTGTGGAGATGATCATGTGGTTTTTATCCTTCTTTTTGTTGATGTGGTGGATGACGTTGATGGATTTTCAAATGTATCATCATTTAATCCCAGGAATAAATCCTACTTGATCATGATAGATGATCTTTTTGATGTATTTTTGAATTTGATTTGCTAATATTTGTTGAGTATTTTTGCATCTATGTTCTTCAGGGATATTGGTCTGTAATTTTCTTTTTTTGTGGTATCTTTGCTGGTTTTGGTATTAGAATGAGTTTGGAAGTATTCCCTCTTCTACTCTTTGGAAAACTTTAAGGAGGACGGGTATTAGGTCTTCACTAAATGTTTGATACAATTCAGCAATGAAGCCATCTATTTCAGGCCTTTTATTCTTAGGTAGGTTTTTGATTACTAGTTCAATTTTGTTGCCAGTAATTGGTCTATTCAGATTTTATGTTTCTTTCTGGATCAGCCTTGGAAGGTTGTATTTTTCTAGAAAGTTGTCCATTTATTCTAGGTTATCCAGTTTCTTAGCATATAATTATTCATAATATTCTCTAATAGTTTTTTGTATTACTGTGCTGTCCATAGTGATTTTTCCTTTCTCATTTCTGATTCTGTGAGTAGACTTTCTTTTTTTATTGATAAGTCTGGCTAGGGGTTTATCTATTTTGTTTATTTTCTCAAAGAACCAGCTCTTGCTTTCATTGATTCTATTGTTTTATTTTTCTCGATTTTATTAATATATACTCTAATATTTATTATATCCCTCCTTCTATTGACTTTGGGCCTCATTTGTTCTTCTTTTTCTAGTTTCATTGTGAGTTTAGATTTTTCATATGGGATTGTCCTTTCCTGAGGTAGGCCTGTATTACAGTATACTTTCCTCTTAGCATGGCCTTTGCTGCATTCCACAGATTTTGTGGTGTTGAATTATTGTTGTCATTTCTCTCCATGTATTGGTTGATCTGTGTTGTTATTTGGTCCTCGTTCCATTGGTTATTTAGGAGCATTTTGTGAAGCCTCCATGTGTTTGTCAGATTTTTTATTTTCTTTGTGGTCTGAGAAACTGGTTGGTAAAATTTCAATCTTTTAAAATTTACCGAGGCTCTTTATGTGGGCTAGTATAAGATCTATTCTTGAAAATGTTCCACGTGCACTTGAGAAGGATGTGTATTCTGCTGCTTTTGTGTGTAGAATTCTGTAGATGACTGTTATGTCCATCTGTTGTATTGCATTGCTCAGTGCCTCTGTCTCCTTATTTTCTGTCTGGTTGTTCTGTCTTTCAGATTGAGTATTGTCTCCTAGAATGAGTGCATTGAATTCTATTTCTTCTTTTAATTCTGTTAGTATTTGTAACAGATACTATATGTAGGTGCTCCTCTGTTGAGTGCATAGATATTTATAATTGTTATATCTTCTTGTTGGATTGACCCTTTTATCATTATGTAATATTATTTGTCTCTTGTGACTTTCTTTGTTTTGAAGTCTATTTTGTCTGATTCAACTACTGCAACTCCTGCTTTTTTCTCCCTATTAGTTGCATGAAATATCTTTCTCCATCTCTTCACTTTTAGTCTGTGTATGTTTTGGGGCTTAAAGTGAGTCTCTTGTACGCACCATGTAGATGGGTCTTGTTTTTTTATCCATTCAGTAACTCTATGTCTTTTGATAGGTGCATTCAGTCCATTTACATTTAGGGTGATT
Source organism: Smutsia gigantea (assembly GCA_032199065.1). NCBI lineage: Eukaryota > Metazoa > Chordata > Mammalia > Pholidota > Manidae > Smutsia > Smutsia gigantea. The sequence continues at coordinate 118,549 of JAVSCE010000867.1, read as the reverse complement.
ATCGATAGGTATGTACTTATCGCCATTGCAGGCTTTAGATTTGTGATTACCAAAGGTTCAAGGTTAATTTCCTTACTATATAAGAGTCTAACTTGACTCACTTAATATGCTATTACAAACACAATCTAAAGGTTTTTTTTTCTCCTCCTTTTCTTCCTCCTCCATTTTTTATATATTAGGTACTCTTTGTCTATCCCTTGATTGACTTTGGGGATAGTTAACTTAATTTTGCATTTGCTTAGTAATTAGCTGTTCTACCTTCTTTACTGTGGTTTTATTACCTCTGGTGACAGCTATTAAGCCTTAGGAAAACTTCCATCTATAGGAGTCCCTTCAAAATACACTGTAGAGATGATTTGTGGAAGGTAAATTCTCTCAGCTTTGCTTATCTGAAAATTGTTTAATCCCTCCTTCAAATTTAAATGATAGCCCTGCTGGGTAGAGTATTCTTAGTTTTAGGCCCTTCTTTTCCATTGTATTAAATATATCATGCCACTCCCTTCTGGCCTGTAAGTTTTCTGCTGAGAAGTCTGCTGATAGCCTGATGGGCTTTCCTTTGTATGTGATCTTATTTCTCTCTCTAGATGCTTTTAATAGTCTGTCCTTATCCTTTATCTTTGCCATTTTAATTACTATATGTCTTGTTGTTGTCTTCCTTGGGTCCCCTGTGTTGGGAGATATGTGTACCTCCATGGCCTGAGAGACTATCTCCTTCCCCAGATTGGGGAAGTTTTCAGCAATTACCTTCTCAAAGACACTTTCTATCCCTTTTTCTCTCTTCTTCTTCTTCTGGTACCCCTATAATGCGAATATTGCTCTAGTTGGATTGGTCACATAGTTCTCTCAATGTTCTTTCATTCTTAGAGATCCTTTTTTCTCCCTGTTCCTCAGCTTTTTTGTATTTCTCTTCTCAAGTTACTATTTCATTTATCATCTCTTCACCATACCTAATCTGCTTTTAATACCCTCCATTGTGCTCTTCAATGATTGGATCTCTGACCAGAATTCATTCCTGAGTTCTTGAATATTTTTCTGTACCTCCATGAGCATGTTAATGATTTTTATTTTGAACTCCCTTTCAAGAAGATTCATGAGGTTGATGTTATTTAAATCTTTCTCAAGAGTTGTATTCATAATTTTACTTTGAACCAGATTCCTTTGGCATTTTGGATTTGTATAAGGTGCCCTCTAGTGCCCAGAAGCTCTACTCTCTGGAGCTTCTCAGCCCGTGAAGCAATGTTGGGGATCTCAGGGGAATGGTATTGGTGCCTTGGGTGAGGAAAGAGCTTTTTCCTGCTTCCTGGATGCTATGCCTTTCTCCACTGCCTGAACCAGTGGGCCAAGAATACAGGTAAGCCTCTGTGCTTTGTATTTGTAGTTGATGTAGATGGGGCTTCCCTCTTGCTGACCTAACTCCGGGGTAGGGTTTGCCATTTTGTGAGCCAGGTAGAGCTGGCCAGCAGAAAGGCGTAGTAGGCTGTGTATCATGGAAGTGGTCCTTGGAGCTGTGTAGCCAGCCTGGGAGCTGGAGCGCCAGAAGATCGTGAAATATCCCAACCTGCTGGGAAGAGTGCACCTGGACAATTTTGTCTACCTGTCTTTTCTCCTGAGCAGTAAGCTCTGTACCATCCTTGCCCCTTTAGCAGCCCTTTTGCTGTTAGGAAGTGTCACCGACTACCTGCCTTTCTTTTATCCCAGAACAGCTGTATATGGATCCCTGCTTTCCACAAGTGGCTAGAATCTCAGTCTCTCCAGAATTCTGCCTGTCTTAGCTTTCCAACCCCCTAATCATGAAAGTGCCATGCAAGCACCATGAAATGTAGGTTTATGCTCCCAGAGCAGATCTCTGGAGTTAGGTATTCAGCAGTCACAGGCCTCCACTCCTTCGCCACTCTGTTTCTCTTCCTCCCAACAGTGAGCTGGGGTGGCCGAAGGACTTGGGTCCTGCCAGGCCATGGCTTTGGTATGTTACCCTGTTCCTTGTGGTTTATTCTTTTCTCCAGGTGTATGCAGTTTGGTGCAGTCCTCCTTCCTGTTGCTCTTTCGGGATTAGTTGTATTAATTATATTTTCATATTATATGCAGTTTTAGGAGGAAGCCTCTGTCTCACCTATCATGCCACCATTTTTAATCCTCTGAGAGAATTATTTAAAATAAGAAGATTACATATATTTCCCCCTGATTAGGTATTCTAGCACTGATTTTTTTAAAACTAGTTGGTCCCAGAAAGTAGGGCAGTATTTGAAGATATTTTTAATAATATTCTGTCTCTCATGAATTTGAAATAAACAGTACTAAAATATATTGAGTGATTTGAGTGGTGCTGACATGCCTCCTACGTTTTACTTTAAATCATGATTATTTTTTTAACCTTTGATTTTAATCCTTTAAGAGAAACACTTTATATTTACATAGAATATTCATTTTAAGGAACAAGAAGCAGTTTATAAATTGATTTATAACTATAGACCATGTTCTACACTTAATTATTCACCATTATTTTCATCTTTAGGGTCTTAGGACAAAAAATGTAGTTCCTCCCAATGCTGAAATAAATTTGGTCATGTCTGCTGGACTATTTGGAAGCTATTCAAATGTATAAATTAACACTCAGTATAACAGTTTAGAATCACTCCCAAACATTTTAACTGTAGGAATGCATCAAAAGTCTCTTGCTGTTATCTGACTGGGGAGAAAGTAGGATAGGATTGGAAGGGAGAATAGGGGAAAGGATAAGAGGGGAAGGGGAGAAAAGAACAGGATCGAAAAAAAATCTAGAAGTGTCTTAAGAAAAGTGACAAATACCTGATTAAAAAATGTTCAGTGAAAAACTAACTATTTTTCTTGTAAAATTAATTATAGAGCCTCAGTGTTATTTGAAAAGAAATGTCAAAAAATTGTCATACTTTTGGATTAAAAACACACTCTCCTTTATTATAATACCACAATCCTCATCTTCATTTAAGTAATTTCCTGTACTTTTTAAAGTAAACAATAAATTCTAATACACTCTAGTCTCTGAGATAATAAAAAGATCCAACAGTCTGAATCAATTAGAAACAAAATCATATATTACCTCTTAGATTGAACCACACAGATAGGATTTAAAGAAGAGGCCATGTGATATGGTGAATGACTCAGATATTCTTAGCAGGCAAAACTTTGGTTTGAATATATTGCCTTCTGTGTTAAGATATCTATACTTTTTTCTTTGTTCAACAAATCTAAACTAAATTCACTTATCTGAAGAATAACAATAATAAAACACCTCTGTTAAGTCACTTAGAAATAAATATGTGTATGTTTGTGTGGATATACATGTACATATAAGATTGAATTTGTGCTTGTGTCCTGTGTAGAGAAAGGTATATAAGTATACAAATAAGCATAAAAATTTAATTTAAAATATATTATTTTAATATTTGAAATTGTGATTTTACTAACAGTATCTTAATAATTCAGCCTATCTTCAGTTGTCAATCATACCTAATAATTTTATAAAGCCTTTTATAGAATGTGAAAAATTAATTCAGAATTTATTTTAAGCTTAACCAATACCTGAAATTTGCTGTGTACAAACAAAAAATTAATATTCCAGAAGAACAAAGTGGAAAAGAAGTAGTTTAAAATGATAAACTATTTTATATAGTTCTATTTTATGTAGACATTAAAAACATCAATTATTTTTAAATTAGTTTCTAACATGATTAAGAATACATTTAGGAAAATATAAGAAGCTCGATGTATATTGATTTAATATTCACTTACATTCAGTTACAGTACATGTTTGAAAATAATAGGATCAAAGCCTTGCTAGATGTTTGCCATGTATGTTAGAAGTTGTAAGTAGTATTTCTGGATTTAGAGAAGATTAGAATTGATTGAATACTAAATATAAATATCTGCCTTTGAAAATCTTTTTTAAAAAAATATTAGTTAAAATATGTAGGACTTGCTTCATTTTAATTTTAATTGTAATTTATTCACGCAACATGTACAATTGGCTTAAATTCTTCATTGATAATCTTAACTCTGATTTTAAATTCAGATGATTTAGATTGAAAACAAGCATTGACTCAATATTCTTTCATTAAGTTGGTGGGCATAATGATAAACACCGAACTGTCAAATAGTTTCTTATTGCCTAGCATGTATATTACTATGTGCAAAAGCTCACCTCTGAATTCTATGCTTAGGTATATAGTTTAAGCTTACTATTTACAAATACAGTAAATGCATGCAAAAGCTCTGAACTTATTTTTATACTACAGGCCAATTGCAAACATCTAAGTCCTGCAGAGAATGTTTCTCATGTTGAATTGTATAGGTTGAAAAGCCTACAGTGTCCTAGAAGAATAAGGTTAAGTACTCATTTTAATTTCAGAGGACCCCAATAACTCATAGTTTTATCTGCATATAACTTTTCCATCCCTGAACTAGTATGGATCTCATATTAACAAACCTGAAGAGCCTAGGTAAGGAATATATAGGACTGATACTGACCTATTCTCTTGGAAAATCTTTCTGATTTCTTTGTCTTAAGCCCAAACAGGACCCTCCTTTACTAGAATTGTAGAACAACTTATGTAAGCTATTTCTTCAACTTTTCTGCCTCCCCTGACTCTCTCTTGTATTCATGTAAAACACATTTGTTGAAAACCCCTACTTGCATAACATGAATACTGTGACTAAAGTTGATAGATTCATCAACTCTACCATGAGAGTACCATATAGAGCTCTATTTTTAAAATGTACTGTTGTTCACAGACAGCCATAAGTCTGTTTGACAATCACTGCATGCTTAATGGGTCATTCTATTGGCCTCTGTTGGCTTAGTATAATTCAGTTAGAACCAACAACAATTCTTCACCACCCCAATTAAATCAGCTCTGCACGATGATCAAAATTCTGAAGCATGGTAATTCTTTTTGAAAAATCAGTTCTGCATACATACTGATAATTTCAATCTTTTCTCATATTATATCTTATGGTTTTCATTTCATGCTAAATAGAGAACATCCTGAAACTTCCTAAGTTAATTCTAAATTTGTCTAAATGAATATTTTATGATCTCTAAAAGCCAAAACCCAAATTTTGGATTACAGACAACTCTGGAGTAGATTTAGATACTTGACCAAAGCATTTATGCATACTAATGAGCTCATATACTGAATAATACACTCTGAAAGTTTTAATTCAAATCTTATTTACCAGTACAGAAACAAATGCTAACCTCATTTAATTATTGGTCTACTAGACATGTGACTACAAATGTTATAAACAGAGAAAGCTGAGAAAACTGTATTGGCTTAGTGCCACACTTAAATGACAGAGTAATAAATTCACTTTGTTGACCCTGATATTATGCCCTTGAAAAATGTTAACAGACATCAGATAATCAATAAGTATGCCATATGTTTCATAAAAAGTAAGTCTCATGATATTCAATCATCCATTCATTGAATATATACATAATTAATGACATGTGTCAGATATTCTATTAGATGGTAATACAGTGAGATACATAGTAATTATTATAATATTTATTTCCTGATTTTACATAAGACCTCTACCAAGTTGACAAAAAAGGTCATGTACCCAGAAGTAGAACACAGATTTTTCAGACCACAGCTGAAAGCATACTATGTTCCATTTCAGAAATACTATGTCTTTAATGCAGATTGAGCAAACACTGCTGTCACATTTCTAAATGCCCACACCTTGAATAGGGAATTGCTTTATTGCCTCTGTAATATAATTCTTTTCCAAGTGCCAATCTTATGATACACTTGTGGGAACAATAATCTTACGTTGTCTTTCCCTGTAACTATTATATGATAAATTTATATTTGATTATACCATAACTAGTAAGATGATGTGTTAATACAAGGACATTGGATAAAAATAAAAATTAATAATAATAAGAAGAAAGAAGTTGGGAGGAAACTCTTGGAGGTGATAGATATTTTTATGGTATAGAGTACAGTGATGGGTTATTGTTATATATTTATCAAGTTGTATTCATTATGTACAGGTTTTTGTAATTAATCATATATCAATAAAGTGGTCAAAAATCTATTTTGATTCCACTTGATATTTATGGGTCCTTCTTCCATATCTTACATAATAGACAGTTAAGTCCTCAAAGAACTTAATGAAACTAACTTAGAAATAAGCAAACCTATTTTGCACCATTTTTCCAAAAGCATTTACTAATGTCATATCTCTGTCACATTTTGGTAATTCTCTCAATATTCAAACTTTTTTCAGTATTATTATATTTGCTATGGTTATCTGTGATCAGTGACTACAACTTGCTGAAAGTTCAGATGATGTTAGCATTTTTTAGCAATGAAGCATTTTAGTTGAGGTATATACATTGTGTTTTTAGAAATAATGTTATTGCATGCTCAATAGACTACAATATAGTGTAAACATAAACTTCTATATGCAAAGGGATACCAAAAATTCATTTGACTCACTTTATTGCAATGTTAGTTTTAGTGCAGTGGTCTGGAACCAAATCTGCAGTATCTCGGAGGTGTGCCTCTTTATGGGAAAAGCCCAAACTTCAGGGAAATGAAGGGGCTGGTGTAAAAGGAAGGATTTTATGGTGATCAATACCATGAACTCAGATTGTTTTCTTCCATAGTACACAGTCATCATCAGACTTAAGCCTTTGTCTCTCCCTGGTAGAAAAATCTATAATAAAGAGTGAACAAAAATTAAAACTATCCCTTTAAACAAAATATTTTTGGGACAGTGAAAGACAAAAATGTACATATCATCAGCAAAAACTTCAGCAATGTCTGAAAATAGAAGCCCCTACAAAGAACTGGAGTTTTGGAGGAAATATAGAGGAATGGTGGTGTTCTACAGCAAACATGACATATAGACACACTATTGCACTGAGAGCAACAGTGGATAGTAGACGAGTCTGAAAGCAGTCATATATTGGAGGCCAAACTATAGCCAAATGGAAGCTGCTCTTCCTCCAAACTAGAGCATGTTGTATTGTTCTTAACAACTTATTTGTGGCTTTAATTTCTACTCAGTGTTTGATAAAGGTTGACTAGTTATATATTCAAAATAATCTGAATGCATAATATTTTCTGTATGTTTTTTCCAGGATAAGTATATTTTAACCGTCTATACTGGAAGCTACAATAAAATCATTAGTTGTGATTTTACTTTTTACTTGTATTCTTTTCTAAAAAAACATGCCCTGCTAGTCAACTATAAAGTGATCTTAAAGTAATTACGCAGTTTATGAATTTAAGAGTCAACTGCATATGTATATAACTAAGTTTTACTTTCACAAATTACATCAGTTGCAGGAGAATCTCAGGTGATGTGAGTGTGTGTGTGTGTGTGTGTGTGTGCACTTGTGTGTTTCCTATTTTAGCTTCATTTTATAGCCATTCTATATTCATTATTAATGATCATTCTATAATGATGTAATAGATTTTTAACTAAGATAGGGGCCTTTTCACTTTCTTTTGAAAACATATATGTGGCTTTAAAAGACCAAATCATGTCTGTGTAACACTGAAAACTCTGTTGATTTTATTTTTATTCAGAAACTTTATACATAGATGGTCCAACAGTGAGTTGAAAAAGCAAGCCATCTAATCTCCCTTTTAAACTATCTGTTATTAGCCATACAAAAATACATCCTAACTAAAGTTCTAAAAAAAAAGCAGTTTCAGATAAACTTCAGGTACAAAAGAGTTCCCCCAAATGTCTGAAAATATTGCAAAACAGAAAACTATATAATTTGTATGTGTTTCTGCTTAGGTACAGAGGAAAGTTTGGGATTTTCAAATAATGCCTTATTTGACAATAATGAGATTATAGAGGTCATGGTAGTTATAATTGAAAATACCTAGTTAGAGAACAGTAGGAACTGTAAAACCAAATTGAATCAATCTCTGGATTTATATCTATCTATCTACCGATGACGTCAGAATATTTTAGGAAACTTAAGAATATACATAAGAATATATAATATATGATACCACACACATTCCATATGTCAAAAGAGCAATTACCCTGTGACAAGTCATGTAGAATTTAGATAATTCAACTCTACAATTATGAGGGTATAAAGGTGAAAACAAAAAATGTTATTGATATTATGGGAATACATCTGACCTCAGGTCTCTCTGAAACTATCTGCATCAGATTTTGAGAACTGCTACTTTATGGAATGATTTCCATTCCCAGACATTTATATTTAGTTTACTTCCTAGGAAATTCTTCATCTTGGAGACATTTTTTTCCCTTCTATGATATGTACATGTATGAGTTGAATATAAGTAAGGAAAAAGATAAATTTGTCAAATAGTCTCATTACAGAGAAGTCTGCAAGCACAGCCTTTTTAATGCAGATGAAAAATCATTTGGTCTCTTTTTTATGTTTTTCAGATAATTAATAAACTGCACTTTGAATATTTATCTATGATACTTTGTTCAATATTTTCATTTTTCAAAGTACCCCATTTTTTTCTGAAGTTAAACTGTAATGGTGTATTCCATTCATTATAGAAAAATTGAAAAAAGCATAAAGAAGAATATTAAAATTATCTGAAGACAGCACACACACATAATGAATCACATTGTTTCATGGATTCCCTTAACATTACAATGACATGTTATTATATATATAATACACAAGAACATCACCCATTATATTCTAGGTGTGTGTGTGTGTGTGTCTAGGTCTCTGTGTGTGTATGATGTTTGTATTTAACATTTATATTTAACAAAATGCTCTACAACTAAATTTTCTATTATTTTAATTGATTTATGTGTTTGTTGCAGTATAGCATTGTCTTACTTTTTGTAAAGAAATAATGTATCTAAAAGTACTTGGATAAGAATGAAATAAATCCATTTTGAACCTGAAAAAAGAAAAAGAAGTAATGTATCTAAGTATAGGATACTACAACTAGTCTGAATTATTTTTAAATATGTTTGGTTTCTACTATTTGTATATGTATTGAAAATTTGAAATAACATTTTTGTAGTTTAAAAATACATTAGATTTATTGTGATAGAATAGATATAAATGAAATTTTATTCAAAATCTTTTATAATATCCACTGAGGCAAATATTTAATCATATTGTGTTGTTATATTTTGATCAATATTGCACATTCATAATGGAATTAATGTCTAGGAAAGGCATATTTGGGTTATGGAATATTCATTCCATTTCAGTTTTTACCTTTTCCTAAACACATATAATTTCTATCCTATTCTTGATGATCTTGACTTCTATAATTTTATGTTGTAATGGATTTGTATACCAGTTTCTTATTGTATTTGCTCTGATGATATGTTAACTACTTGTATTGTTTCCAAGTAGACAGTCATGTCATCTTCTAATTAGAACAGCTAGCTAATATTTATCAATCTTATTCATTTTCTTTACCTCCAGGACATCATTACATAATTATGGTGGGCATTCTCTTATGGTCAATTTTCAGTAGATGGCTACTAGTCTTTTACCATTAAGCATGTTACTGTTTAATAGATTTATCATGTTCAGGATTTTATTTTTCTCTCCAATCATGGTGCTTTATTTTCTTCTAACATAATCCATTCCTTTATGTTGAGTATCTTTTCTGAAGCTCCTTGATGATATGTATCATATGATTTGTTTTCAGATAAAGTGAGATCAGTCATAGCATAGTATTTTCCAATGGACAGCATGTGAAGCCTGAAGTTGGCTTAGATTAGCTTCTAGCATTACAGTGAGATTTTTGTTAAATTATAATTGTTGGGCAAGCTTAGATGCAGCCAATTAAGTTTGCACTTTTTAGCATATATTCTGATGGTCCAGACATGCAGTACTAAGATCAAGGAATTGATAAAACTACTGTCTCATTTTCTATTTATCTGAATTGATAAAATACAGGAAAAAATGCAGTCCATGAATTTACTGCTTCTAAGAATCTAGAGTTCTATGAATCTCACTGTCTCCTAGTTCTGCTTTGCATTCTAAATATGTTAATTATAATGACTATGGTCAGTATTCATTGGTTACTATTATTCAATTTCTTTCAAGGAAAAAATAACATCTGAGTGATTGAAAATCAACTTTCATTGTAAAAAAGTGGCCACTTAAATTTCTGATTAGTATAATCTTGATCCTATGGATCAGAGGACTGAATGTCAGTGTAAATCATACTTTCTCCCTTGTGTCAGTTCAGTTCCATGTTGTGAAGTTTGTAGGCCATAAAATGAAACTTGTGTAGTTTAATTTTTTCCTCTAGTCAGCTCTATAGTAGACTATTTACAAAAATGACTTCAATTATCCCACTGTCTGTAATCATGTCCCTTACAATTTTATTTTACAGTGCTTTCCATCAAGAAAAGGAGTTTTCTCCACCCTTTGAATCTAAGTTGGCCTCATGATCTATTTTAATATAATATACAGAGTGGCAGGTTTCTAGTTCCAAGTTGTACCTTTAAGTATACGAGTGCTTCAGCTCTCCTTTTTGGGTCCCTACCACTACCATTGGAAAAATGATGAGGAGAGCTGTTTTCTAGTCATTTCTATTCTAGATTCGCAGTCAGCAGAGATGCCTACAGATAACTACAGACACATAAGAGAACAGAGCTTAAACCAGAAAAGCCCCCTCAATTTATTACCAATGAATCTGACTCCATTTTTTGGATATTTGACTGCTGACAACTTTTAAATCTTAACTCCTGCTCTTTCCCTCCTGCCTCAAATATAGGAAAGTTGATGAGAATGTGTGCGTATTCCCTCCTGTGGTGCTGGCAGGATTTCAAACTATATAAGCCCTTGGCCACACAAATGAACCACACCCTGTCTCCACTCCCTAATCGCCATAAAATCTCCCAGCCATTCTCCTTTCCATGCACTCTCAATCCATTCTTAGACCAGTTCACAGTTCAGAAGCGTTCCCTGCTCTGCTCTTACCAGAAAACCACATTATATAAGTATTAAACTTTTTTTTAATTGCTGGGGTTTTTTTGAAGTATCATCAATATACAATCTTATATTGGTTTCAAATATACAACACAGTGGTTCAACAATGACCCATATTATTAAATCCTTACCCCTTCTAGTGCAAAACAGAATGATCAGAACAGTAGTAGACTCATGGACACTGAGAAGTGACTAGTGGTTACCATGGGGGAGGGGTTGGAGTTGGGGGGATGAAGGGGCACAGAAATTCTCTGTCATAATATAAGTTGGTCATGGGGTTAGTGGAGATAGTAACACAGCATGGAGAATATAGTCAGTGATTCTGTAACTTTCTATATTGACAGTATAAAACTTTTTCTTTTTTTCTGGGTGTAGTATCCTCTGCCTTGACATCTGAAATAATTTTGCAGTGGGAGTGTCTGTTCCGTTTTGCTTCTAGAGAGTGTCTAAAACAACCATGGATTATGAGTCATACAATAAGTATTGTTTTAAACCATTGAAATTTACAGGTGTCACTGACATTTATATTGAAGACAGATTCTACTTAGAAGCATATAGGATGTTTTTGTTTTCAGGGTTATGATATATTTCTGTATATAAGCATGGATTATGTTTCCAGAGCCTTATAAGCATTTTAAAATGACATTTTGTAAGTGGCTATCAGCCAAATGTCACTTTAAGTGAGAAACCTAAAATTAAAAACTGAGAAGTTCTATTAGCTAACTATTGCTGCAATAAATATTTACTACCACAAAATTAGCAGCTTAAAATAACACACATTTATTAGTTTTTTGCTGTGTGTGAAACAGGCATTGGTTTATTGGGTCCTTTGCGTAAGATCTCACAAGTCTTCAATTAACACGTAGGATGAGGATGAGGGCTTATCTGAGGCTTGACTGGAGATGGATCTATGTTCAAACTCACTCAGATTATTAGCAGAATTCAATTCTTTGCAACCTTGTGTTCGAGGACATCATTATCTCTCTGTCTGTCAGCCAAAGGCTTCCCTTGGGGATTAGAGGCCTCTCACAGTCACTTGCCAATTGGGCTCCCCTAAATGCCTACTTGCTTGTTCATGCTCAGGAAGGAAGAGAAAGAGAGATACTCCATCAAGTATCTTCCAATTTTAAATAATACAACCATTTAATAACCTATACATAACTACATGTATCCTGTCACTTTCATCATTTTTTGTTGATTAAAAGCAAGTCAGAGGTCTTACCCACATTCAAGAGGAAGAGGACATGAATATCAGGAAGTGGTGATCATTAAGGTCACGTTGAGAGTTTGGTTGCAAGAGAACTAATTTTCTTCAAGTTCACTTGTTTACTTAAGTCATAATCTAACAAATTATTTCTGGGACAAAGGGAGTCATTGACAATTAGATACTAGTTTTCTCAAATTATGAAATGGCTAGAATTGTTCATTTTCCTTTTTTGTTTGCTCATTTGTATCATTATAGTACTATAGAAGCTTAGATTAGGATTAAAGTTTTGGTTAAGGGTATGTTTACCTAGTTTTGACTTAAACTGTGAAACATGACCTCTTTTAAACATGAAAAATTATTTAATAGTTCTAAATATCTGTTTCTTCAGCTAAAATAAAATGTGAATAATGATGCCTACCTCACAACATATCATGAGGTTATTTTAGCTTTGTTCTCAAGACAACAATACTCAAAAGATGTTTGTTATTATTTTGACATCACTTCTTGGCATTTAACTCCATTTTAGTCATTGTTTAATATAGTGATATATTAAAGTGTATTTTGGCACATCAGTTGTTAGAAATAGTGACACTAGAAACATAACTAGAAGCACACAGATAAGCACACAGTTTGTGCTTAAACATATATATCAATGAAAAATGTTAAAGTGATAGTGAATGAGTAAGCTTTATAATGCAGTATGCAAATTCATTAATAGAAAGCAAAATAAATCGGTATGTAGGAAATCCAAATTTACATTTGCACTAGTTCTGGATGAGACTCCTAATTAGGTTCTTTCCCTGTTTCCTTTGAAGAAAATTGCATTAACCTAAATTCCTTTGGTAAATTAGAAAGCCTCGTCTGAAGGCTAGTAATTAATAAAAAGATCCAGTCTTTATATTTTTGATACAAGCTGTTTCTAACATTATTTAATGTGTTTATATTTTCTTATGACTTCTAACTTAAATAAAATAGACACTTTTTTTATTCTAACATTGCTTCATATAAATAAAAATGTTCTGGTATAGTATAGTATGCTTATAATATAAATTTTAATTTTGTTAAATAAGTATTTAGTTATTGAAATAAGATAACTGAAACATTTAACTATAGTATTGAAAAATACAGTACATAGAATATATTTCTCTAAATATTGTTAGAAGTTTGATATTTTTATGGGGAAGGGGATAAATAGTCATATATTGAGAAATAATAAGACAAAATTAGAAAATTCTCTAAAGTACAAAACAACATGACTAAGTAAGAGCATTTTCAGGAAAAACTGAGGGGCCTATAACCATAAATTACAGAGCTAGAACTAGAAATTTGGGATGGGAAAATATGAAAAATATAGGATCTCTTTGTTCTAGTTTTATCAGCAGCGCTCACCACACCATCATCTCACAGTTTATGCTATGAACTGGTTAATTTTATGTGTCAACTTGGCTAGCCTATTGTACCTACTAGTTTAATCAAACACTAGGTGATGCTGTGATGTCATTTTATAGACGGAGTTAACATCTACCATCAACTGACTCTAAGTAAAGGAGATGACCCTCAATAATGTGAGTGGGCTTCCTCCAATCAGATGAAGGCTTTAGGAGCAAAACCTTAACTTTCCCAAAGAAATTCTGACTCAAAACTAGAGTGTCAGTTACTCCTGACTTTCTAGTTTGCCAGCCTATCTGACAGATTTTAGACTCAAAACTCCAACATCAACTCCTGCTTAAGTTTTGAGATTGCTGGCCTGACTTAAGGATTTTGTACTTCCTAGCTCCAACAACAGATGAGCCAATTCCTTAAAATAACTCTCTTAATGCATATATATGTGTGTGCACATGTGTATCTATAGAGTTCTATCTATGTAGATATAGATAGATCTACATATAAATATAGACATATCATACTGGTGCTATGGAGAACACTGCCTGATACAGATATCAATTCTAAACTGACAACACACTTTTTATCAAAGTCCTGACCTATTCAAACTCCAAAATCTTTTTCTCTCCACCAACATTTATATGTTATTATTACAAATGTTCTTCTTTTAAGGTTCCACCCTTTTAAGTACTTATTTTCAATTTGCTTATATGGATTGCCACCGCACTGCAGTTTGGTGCCTTTGGAAAAACCTAGACTTTGTAGCCCCATCCTTCAGCTGGGTTCCATGGTAGAATCCAATACCTAATGTCAAAATTTCCCAACTCTCTTAATTATTCCACAAATAAGGAGTATATTCTGCTACTGCTCCAAGCCAGTATCTTTTGATCATCCCCTTATATATTTACTATTACCCTATGTTCATCTTCCATAACATTTCCCAAGCCTGTAATATTGAAAAATTGTTAAAGTTAAAATTACAAAATTATTAAAATTTAAATTAATACATTAAAATAAATTTAATAAAAACAAATTATTGTTATTAAATTGTTAAAGAAAATTTCTGAAGCTTAATATTTGACTCCACCTACTAGGCAATAATACATGAACTCAAGATTCTTGTCAGCCTTATCACTGTGTGCCTTGTTCCAATGAATGTATTTCATTGATGAAGCGACGTGATTTTTTTCCTTTCCTCTTCAATGGAGTCATTCTCAGTTAAAAGCACTTCTATACTAAAATGTTACATTACCTGGTAATTAAAAAGAAGTAGGAGGAGGCATATGTATAAACAAGGTGGTTTAAATTACCATAGCCAAGTCTCAAATACAGATGTAGTTTTCTTGCACGATTCTTAGTTGATGGCATTAGGTCTTGGAAGGCCTTCCACCACAGCAGAGAAGAGCTCAAGTGTATCATAAGGAAGGTGTTTACCCAATGCTAGTTAATGGTATGCAGGTAGGGGTATGAGTCCCATTGGGCTCTCTGAGGCTGGCTGCATCTTGGTCAGCAGCTGTCTTTGTCTCTATTCATTCATTTTATCACCATGTGAAACTCTTTGCAACTCCTAACCTCATTTAATGGCATGACCTATTCCTTTCTCTTCATATCTCCCAGCCCATAAATCCATCATCTTATCTCCAGCAGTGTTGAAGGAATAGTTGAAGACATTACATTATTTCTTTTAAAAATAATTTATTATTTTTTTATTCATGTGGAATTTTATTTTTAATTTTTAAGAGTCCATTTAGGTAGTCAAATTATCAGTACTTAAGTTTTTTATCTCTGCATTCCCATTTCAGTCAACCATTATACATCTACAAGCAATGTAGGAGGAAGAGTATTTATATTAATGTTTAAAAAGAACAACATAAACAATAACATTTCAGGACACAGTCCTATTACAAATGGATGAATGAATAAATGTATGTACACAGGTGGATGGATGACTGAGAAGACAGTAATGAAACACAAGTGTTACACAGATACAACACAGGTTCAAACTATAGTTAAGCACTGAATAAACAATAGGCAATGTAATAAGCAAATAGAAAAATTTGATTGGTATTGTTTTTGTTATTTTTAAAATACTGTCACTCTCTGGTGGATGTTTGTCAAGAGTTTTAGGGGAATTATGCTTTTCATGGGTTTCCCTACTATTCTGCCATTTAGTCAGATTTTGAAGTTCATCCATCTATTTCTGTTTACACTTAAAGCAATATATTTCATTTGATTAAGTAGTGTGCTCAAAGCTTTACTGTAAATAAGGGGCAAACTTGGTCTTAAAAGACAGGACCATTGACTCTATTCTCCTGCAATTTCCACTGCACCAGGCTGCCACATTTATATATGTCCAAAGTAAGGTTAACTAATCAGAAATAGTAGAAATTTTCAATACTTTGGATTTGAATCAAAGGCACAAATAGATATGTTCTGAACACAATTTAAAGTAGTTTATGGTTTTATTTTTTATTTGTCCCATAATATTTTATCTTCTGATATTTTAATAGACTAAAATTTATCAAAATAATCATATTTATTCTGCTAATATTTTTATTACATTATTTGACCAACAGACTTGCAATACCTTTATTTTCTTACAGGTGCAATTAAACTTCTCTCATTAATTAATGTATCAAGGTATACTTTCTTTAGTTATAATAAACTATATGATTTCACAATTTATTATAACCATTTGATATTTTTGTAACCGAGTTGATGAATAATGAAACATTTTAATGATTATAGAATTTACAATGGTTCAACTGCACAGTACACTTGCAACTATTTTGAAAAGATGTTGGAATAATTTGCATAATTTACACCAGTATGATTCATTTCTAAGTGTAATATGATGCACAGCACCATGCTGATTAATTTTTCCTTCGTTTACTATCCAGAATGTGGTCAAAGTTTTAGTGAATTAATTTGACCACCATTATGTGTAATGGGCTGAAGGTTACATTAATCTACTAAATGATATTCCCATCAAAGCTTATGATGAATTAATTCATCTGAATGGGAACTACCAAAATTGATTATATTTTCAACACAAGAAAAGAACACTATGCATAGTTTTATAATTTAAAATTAAACTTTGCCTATATAAAAAGATATACATATATTTTCCAAAACGCCAGTTAATTTTTTATAGGGTGATGGGAGTTGAGGGAATGTAGTGGGTAGCATTTGTTATAAAGAGTTCATAATTATATTAACCCAAGTGTAACAAATATATAAAATGTACTATTATTAATTTTAATGCATAATAAAATATAAATTACAATGCCATGAAGAGAATTAAAACTGAATATTATGAAAGATCATTATAGATTCAATTTGGTAACCCTTTCATATTCATTAATAATCCTCCAAGTGAGAAATCCTAAGCACTAGGAGTTTACTCTTAGCCAGCAAAGTCATTTAAATTTTCTACCTCCATTCTTAAATTTCTTGAATATAAGCACACATGTACACACACACACACATAACTTACTTAACATGAATATGTTTTAAAAGAATGTATAAATTAAAAAATTTTTAACAGTTATTTAAAAATTTTTTAGGAATTTTAAACTAAAGTATATTCTATGCGCTGAATGTTATGTCCCTCGAAAATTCATTATGTTGAAATTCTAATCCCCAGTGTGTTGATGTTAGGAGGTGGAGACTTTGGGAGGTGATTACAGGTCATGAGGGAGGAGCTCTCATGAATGGGACTGATGCCCTTATAAAGAGATCCCAGAGAGTTCCCTCACCCCTTCCACTGTGTGAGGACACAGGAAGAAGGAATTGGTTCCTCCCCAGACAGCAAATCTGTGGGCACCTTGATCTTGTACTTCCCAGCCTTCAGAACTGTAAACAATAAAAATGTTTATTCTTTAAGTCACGCAGTCTATGGTGGTTTGTTATAGAAACCAGACTAGATAGCATATATTTCAACTATGATCAGTAAGAGATGTTTAGTAAAAGTTAGAAGTGAGTTTGATTTTTATGAAAAGATGTTTATAATAATGTCACTTGACTGCAGTGAGTATACAGATTTGATACAATTGCTTACAGACATGTCTATCAATTTATGCTAAAACAAATCCAGTTATAAGCCACTATTATTGAATAATTTGAAGACATATTAAAACATAAAATCCAAGGAAAGTATAAAGCTTGACAGATTTACTGCAGAGAAATTGAAAGATTCTATATCATGAAGGCCATAAATAAAACTAAAAGCAAAAATAAGATCAGGCAGATACTTGATTTTTCATATTTTCACACAATCTTAATTAAATTGTTGAAAATAAATATTATTCATTTGGAATTGAATAACTATATGCACTTCAAATATGATGATTTTTTAAAAGTCTCTTACTTTCTTAACAAGGAAATCTATTTTCAGGCTCTGAATTTATAGTCCCATATCTTTTTCTCTCCTTTTCTCTTTCACTCTTCACAGAAACATTTTGTTTCACAAAAATGAAATTATATGCATAAAGTATTACCCTCTCAACTTGTCTCTCTTTGCCACTGGGAAAAAAAGTATCCTAGATTTACTTTTGTTGACAGATATGGATACAAAGTGCTATCTATGGCTGCATAAGTCTCCATGGATCCTAATACATATATATGAAATTATTATCTATGACTGCATAGTCTTCTCTTTACTGTAATTCATTCAAACATTGCCCCGTTGATGGGCATCCACACTTTTTCTAGGTTAAATGTTATTTGAGACCTTCTGGGGCTGTATGTGGCCCATCCGGATAATTGTCTGGTTTCCTGGAAGTAGAGCTCCTTTTGTAACAACCTGTGGCTCATTTGCATACTAAAGTTTTGGCCCAGGATTTTGTGCAAACACTGGCCTTGTCCTGCTTCTACCACATATCTCCCTCAAAAGCCCACCCTACAGCATGGTTTGCCTCCTAAAGGCACATTTATCTTCCTCAACAACATCCTATCATTTCCCCAAATAATTTCTTGTCTGTGTACCACACAACTTCTGGGACTTTCACTACATTCTTGGTATTGTAAATCCCTGTGCTGTGCTGACCATTAATGTGCTCTATTCTCCCTGACTCTTTTTGAAATTCTGATTTTTGATTACCAGCAAAATAAACTATAATAAGAATTGAACCCATTCACTGCAGGATTATTTTTAACATCATGAAACTACAAGCTACTATCATTCCCCCCTCCTTTTACATACATAAAAGTCAGAATGACCCACCCCAGATGTCAAGGCTTACAGGCACAGAATAGCTGGAACAAGATAGGAGAAGTGATCCTAGTAGAAATGGGGACAGAGAGAGTATAGGAAACATATATAATAAAGCTGAATAGGCAGAAGAAGTACCCTATAGTAACTTAGAATATATATTACAAAGTAATTGGCAAGCATTTTCCAAAAATACCTTGATGATCCCATTTGAAAGAGATGCCTACAAGGTCCTTGAGAAAGACAGTCCTGGCTTGCTGGGACCTCAGCTGAACACACAGTTAGAAGGTTGGCTTTCACAAGTACAGTCTACAAAAAGACCCACTAGAGCCATTATTGCGCCCCATGCAGGATACACATATTGTGGGTCTCGTGTTGCTTATGCTTACAAACAAGGGGATCCATCTATTACCAGGAGAATTTTCATCCTTGGGCCTTCTCATCACATGCCCCTCTCTCAATGTGCACTTTCCAGTGTGGATATATATAGGACACCTCTTTATGACCTTTGTATTGACCAAAAGATTTACGGAGAACTGTGGAAGACAGGAATGTTTGAACGCATGTCTCTGCAGACAGATGAATATGAACACAGTACTGAAATGCATTTGCCTTATGCAGCTAAAGCCATGGAAAGCCATAAGGATGAGTTTACCATTATTCCTATACTGGTTGGAGCTCTGAGTGAGTCAAAAGAACAGGAATTCGGAAATCTCTTCAGTAAATATCTAGAGATCCTAGTAATCTCTTTGTGGTTTCTTCTGATTTCTGCCATTGGGGTCAAAGGTTCCATTACAGTTACTATGATGAATCCCAGGGGGAGATTTATAGATCCATTGAACATCTAGGTAAAATGAGTATGAGTATTATAGAACAATTAGACCCCGTATCTTTTAGCAATTACTTGAAGAAGTACCATAATGCTATAATGTGGAAGACATCCCATTGGGGTGTTACTAAATGCTATCACAGAACTCCAGAAGAATGGAATGACTATGACCTTTCCTTGTTTGAATTATGCCCAGTCAAGCCAGTGTAGAAACTGGCAAGACAGTTCAGTGAGTTCCGCAGCTGGAGCACTCATGGTCCCCTGAAGCTCTGAGTCCTCAGGGATACCGCCTGCATACACTTATACTCTGCCTGGGGTCCCAGCCTAGCCCTTACCAAGATACTGGTCCTGATTTGGGGGGATTCTGAAACCTCAAACTAACAGAACTTTTTTCTTTTCTAGTAGGTGTAGTCCTTCCTTAATTTCAACTCATTAAAAAATGCTTTATAGTTTAGGCAGTGGAAGGAAGGCTGGCATCAAAATATATGATCAAACACCATGGCAATGTAAAGGCCCAGTCGTGGCAGACAGTTTTTTGAAAGTAACTTGTAAAGCATTTACCATATCCTAAATACGCACTCTTTGCTGACTTGTGCACATATATTCTGCTTTCAGAATAGTTTTGCAAATTGTACACAAACAAAAAAAGGGTGGAAGATTTTTAATAAAGAAATTGCATTTATAAATGATCTGCATTAGAATATAATAAATCTCCAGTTATAGTCAATTACTACCCATGCTGTACAACAGACACCTTCTATTTTAGTTGCTAATAAAGGGCTATGCAAATCAAAAAAAAAGTTTTTTTTACTCTCAAATGAAAGGCTTAGTTTAATCTTCAAAGTTTAGAGGTCCTAAATCTTCAGACATGGCTGGAAACAAAAGCACCAGTGAAAAATGCCAACTCCTTTACTCCTCAGAGCTGGCAGGACAGCACCACTCCCTGCAGTTCCCACTGCTGCTCCTCAAATATTTTGTACATGTCTGAGAAGCAGCCAAGAAGAGTAAAGTAAGTATGAAGCATAGTAAAAGCTATACGTAAGTTCTTAGGAATAGGCTTTTATATTAGTTCTTCTTGAGCTCTGTCTTTTTTGCAGAGATTCATATGTGCCACAGTAAACAGATCCTGAACCAGAGGCTATGTAGGGTATTTGGCTGCTACAGATGCACCTGAAGTTGAGTAGAAAAAGGTAGCATTTTTTCTGCCTACTTTCTTACCTATTTTCTTATTTCTAAGCATTACTTTGCAGCTTTTCTTAATCACATCTCTTGAAAAATGGTTAAACAAACACAGAAGATCACTCTTATTTCACCTGTCTTGATTTTTGATTGCAAGGTAGTTTCCCAACTGAATGGCTGAGCAGCGAGGGTCTTATGTGTATCACCATCCTCATTTAATTAAGAAGAGAGAATCCAATGGGAGAAATGTCAGGAACAGCTCTACCTGCTCTGCTGGACAAGCACAGGCACGTTGGGGTTTTCAGTTTTCCATCCAGAGCTTAGCAGACTTCAGTTCACTGCAGGAAGGGAACCCGAGGGATGCTGCTGCCTGATCAGGTTAAGGATTTGAAGAATATCAGGTAATGCAGTCTAATGAAAAAAAAAAATACACAGAAAAGCAAAAGTTAAAAAAAAAAGGTTGATTTGAAAGTCAATAAAGACCCTGTACTAATTGCTCAAAAAAGGATGCATGTGCCTCCAGAGGGTACAGAACATGACTGCAGTGATCTATATGGGTTATTGGATAAACCTATGTCTGTGTGAATAAGGCACAGGCAGAATGAGTACTATTATCTTTTTAATCTCCAACTTTAATTAATTAAAATTTTACATATATTTTACTCTAACTGTTTTCAGGTGGGATACCAGAAGCCCAAAGAATCCAGTGCCAGTGATTGTGCAGATAGAACTAGAGCTGAGATTTACACTCAGGTTTCAGAGGGTACACCCTTCACCATGACACTGTACTTTCACTGAATGCTAACTGGCAGTATGAGAGAGGATAAATATAAAACAGTTGCAAATACCCCTCTCCTATATGCATTTTCACAATCTTTAAGAATATAAATATGCAGACACATTTTCATAGCATTCTTTTATCATATTAATATATGGTTTTATAGAACATTTATAAGTAAACATAAATTGTACTATTTCCATAATCAGAGATAACTGCTTTAATTTCAAATCTGTTGTACTTTTTCAGTCTTTCTTCTCACTATTCCTTTTTCTCTGTGCTATGAGAAAACCATTTTATTACCTAAGAAAAACAATAAACAATGACCAGAAATGGCCCTTTTGTTATATACATTCAAAACAAATGCATATTCATTGTTTCAGAGTAAGAAGAGAGTCATTATTAATCTTAATATAGATATTAGTATTATGATTTAGGAATATTAATATTTGTCACATTATGTTCTAAGACTGAAAATGGCATATTTTTTATATTTCAGAATTCTTATTTATTGGGTAGGCATTAGGACCTCCCCCCAAAAACAACAATGTCTAGATAGAATATAAGTCTCTACAGCTTTGTGTCTTAAGAGTTTTTCTTGTTTAGCTAGGAAGTGAACTTTTCCTTTCCTTTTCTATTTCTTTTTGAATTTATTTAGCATGTTTTTAGGAACAGATTGAAAAGAAAAAGCTGAAAATTTTGCTTTTATGAATTTGGTAGGCAATGGAAATGAGCAATGTTGCTTAAAAACCTAAGTGACAATTTGTGGCAGGGAGCTATGGAAAGATCTGATTTACCAGTTCTGCGGGCAATCCAGTGTCACTATCTCACCTAGAGAGTGGGCAGCTTTGATTGAGAGAGTTCCACCGCCACACCCTTGTCATGCAACTGGGCTTTCACAAGGGACACCATTAGCAGCGGCTTCCCAGAGGATCCTTCTGACAGTCTTGGAGGGGTAACCAAGCTACAGAAGGTCTGTGCTTGAGAAAAGGCTCATGGCAGAAATACAGAGTTACTGTAGTGGACAAGCTGTATGGCAGCTCTCATGGACCTTTCCAAGCAGACATCCCAAAGCACTAAGGAAGGGTTTTCAGGGATGATGGTTCCAAGGTGCAGAAAACATGCTGATGGTCATAGAAGTCCTCTTAACTGAACATTAAATGTGACTGATTTCATATACATAAACTTGTGACACCAGGATGTGTGGATTGTATCTATATGTGTGTGTGTGTGTGTGTGTGTGTGACTATATTTTTTTAATCATGTTTTCCTGTATACTGTTTCATTACCTGCTTTTTTTCCTTAGAAGTACAATATAAACATTTTTCCAAAACATTTAAGCTTTGAAAATACAATAACAGTTTGAAAATATAACAGTTGCAAACAGTTTTATCAAAATGCAAAAAATAATTTGGTGTTTCCCTTCTCCTTCCATCTAAAGATGTTACCATTTTCTTTCTTTTATAAAAGGACCAGGTGTCAGATGGGATTTCAGTTTCCCTTTCTTATAATATGTACAGTACTAATATTTCTATTTTGAAATTTGCTGATCTCATCAAAAATACCAGGCAGCTACCTCCCTGCCTCTTCCCATGGTATCTCTCCCACAGCTGTGGATATTTTTCTAAGGAAAGGGCAAAATCAGTGTCATCTTTCAGCAACTTAGTATTACAACCTGGCATGTTTTCCCCTTAAGAGAGATTCAATTATTGGACTGTTTCTTAAATTATAAGGGTGAACATGGATGTTCCAGGGAATAAAAGAAGTCATAGGTTAAAGTTGATGCATTTTCCTGGGTCATCCATTGTAGTTTTGGACAGTAATAGGAAGATAGAGGCAAGAAACAGGTACTTACAAATTTTTTGTCTGTGCCTGTGTTTTTTGGTCACTTGGTGTTCTTGAGTTTTTTTATATGAATTCTAGGAGAGATGCTAGAAAGGCCTTGGTGAAAACCCATAGGCCGGCACACACCATCTTGAGAGTAGGGGAAATGGTGATGGCTAGGAGTTAGCCAGAAAATATCTCATGAAATGACCCTAAATATCCCTGAACTTGTGTAGTAATTGTGGTTTATGCTCTGTTTTGTCTTCTTTTGAACCTTCAATTTTCTTTAAAATTAAATCTAATTCTTTACTGGGCTGTAGAGTACTAAGAGAAAAGATGAGTTCTACACTTTGGATGTATTGACAAAAAGAAATTAAGAAAAAAATATGTATCATCTATTACTCAAAATTGCTGTAGATTACCCCTTTTTTATTAGCTCATCTCAATAATTTTTGTTAATGTTAGCTTGTTATTTTAAATGTATTACTCTCATTTGTTAGCAAACAATAAATGCATCAATAATTAAAGAAAGCATGTCAAGAAATAAAATTATTTGTTTAATATGACCTTAAGAATATTAAGAAATGGGCTAGAAAATATTCACCTGAAAAGTAGAAAATGATGAAGAATAATTTGGGTACTATCCAACAAAACAAATTTAAAGATATATTTTTTTCAGTGCAAGTGTTTGGAAATTCAAAGAACTGGAACTTTTTCAATTCCTGATAGGCACAGCACGTCAATGCAAGTTGCAGTTAGGCAATCCTGTGCATTAATTAGAAAAGGTCAAGCTGTGCAAAGGAAATGAGTGCAGTTCATATGGGTGAGAGCTTAGAAAGTACAAGCTGTGACAATGAATTCCAAATCTTAACATCTTAACTAATTACCGGTGGTTTCTCTAAATAAAATGATACTGAATGTTCAAGTATGCTTAAGAGGAGACTTTCTACCTTAGTTAGAAGTTTGAAGAAAATTATAATGTCATTTTTAAAGTGATTCTTAGCTTGTAATATGCCTTTTTTTAAAAATGATTCCATATGATTCTAATAACATACTGTGAGACAAGTAGGTCATTATTTCTATTTTACTGAAGGGAAAAGCAAAACTCAAAGAGAACTGGCAACTTTTCAAGGTCACACAGGTTGTAAGTGACAGAATGCATGAAAACTTGTCCTCTGTTTCTTTGAAATAGTTTCAAAGTATGATCTGTTTTAAAATCAGCATGGCATTTTATTGGGGTCCCACCAATACATTCATGTAAACTCTTACATAGAGTTTTACAAGTTTAGATAAGCTACAGGATGCTTCAGAATTAAATTCAGGTTGTGACTTACAGGGTTAATGCTTTCAGACTCTCAAATCAATTTTAAACCAATATATTCTTATTTTCAGTAATCCCTAGACATCCTAAAACTCTTTTATCAAAAGTCATACGTGGTCAACTCAGAATAATAATAATTTCTTCAAAAATGTAGAGGCAGCCACTTCCACTAGTTAGGAGGACCCTCAGAGTTTGGTGTCTATCTGAAAGCCACCCCTCTGGGCAGAGAAAAGAGAATATGACAAAGGGAAAGCCTCTGGAAACAAAAAGAAAACAAAGAAATACATTTATCTTTTCTCACTTGTTTAGAATGGAAAACAAAGAGTAAAAGGGGCCACGTTAACTTCAGAGCCATCTCCTCCACCCCCACCTCAAACTCTCAGAGTCCATATCAGGGTGGTGATTCTGGATTACCTGAAAGAAGTTGCAAGCATGACCTAAAAACCCTGAACTTCCCCACCACTGTTGCACACAGAACCAACCCTTAATATTTTAAGGTGTGGCTTACATATAATAGAAAACTTATATGTATCTAGTAAGGTACCAATACCATCCATGGAACAAACGAGAGAATAATCACTCCAACAATTTGCTCTATTCTGTGTTCTGTGATTCAGATAGGGAAGCCTGGTTCCAAACAGCTTGCCTTTAGACTAAGAGCCTTATGTTAAAGAAGGAATATACGTACTTTTTTGATAAAATGCTGTTTTGGTCTCTGAGTCCATTCTGGGTGATCAGAATCCCAAGGCTCTGAAAAAGATTCAAGGTGGTTGTGACAGGTACAGGACATGTATCTGCCTAGGGTCTAGAAGAGCAGTCAATAAAGAGTAGAGTCCTTAAAGACAGATGATGGTGGAAGGGGAGGTGGTCAGTGACAACGCAGGTCCAAACTTGACAATGTTTTCCCAGTGACTTTGCAAGACAAGCCAGCACACCAGCAGATTCCATGAGGACAGGAAGCCATGTGCAGTATAAGTGAAATGGATGCCCCAACCAGCAGACAATGTGGGTTATGAGCAGGGAGTTCTCATCATAGTTGTTCTTTGTTCCTGCTGCCACCACTCTTTTTTTTAGAGCAAAATCAGTACTAATTAAAAACAGATATACAAGCTCAAGTTAGCCCAGAGACCCAGCATCTCTATACAGGTTATAGGTATTATATCAACACCAAGAGACTATTCATCTTCTGGTTGAATTAACTGAAATCCCTTAATCTTACCACATATTTTGCACTTTGATTACTTAATCCTTTTAATTACTCTCCTGTACTTTCCTAAATTATCTTGATTTGTCCCAAATTGCAGAAACTAAAACAGAATAGAGATATTTATTATGCTTAAAAAATTAGTGACTAAAATTCTACGATACCCTAATCTTTCCTATATTATTAGTATATCTTCCATTATTTTTTGCATCATTGTCAATAACTCATAGTAGATGATAACTCATATTCAGGACATTGCTTTCTAAGATACTATACTGTCAAATTTTAATTTTTCTTCATTGCACCTTTTCCTGTTCATTTTTAATTTAAGAAATGTTGATTATGTTCAGAAACTCTTAAATTCACTTTGAATTTAAATGCTCTTCCGTGAATGACAAAAATGTCTTCCATTCTGTGGGTAGGTGATTATAAAGATTGCTTTCTACTATAAATTTCTAATGAAAAATTTAAGTACTAAGTCAATGATAGTTTCCTACTGACATCATCAGATATATCTGTCTTAACATTTTATTCCAATAATAAATATTAAAAACTATCTTCTATCCCTCATTATTTAATGGTAACAATGCTTCTTAGATATCACCTATGCATATCATAGGTCACAAAAGATAAAGCCAAAATTCTGTAATTGTAATGCTTTGTCTGATTCACAAAACAATTTGAAATACATTAGCGTCTATGTGCATTTTAGTATAATTCTAATGATTAACTTTTATTTCAAATCAATATTCAAAATTATTAAAGAAAAAATTGAGCAGAAAATGTGATTATTAAAACATCAGTGTCACATTTATAATACCACATTAGCCAGTTGTGAAAGCACTATGACATAGAAAAGGATTATAGGCTGATAGATATTTAAGAAACAATGTTCTTAGAATAGTTTTTTATTTCATTTTTTGCTGCTTATCTAAATCAGTTTTTGATCTGTGAGTGGTACTCAGACCATAGGACAATAATCTACCAAGTGGATCAGTGATGTCAAAAGAAAAGGTGATGATTAACTTTGTATAGTATGCATCAGTTATTTAGAATAAAATTTTATTGATTTTCTTGGAGATTTCATTATGTTCTTTGAAATACACTTTGTGCATTTCCTAAAAGGACAACATTGGCCAATTGATCTAAGTCAACATTGAATAAACAAGGTGTAAATCATCATGTCATTTCTTCATTATTTTTATTTTTTGTTACAATAAGCTCCATTATGGTGTGTTATATGTGTTAAATCTCTATTTTTTTCAGGGCTAGTACTGTCTTGTAACATAAATATTGCCCTTAGAATGCCATAAATATAAATAATGAATAGGTCGAGGTAAGAATGGATAATATGAATATTTACAAATAAATTTGTAAATGCAACTTTTTTGTAAAATAAGAAAAAGCAAAACTTTGAATATTAAAAATAAAAAATCACCTCAAATTTATTGTTCTTCTAATATTGTTCACTCCAGTCACTATGGCACCATGTGTTATAAAATATTGTCAAAGATTATCAAAATCATCAGGAATCTATAAAAATTCTAAAGGAATTTTCAACTGAAGTACAGTGACTTATTTTAATAGAAAAACACAAAACAATTTCCATCCAGAAACAAAACTTTCTAATAACAGAAAAAAGTTAGAAATTAAATGTACCCTTCATTCCTGAATTATTTTTTATGTTAGAAGTTTAAACAGTTAAGTTGTCAAGGTGATGATACATACATTCAGAGAGAGAAAAGATAGGATAGGAAAGGGAGAAGAGAGAGATCATAACTAGTTTTTGACAAAAATTAATTTTACAAATGACAGTGTTGAACACCCCCAGAATATTGATGACATTAAACAAGCAAAGGCAAATTATTTTATATGTATATTGTGACTAGTGTTCCAGTTTACAGGTAGTTGAAACAATTGATTTTCAGAGTCCAAATCAGTACTATGAGAAAATTAATATATAATAATGTTTGAGGAAAAAACACTTGGGGAAAAAGTACTTTTCACTGAAATTTCATTTGAGAGTTCATGAGTTGAGTCCTGCTTCTATTAATGGTGAAGTAGCTTGATCAAACACACTCTTGGGGATCACACATACATACGCACATACGTACACACACACAAATCAAAATTAATTTAAAAATGCATGAAAACCCTAGAAAGTGACAGAATTCAGGAGAAAGTTGGAAAGTAGATGGGGATAGAACTTTAAGAAAAAAAATTGTCATTGGATATTATGTGGTTCTACTAATTATAAACTGAGGGCAGCTTCACTTTTGTGTTACAGGAAGGCTGGAACTCAATTAAAAGACAGTGTTACTGGTTTAAAAGGCCAGTAGGCAGACTTTCAGATTCTAGAGCACCTGGATAATGGGAGAGAATTCTGGAAAGTGGAGAGTCTTGGTATAAACTCTGTTCAAAACACTGACTAATCCCTGAAATTCACATGGATGTGGTAAACTTCAAAAGTAATTATCTCAATTTGGGTGCTGTAATAGATTGCCATAGTTTAGTGTCTTAACAACAACAAAATTTTTTTCTCACAGGTATGAAAGAACTGAGAGTATCATAGCATGTATCACTAGCCCAGGGAAAAGTTCAAAATTCAAAATTTGAAGTTAATTTCTATAGAACGAATATTGCTTTTACACCATCATAAACTCAAAAAATCATAAATTGAATCATTATAAATTGGGGACTGTATACTGAGATTTTGAGAACCTTAAAGCAGCTGGTCTAAATCTGTTTAAAGAAATATGTTCATAATAAAAAATTGGTAAGGTATCTGCAAAGAAGAAAAAAACTATGCAAATAAACCAGGTAGAATCTGTAGATATTACAAGTAAAATACTTGAAATTAAAAGTTTCCTATATGAAATTGAAAGTGTATTACAAATGGTAGAAGAAAGGGATAGTGAACTATTATATATATATATTAGTGAAAATGATCCATTCTGGAAATCAAGAAAACAAAGTATTGAAAAAAAATATCCTATTGAAAACTGTTCATGTCAAGGAGACTCCAATTTGTGGAGGAGAAAAACACTTAAAGAAATCATTTCATAGAATATATCTTATTTGGTGAAATACATATATTTAAATACCGATGTGTTCTATAGATGTTTGCTAATTCTAGTTGGTTTATAGTGTTGTACATGTCTTCTATTTCCCTATTGATTTTCTGCCTAGTAATTTTTACAATTATTTAGAGTAAGAAACTGAAATCTCCAACTATAATTATTTTGTATGTCTTCCTCAGTTCTATCAGATTTTGCATCATGTATACAGAGGATTGGTTTTTATGTGAATATATGTTTCTAAGTATTTTTGTTTTTGGATCAACCTTCTTTTTATTATAAAATGCTTTTATTTATCTCTAGTAACATAATTTTGTTTATGTGACTGTTTTCTGGAATATTAGTATAGCCTTGCCGGTTGTTTTATGGTTATTGTTTTCATGATATGTATTTTTCCATCACTTACCTTCAACCTATTTGTATCTTTAAATCAAAAGTGTGACTCTTATAAATAGCATATAATTGGATTTTATTTTTTTATCCAGTCTGATAATCCTTTTCTTTTGATCTGATTGTTTAAACCATTTACATTTAATGTTATGATTGACCTACTTGGATTTATATATTACATTTTACTTCTTGTTTTCTATGTCTCATGGCTTTTTGTTCCTTACTCATCTTTTACTGCTTTCTTTTAAATTAACATTTTTATAATAACACTTAAATCCTTTAATGATTTTTAAAATATTTTGGAGTTGTTATTTAGTATTACATTAAGGCATAACATATGCATCATTTCAGAAGTTATTCAGATTTAATACTAAGCTAATCCAGTGAGATAGACATATAATTCTCATGTAGCTCTATTACTTCTCCATATTTGTGTTATTATCACTATAAATATTATATTTATATGTGTTAAAATCTCAACAATTCATTTGTATTGTTATTATTTTATGTAATTTCATGTCTTTTTAAGAAACTAAAAGAAGAAAAGAGGTCAAATATGTATTTAAATAGTTTATTGTATTAACCTTTTTACTTATCATTTCTGATTCTTATTTGGTCTTGTGAATTTTCTCACCTTACTGCAGCTTTTCTATTACCCAGCTCCTTTGTTCAATTATTATCAAATATATTATTTTTCTATATGTTATGGATCCACCAATGCAATTATATACATATTGTTTTATTTAATTCGTATCAATCAAAACAAGCAAGGAGAAGAAATATACTATTTTGCTTTCCTAATAACTGCATAGCTACTCTTACTAGTACTCTTTTTCATGTGGATTTGACTTGACTTACTCTCTGGTATTACTTGCTTTCAGCCTACAGAATTAGCATTAGTATTTCTTCTAAGGTGGGTCTGCTAGCAAAAGTTTCTCAGTTCTGTTTATCTGGAAAGTTTTTTTTTAACCATGATTTTTGAAAGATAGTGTGGCATGCTATAAAAATCTTGGTTAACAGGTTCATTTTTTTTTTTTTTCAGAATTTTCAGTGTGCTATCCTGCTGCCTTCTGGCCTTCATTGTTTCTGAGTAAGTCAACTGTGAATATTTTTGGGGTTTCCTTATATTTGCTCAGTTATTTTTCTCTCAGTGCTTCCAAAATATTTTTTGTCTTTGTCTTTCAGCTTTTTTACTATCATGTTCTGGATGTATAGCTCTGTGTATTTTTGCTACTTGGGTTCATTGACTTTTGTAGATGTAGTTTTAAAAACCAAATTTGGGAAGTTTTAGCCATTGTTTCTTTGATTTTTTTGTATTCCTCTTTCTCTCTCCTTATCTGATATTCCCCTTGTTCATGTGTTGGTACACTAAAGAGTATCCTTCATTTCTCTGTTTATTTTTCTTTATTCCTTTTATTATTATTCAGATTGTATAATCTCTGTCAATTTATCTTCAAGTTTGTTGATTCTTTCTTTTGGCAGTTCAAATTTACACTTGAGTCCCTCAAGTGAATTTTTCATTTCATTTATTGTACTTTTCAACTCCAAAATTGCAATGTATTTTTAAATAATTTTTATCTTATTTTTTTTCTATTTAATGAAATATTATCATCATACTTCCCTTTATTTCTTTATACATTATTTCCTTTTAGTGTATGAACATATTTATAATTAAATTGCTTTGAAGTTTTTGTGTCTTAGTTACACCCTGTGGGCCTTTTCAAAGGCAGTTTCTATAGTATAATGGATGGGTCACAATTTCCTAAGTTTTTTGTGTCTCATAATTTTTGTTAGAAATTGGACATTTTAGACAATAAATTATAGTAACTCCCCCCTTTAATTTCTTTGGGTTATTTTAGTTAGAGGTTTGCTTGTTTATTTTTTTATTTGTAGGCAGGCTGGACTATTTTAATGAAGTCTATTTCCCTCACTGTCTAAGGCTGCTGATGTTACTTCTCTGAAGGTTTAACTTTGGGCATGCACACAGTCACCTTGGGATAACTATTTTTAATAAGGCTGTCTTTGATGGTCTCTTTCCCTGATATTTCTATAAAGCTGTCTGCCCACTTTAGAATCACACCCAATTGTTAGACTCCATTAATTGCCAACTGCTTATGCTTATGAATTCTACAATGTCC
Organism: Smutsia gigantea; assembly: GCA_032199065.1. NCBI lineage: Eukaryota > Metazoa > Chordata > Mammalia > Pholidota > Manidae > Smutsia > Smutsia gigantea. Next base: position 87,044 of record JAVSCE010000867.1, on the reverse strand, counting down.
TAAGTTTAAATCGTCACAGTATAATACAATTATATTTGATCCATTTGATGAGGCTGGCTTTCTATACTAGTCTTTACAATTCTTTTCAACATCAATGAGGCTCCTTTTAGTGGTCTATTTCCCTGATTTTCTCTGGTAAATTTCTAGTCAGCCTATGATTTTACTTACTGTTATGGAACTACTGGCCCCCTTTTAGTGATTTACCACTAAAATTTCCCTTGTTTTAGATAATGCCCTTAGTCTTGAACTTCCCACCCTCTGTTGGAAATGTTAGTTCTTGGAGAAAGTTTCAACAGTTTCTATTCTTATTCTTTCACTGGGCAAAATTTCTGAGCCATTGCTCAAGAGATAATACATAAATAACAGTCCATTTCTCATAGAATGACATTCTGATTTACAATTAGGGTGACTGGTGGGAGCTATAGCCTCTGGTCTTCTCAGGTTGCCTGCTCAACACAGAAATTCTGCCTTAACAGAGAATTAGGGTAATAGTGATAGGTGTTGATTATTATTCTCAGACTACCTCATCTGGGGTAAAGCTTTTACTGTTGATGGAGATAGAAAGTCTAGACCTCTCATCTGTTCTTGCCTGATATAGCACTCTGCAACACAGAGCTATGGAGATGAGAATTACTAGCAGCTAACCTCTCCTGAGAGGAAACAGTAGCTTTAGACTTGTAGCTATAGATAGAGGATGCCCTATATTCTTGCATGTACCGATCAGGGATATGGCTTATATCAGGTTGAGCTTCGACAGGATGTGAAGGGAATGGGTCATGGCTCAAATGCCTGACTCTAACTGTTCTTTCTGAAATTTAATATTTTTGAAAAATGTTTCTTGATTAGCTGTATGTCTTTAGGACACCATTACAAAAGTCATATTAGCATAAGCATTTAAAATGTGATATTATTTCACAAAATTGACATTATTAATACCATTCCCATGATTTAAAGGATTTTGTTCAAGAGGTGTATCTCAAGGATATGCTCACAAGCTTGGTAAATGTAATCTACCTCTTCTGCAATAATATTTCAGAATATGTAATTTTAAGGATAATAGTTGCAAATTTTAAAATGATGAAATTGTGGTTTTATATCTCAATGTAAATTTGACCCTCTAAATACTTGATTATGTTTATACTTATTAAAAAAAAAGAATAGGAACAAATTAAAAATTAGGTGGTTAAGTATTAAAAGAAAAAAGAAACAAAGGAAGTTAATTATGCATTAACATTAGAGCAATGTCAGGAAAAATGAATAAATATGTGTAATTTTCCCATTGGTTAATTAATATTAAAACACCTAAAATCTAAAAATTTAAATAATGCTAATTGGTATATCTATTCTAAGTAGTCACTTTTATTATTAATGTGGTATAATAATCAATATAAAATATATGTCAAATATAAATATATAATACTTGTAATAGTAGAAATATCACAGTTTCTCTTTCTCATCTGGCAATTGATGTTCTAGTTTGATGAATTATTTTTATGGTTATTTTCACCTACCTACTAGAATTGACTTTAATTCTTTAATGTTTCCACTTTAATATTGGCCTACCTTATCAAATACTTGTCATCATGGATTTTAAAGTTATAACTTAACTATATGACTTTTTAAATGTGGTACATAGGGTAATCATTGATAAACAGAAAAACATACATATTTTTATCATATACAGAAATCCCAATGTGCTATTTAAAATAATAAGTATGAGTTTATTGAACAAGAATACATAATATTAAAAATGAAACCTAACAGTTTAGATAATATAACATCAGCCTTTCATTGCATCTTTAAAAAATTTTAAATTTGCAATAAAACTTTATACCATATCCATCTAAGTAGAATTTTTTTTTAGTGTTGCCAATCATAACACATATATATGGGGGGTGAAATAGTTTTAGGGCTTTGTAAATATCTTCTCTGAAGTTTATAAATGGAAGACCTATTTTTCTATTGGTGATTTATCACCAAAGACTTCTGTCATCTATTTAAAAGTTATTCTTCAACATAATAAATGTTGTCATCTTATGTGGCACAACTGCATATAAATGTCAATTCTGACCAATAAAGTTAAACTACTTTAATGAAAACTAGCTAAAGCTTCTGCTGGATATCAACCATAAGTGTGCACTTCATATTTTCAGTAAACTAAAGGTTTTATAGATAAATATATTGCAAAATATGTGTTAAGAATATTCAGAGAAAGACCTATAATACAAGACATGCTGTAAACAAAACCAATAGGCTGATATATTTTAAATTTAATGTTTATAAAGTACAGAATATTACTATGCAAATTATTTATAGAGTATCATAAGAATCCGTATACATGTTCAGTATTCCAAGTAATAGCAAAACAAAAGTTGGCAATTGTGATCAAGTATAAAAATATAGAATAGATACAAATTCTGATGAGCATGTAATTTGTGTGTTTCAAATGATAATAAATACTCTCACTAAAATACCTTTTGTTTTTGGTTTTTAATTGTAGGTCTGTAATGTCATGAAACATACAAATTCACCAAACTCTCCTACCCCCAAAAAACAATCTAACAATTTAGTAAGTAGATGACTATATGGTAAATCTATAAATATTGAGCTAAGTGGAAAATTATTAAATTTCTATAACTCTTTCTGCAAAATAGTTTATAGGAAAATTTCTGACACTTAAATTTTCAACTGAAAAAGTAATATATATTTTATAAATCTAAAATTGTAGTATATTTTAGAAATATCCATATTTCAACAAATATCATTCCTTATGATGTTATTATGAAGATAATTATTTATCTCAATATTTCAAAAAGCAAAAAAAATTGAAAATCACAAAATTGTCAACTTTAAAACAAAGCAAATTCAGATTTCATTATATAGGAATTTATAAATCAAAATTAGAGTTGTTTTTTTCATAGCTCTCATATTTTCCAACTCTTCAAAAGTCTTGATTTATTTTTTTATAAAAGACAAAACCTGGTTTTCTGTACAATGTATATCATAAGCATTATATAATACATTAGGAAAAAATATCTCCAAGTAGGATATTAGTAAAATTGCTAATAACAAGACATAACTTCATCAGTGTTGAACCTCATGCTTCAGAATATTAACTGAAGATATATTAAACATTTTAATAATGTTTCTTCCAAAAGAATATATTTAACAAAAATCTCTTCATTAGATATTTCATTAACATAAATGAACCATCACTATTCCTGAATAAGAATCTTCGCAGATTCTGGCAACTCTACAAAATTATTCCAGAAAAAATCTTTACTTCTTTATTTACTCTTACATTGTGTCTTCCACTAAACTAGTTGTCACTTTACCTGAAAATACATCTTAAAATCTTTATACAGGGCTTCTATTCATCTAATTTATTGATATAATCATGTTTCCTTCCTCCAGCAATGTCTTCATTACTAGATTTATCACTCTATCATTAATATTTCCCTCAAACAGAATTTCTTCATTAACATTTTTAGAAGCATGGTTTCTTTTTTGGTTAGATTATTGTTCAAAAATATTTTATTTCTCAAATCCTACCTCTGTAAGTGGAGTGTATTTCTCACTCTATCAATTTAGGCTTGGCTTTGCGACTTGCAGGGCAGAATTAGGGTAAGGAAGGTGAAGCAGGGCCAGGGCTATGCATATTCAAAGCCAGATTAATAAAAATAATAGTAACAATAAATAGGGAGGGATGACATTTTTGTAGGTGATGAATATGTTCATGGAGTAGATTGTGATGATGGTTCACAGATATGTACCTACCTCTAAGCTTATCATGTTGTATACATTAAATATGTGCAACTTTTCCTGTTATTCATACCTCTATAAAGTGGTTAAAAATGTTTGCTCTTTTGTTCTTCATGGAACTTTTGCATTTTTAAAATACTGTATTAAAATATTTTTCATCTTGCTCACTGAGTTTTTTGTCAAACCCTCAAATTTTGTGCCCCAGGTGAGTGCCTCACTTCCCCCACTCTACTCCTAGTCAAGTTTTGACCATCTGAATATTGATGAATATGGTAGTGGGGAACTACTGGGCGTAGGCATTCAGAGACCTCTTGTTGTGCTGCTTGCCTTCTTGTACCTATGCCATCACCATGAGAAGAGCATAACCTAGACATCTGTTGACCCTAGGAGCATAAGAGACATGAAGCATGTCTAGCCCTGAAGACCTGTAGCATGAAGCAGTGCTTTCCAGGAGACCCAACTGAAAAAGAAACCCTGACCTTCTGCCAAACTTCCACTCCATGATAATGAACGATTTGTGTTCCAAGACACTGACTTTGGGGTAGATTTTAGGCAATATCATTGTGGAGTTAACTAATTAATTCAAGTTCTATTTCTGAAACATCAACCCATTCTTTGAAGCATTATAATCTGTCCTTATACCAATTACTCTATTGGAGATGTCTCCCATAAAATTATAAATGAATTCAACCATGCTAAACAAAGCAAATATAGTTCAGTCTGTATTTACATCTTTATTATCTTGCTTGGTATAAATAAATTTTGCCTCAGTTATGTAAACAACCCCAAAACTTTCCAGACAGTTCCCTCATCAGACGGTTACCTTACATGGCAATGGCTTTCTCTATTCCTCTGTTGGAGGTATCTCTATTGTACAAGCACCATTAGCCAATAAATGAGGAATGTGAGAAGTACTGCTGTGTCAACCAATAAGGGGCAAGTGTTAATAGACATAACCTTTGTCACTTTATGGGACAAATCTGAATTGGGATAGTCTCCCAGATATTTTAAAATTGAATTAAGCCTTACTCATCCATAGCATTAACCTCTTCTTAATAATGTTCTTAACTTTCTCACTTCTCCACTCAACATTATTCTTCCTTGGAATCACCTCCTAAATAAATTGCATGCACAGTTGTCTCAGGAACTTCTTTGGAAGGATCCAAAACTAAGAGTTTGTGCTAAGAAGCAGGGTCATATTTTAAGGATGACAGATAAAAGAGTAAAATCCAAGGTTCATGAGAGTCAATACATTATTAAAAGCTGACTGAATTCATGCTCTGATAGATAGGAAAGGTATGGGACCCTGATAATTGGGATAGGAACATGTGACCCTCTAATTTCCCCAGCTAGACCATTTTGGCCAGTAAAAGGGGTTCCTTTCACCTTGCTATATAACAAAGCTGTCTCCCATTGCCTATAAAACACAAATTGGCCTCAAAAGTTTATGTTTACCATCTTCAAAATAAAGCTTTGCCTTCTATTGCTTCCAGACCAAAAACTAAACAGATATAAGCATAGCGTGAGCAGTAAAGAAACTGTGACAAGACAGTGGACTGTGGTAAATTAGAATACTCTCAATTATTTACTTTTTTCCCTTTCATATGTAATTATGTCATTAATCAGAGTGACAAGGTTCAAACATATTAATGTTGGACCATTGAAATGAGAGTAAAATTGACATTGTGCCAGTTCTGAGCCAATACCTGATGACACATGGTTTTCTGTTCACCCAGGTGCTCCACAATCACCATGAAAACATGTCCCAAGTAGACAATAAACTAATAAAAATGTGGGTGAATATTAACAGGACATGATCCCAGCTGGAAGCTCATTACTAAACCCAGCCAGCCTCCACATGTAATGAAACCATCCCAGCTGAACTGTATACCAGCAAAGGAGAAAAATAAATGTTTGCTTCTGTGATACACTGAGTTTAAGAGTGGAATGTTATGCAGCAAAGCATGGTAGGTACAGCTGACTAATAAACACAAGTTGATAGTAAAAGAATTTTCTATGACACTGATTTTGTATCAGTGGTTATGAGGCTCTGGAAGAGTTGGACTAGGTGCCAGCATGTAATTGTCAAAGGCAAGATGTGTAGATTCATAATAAAGGCAGCAAAGCTTAACAGTGATTAGCTGGCCCTGGCATGCAGCCTTGGCCTTGGCATCAGTGACAGGGGGTAACAGAACATAGTGTTCCCAGTGGAAGACAGTGATTGCTTATTGTAGCTCCAGAAGTAAGGGTGTTCCCCACCCAGGGAAAGTTCTTTATGAATCCAAAGAAACCAGAGGACAAGGGAAAGGGCATGTTGGGAGAAAGGGTTTTTATTTCTCACAGCTCCAACTATGTCCATCCCCTATGGCCATGGCTGGCAATCCCTTTCCCTGCTCACCCCTTCCAGAAGGAACTCCATGGACGGCTCCCTGGTGACTGGCTGGCACCAGACCAATTACATACCAGGAAGGGAGGGGAGGAGAGAATGGAAGTTTTCTCTCCACCCCTTGCCCTGGCGCCAGCCTTGCCTGTGGCCTGTTGATATGAAAATAGGGTGGGAAATTCTGGGTGCAAACTTCCATTTACCCCACCCTTATATAATCAGAAAATCAGGAATTATCAATGACAGGGTTAATATCTGCACCTTCAAGGAGAATTATTTCATGTCATCTCTAGAACTGAGCTAGTTTTCACACTAAGAAACCATTAACTGAAGAGGTCTGTCACCTTGAGAAAGGAAACTGCATTTCCACAGAAGGAATATATGATATTTTTTTCTCTATTTCCAAAAGGTATCTACAATCATTTTCTAGGAACACTATATACCATACCAGGTTAAGATAATAAACAGTTCTCACAAGAGCAGTTGATGAGAAAATGAGTTTACATTGATACCAGGGCACCCAAAATCTCATTATAGCTCTTCTGTTAGAATGGAGTACATGGAGGTTGTAATGGATTCCTGGACTCAGTCCATCTCACAATGAGTCCAGTGGTTCTATGGATCCACCCTGTTGTCTTTCCCCTCGTCTTTCATTATAAAATGTGAAAATATGTATATATATATATATATATACATATATATATATTTAATGAGATAGATTGATCAGTGGGCAGAATTTTCACAGTAGTTCTGAGTTACCTAGTAAATGGGATTATGGTAAGAGTAGCCAAGTTGAAGACCTAGAAACTGCTCCCCCTCTTGTTAAGGGAGTCAATTAGAAAAAATAAAAAACACATCATGTTTTAAAACAAAGATTAGTGTTACCATCAAAGTCAAAAGTGGAAAGTAATTCTACAAGCCATGCAAATGGTGGGAAATAAACCCTGCAAAATTTCAGGGCCTGCATATGAGGAACAATCTTAATATCTAATGGTTTGGAGACATTCTCTCCAAGATATAGGATAAGTTATTATATGTTATAATTCTTAGCATAAAGAAAGAGGCACAGTACATGACAGATCACTTTATATTTTACAGACAGCATATAATACAACTGAGAATATTACTCCAACCAAGTGACACAGAAGGCTGCCATATTTGAATAGGGTCCAGAGAAAGGGAGAGCTCTGCAGCAAGTTCTGACTTTGGAACAAGCTGCCCTGCATTCAGCAGTGTGACCCAGCTGACTCTATAGTGTAGAGTTAACTGTGAGAGATAGGAAAGGCATGTGGCGTCTCTGGCAAGCTCCAGTATAAGAGACACAGATCCCTAGGGTTCTGAAACAACAAGCCATCTGGAGCATATAAAATTTGTCCATTATAAAAGGAACATCTGATAGGCTACTAAACCTAATCTTCTTTATATCAAGAAAGTATGTGACCAGGGGCCATCCATCATAAGCTGGATGGGCCACTAGGGCATTGATTTGAATGAGCACAACTATAATCGTGTACATTTAGGATCAGGCTCGTTCAAGTGTGGAAAGCACACACAAAATCCACAATGAGAGAGGATGGACTCCATGTAACTATGGATGGTGTTGTGGGTTGGACTGTGTCCAGTAAACACTGATATGTTGGAATCTTAACCCCCAGTACCTCAGAATTTGACCCTTTTGGAAATAGAGTCATTGCATATGTAATTAGTTAAGATGAAATCATACTGGAGTAGGATGGGTCCCTAATCCAAGATAACTGGTGTCCCTGTAAAAAAGGAGAAATTTGGACACAGATATGCACATAGGGAAAATGCTATGAGAACTAGTAGTTGAAAAATATTCAAGATTCATTGCTTTTGGGGACAATTTTGAGCGGTGTTCTTTACAACCTCTGAAAGGGCCCACTGCGGGATTTAATGCCAGCTTTTTACAGCTATAATTGATTAATTAACACATTCTTTATTGACTTTCTTCCCTTCCTTTTCACACCTTCACCGTGTTACATCTGGGTAAGAAAGCACCATGAAGCACTCCAGTAAATCCCCTGAATTTGTGACATGCTCCTCACTATCGCTTTCATATTTCCTGGATTCACTCACTAAATAAAATACTTGTAACTGAATCCGTATGTCAGAATCTGCCTTGAACCAACTGATCATTGGAAGGCTTAGCTGGAAAACAGAATCATTGGCATGAACACAATTCCATTCTTCTGTTGCCTAAGATCAGCAGAGATGTGAGGTCATGGCTTTCTTGGAAGTATCTTCCTAGATAGCTACAACATGTAGATGAAATATCACAGAAATGTGCTCGACTAAAAAAAAAAACAATCAAAATCAGTGGACAGTCCTTCTAAGTGTTGGAATCCAAATACAAAGCAATGGTTTGATATCTTGTTTCATCTATCAAATTTATAAAAATAAAATATTTGATAATATCCAGTATTGTAAAATGGATGAAAACATCTAGAAAGAGTAAACTGATGCCTCATTTTAGAAAAGCAATTTATTGGGCATTTGATTCTCCAATTAAAATCCCTTAATTATATTATTAACTCTCCATTCTTGAAATTTTGTGTGTCTGTCATTTATCTGTTTTGTCACAACTCTGCTTCTATCCTTCTCTGCTCTGTTAGAAGCTTGAAAACTACATTTCACACCAAATTTTCCCACTGGAAGGCACTGGCTCTGGGAAATGGGAGAAAGAAAGAAATCATGTGCCCGCTCCTTTGACTCTGGATGTGCCTCCAAAAGCATTAGGAACAAGTGCAATTCCCTGCTCATGCTGTGAAGCTCCAGAATTGACCGTGGCATGGGATGTCTGTCACCCTGGAAGCACAGAGCTGTTGAGCCCTGCAGCAGCCTTGGCAGCCCTTGACCTTATCAAGGGCTCTGGATTTGCTGGAGGCAATAAGTGCCTTTAGATTTCCCTGCTACTGTAGCATAGAAGTAGTGTGGACTTCTGAAATTTTGGAAGGCTATGGGGGTTTGATAGGGTTGCTCTAAGGCAGCCAAGACAGCTGCAGGATCTTTTGCAGCTTCAGAGACAGACCAAGTATGCAATATGGGCAACATGATTTTGTTCTTTCAGCCTAAGGGTAGTAGGTGTTTACTGAAATTATTAATCTCAGAATGATCTCATTTATTTTTGCTCTCCCAGCCCTTATGATGCACTTGCAATGAATCTTCTGTTTCAAATATCCTCCATTTGAAATATACAGAGTGGTTCTGTTACCCAGAACAAACTGACTGCCAGACTTCTCCCTATTCCACTTTATCCCTCTTCCATGTGTTGGCCCACTCTTTATTCTGCTTTCTCATCTATTGCTTATCTTCTAAATGTTGATCTCGGGGATTGACTACTGGCTTACTTTTATGTTACATACTTACACCTGGAATGATGGAATTAAGCCCATTGCCTAAATACTGAATACTCTCCCATATCTTTATCTCATGTGAAATCTCATTATGAGGTCAAAACTATGAGCTGAAAATCTCCTCTTGGCATTACAAGTCTAAGTATTCAAATTGATCTTATCATGTTCCCAGTATGCTATCAGTATGTTTATTCTGCCATTTCAGCCCATTGTTCCACATCTCTCCAGTTTCTTAAATTATATACTAGATTTCTTTCTTTGCAGTTGCCTTTCTTACTCTTTGAAACAATCTTTCATCTGGTTCTGCTAGTGCTAGTTTCTCCATGTCTTTTGAATACCCCTCCCTGCTTCTCCACTATTTCATTCTTGATTTGTAATAACTTCTCTGGTTCACTGTTTAACCCCTCAAATCATTGCAGCAATCCTACCACAGAGATTTAGTAAATTAGGAATATAATTGCATACATATTTTCATAAAAAATTCTTTAGAATTGCCAAACTCCTCAGAAAAACTCAAAGCTTTTCAGTGGTGCAGGAAAGATAATCAGGGATACAGAATGTGTTTACCTTGTTTGACTTCATCACTAACCACTGACTCCTTTGCACTTTTGAATCCAGTTTCATTGAGTTATTTGCATTTCTATCAATGTGCTATGACCTCTCTTCCCCAGTTCCCATTTTATCTCTTTTGCCTGGAATGCCTTTCTCTACTTTATTTCCCTGGCCAAGTCTCAGTCATCCCGGATCATCTCAGGCATGACACTTCCAAGTGTGTAGGAAGACATTCCCATCAGAACTATACTATACCATCTTGCTTCTATGTGTGCAATAAATCTTAACACATATCCTCATCCTTGTTTTTGTTTGTTTGTTTGTTTTGTTTTTCCTTTTACTCATTAGTTTACTCATCTGCCTATCCTTATAAACTCCAAGTTCATGGGGAGTTGCAATGTCCCTGGCTCAATATGGAATTTCACTGTAGACATTTAATAAATTTTTTCATATTTCCATCACATATTTAAATCTTATCTTTTAAGTTATCATTATTTTTATCTTAATCATTAGTTAACCTTTCATTTTAATACATTTATTAATTTTCAAAGTAATACATGTCCTTTAAAATCAAAGTTGGGTGAGTATTTGTGTGTGTTTGTGTGCCTACCTATCATTGTATATTGAGTACTAAATTTCTTAGTAAACATTTTAAGTATTCTGAGAATGCAGAAAAAAAAAACTAAGATTTCTTCCATTGTATAGCCTAGCCTTGGGTACATAACTAATTCATGTGAAAATAAGAATTAGATAGTTGATAGCTTATTTCTCAGTTAATGGTAGTATGTTTATAAGGAATATAGAAAAGAATCTTTGTAGTCAGTCCATCAAAGTCACCTTCAAATCCTGCTACTTGCTAGACATTAGACCTATTAGATCTAGAGAACAATACATAATGTCCTTCATTCTGAGTTTTCTTATGTGAAATGGTTGTAATTATTATGACCTCAAGGATTTTATGAAGACTAAATAAGTTACTGCACAACATTTTGGCTCATAATAAGCCTTCAATGAAAATTTAGTGTTATAGAAGTCATGACGTGTGATAAGCTTTAAAGATATGGGTATGAATTATTATGGGTTAGACATAGGGGAGAGAGAGGGAATTTCAAGGAAGGAGATTGACTTATGCAAATAAAAGCACTCAAGGACTTTTGCAGACCAGGAGATAGTAATTCCAGAGTAGAGGGAGTCACTGGAGAGGAGAGGGGAAATAAACTTAGACAAGTGTGTTATCCCAGACTGATATACAAGAGAGCTGAGTCAGAATGCTTCGATTTCATAAAACTGGCAAATTAGTTGCCAATGTTTTTTCAATAGGGAAGTAAAATTTTAAAGTTTAAGGAGGGCTATGCTGGCATTATAAAGAAAGATCGTGTATTCCTTGGTGTAGAAAACTGAAGTAATGTAGGGCTTGAATAAGCAGTTCATACTATTTCTTTAAGCAAGCAGCCACACCATTCACTCTGAATCATGAGTCCCTTAATTCTGGGTTGTGACTTTGTGCTAAAGGGCAGACTGGTATGTTTCCTCCTTAACTGTGAAATTCTTCACTTTTATTGTTTCTCACTTGCACTTAAAATCCTGTAAATGTTGTGTTATTACACTGTTATGTAACACAATAGCTGTTATCTCCCACTTCTCTATGCTGATCTATGCAAGGCACCTTCTGTCAAATAAGTCAAGACCTTTTGCCAGATGAGGGTGATTCATCAAAGCTGCTGAGCTTTTTCATAATCATCATCCTCACAATGTATTACAAAAGACCATTAGCAGCCTTTAATTTGCCAGGTTTGATGTAGCATAACAGCTTTAGTTTATGTTTCACTGCTTCTCTTTGTAAAGAAATCAATGGTTTTAAAACTAAACTACTCATGACAAACATGTTAGATTCATTAGCATCTGCCCTGGTTGTCTGTGTGAAGGTTATATTGCAAACCTGATTTGCATTTTTGTCTGCAAAGAGCACAAGGTTTGCATTGCCTAAATGTTTACTTAACTATTGCTCCCATTCTCTTCCACACCCATGCACCTCAAGCCCTCCACAAGCAGAAAGCAAGACTAATTAGTATCTAATTGATATTTTTTCAATAATGCAATAGAATGTCTCTCAATACAAAGAAAGTAATGTCATTATATGCTGTAGAGAACACAATCAGTCAAAATAGCAAATATGGGAGTACTTGTTAGTTTTTCAAAATGATGTATTTTAAATAGGAAACACCTGGTTGTCTCTACTAGATTTTACTTCTTAAATAGGACGAGACTATAACTACTCATTTATTTTTCACAGATTTACTGAGAGATTATTGTATAATCACTGAGCTAAGCATTGTAGATACAAAGTGAATAAGATAAGATTTCTCTCAAGAAACCCATGGTCTATGGGGGAAACAGACTCAGAAAAAATAACAAATATATAGGCTGATAGATTTGTATAAAGTATCATAGAATCACAGAAAAAGGCAGACTAACTCATTCTAAACAAGTGAGGGATAGATACCTGGAGGAGATGACACATGAACCACAGAGAATGCAGTAAATTAGCCATCAGCTTGAAGGAAGAATGGGGCAAAAGGCATCCCAAGCAGAGAGGAAATCACTAGCAAAATGGTGTTGTGAGAAACATATTCTAAATTTCTACTGTTGAATATATTTCATATTCATGAAGTCCATTCAAATCTCATAGTAATTTTTCAACATACCCTAGCAAAAGTAAAGTAACATCTTATAAAAGACATTTACATGTTAGGTGAAATTAAAAAGAAACTTATTTTGTCCTTTAAATAAATATTGCACATGAACTTCATTCTGCTGCAAATAACTTTCTGTGCCCCCTGAAAGTCAAATGACAGCTACTGCCCACCAAACTGTGAGTTTCTGCATATCACTGGACTCACAGGACTTTCACAAAACTAAGTACACTGGGAAGAACTGCCCTGATTCTGCCGATAGTGATATTGGAGAGTAAAGGAAAACAAACTTGGAGATTTACAGGCATCACAGATCTGCACAGACACGAGAAAGAAGCTGACATTGGAGATACTTGACAATTGACAGCCAATGTTTCTTGAGGTGCATATTAATCCCAATGAACCTTAATGATTTTGTCTCTTCAGTGATATATCATTTGTTTTATTTTTTTCTAATAGTAAATGAAAGAATAACTAAAATTGAAAAGTTCCTTTTAAGGCCCTAAGAAATACAGCAGCTCCTCCACTGAAGACCACCCAAAACACTCTGGAAACCTTAGACCTGTTTAGATTTCAGCAGCAAGAGAATCTGAGAACCGGGTCTGTTTTAGTAAGAAGAAATTGTGAGAGATTTTTCATAGAATTTGGAATTGGGCTGGATGCTTCCAAAGGGGGTTTAAGAAAATCAGCAAAACTTCTGAATTGAGTGCTGGAAAGAAGCAGGGGCAATGAGGTTATTGGGGTTTTGTCAGATTTTATCCAGAAGGAGAGAGGAAGCTTGGCTAGTGTTGTCACTGCAAAAGAAGTAGTCAGAAACTGAAGACTGCTTAGTCATTGTTTTGAATTTGTAGTGTCTTTGTATTTGTCTTCTTTCATAAGTTATCACAAAGTGGTCACAGAAAGGCCTTGTTTGATCCTTGTGTACTTCTGCTAGTATTATCTGTAATGGCCTACCTGCTTCCTGCTCTTGGGCAGAGCTGAGTCAGCTCATATTTGATCTGTATGGCCTAATTCCATACATTTCAGAACTGTGTTGATGAGAAACTGTACTGAATAAACACCTCATGTGTTGTTGACTGCAGGATGTGTTTAAACATGTTCTGTGGCAGTGACTGCACAGTAACATTTAAGTCTCTGGGCAGAATATATTGGCCAATTTCCATACAGGCAATTTCCAGTTGCAAAGTAAATATGAGTCAGAATCAAATACTCTGAAAACAGAGACAGATTAATAAGTATAGACCAGGAAAGCATATCTCCAAGAGCTAGGCCTGTTCTAGGAGTCAAGTGGTATTTTCATTAGACTATTCATTTATTGTTCTACCTGATCGTTGTTTCTCACAGGTACAACAGGAAGTGTTTGCTATAGCACAAGTTCCTCTTGATTAGCCAGCAGAAAATCTAAGTGATTATCTACGACAACACTGGCTTTTGGATATAAACTACCTGCTTGAGCCTCCAGATTAGACTAAATCTATAGGCATTTATGTTTAAAAACAGGTCAAAAACAAGCTTTGGAACTCTTTTTTCAGTTGCACTATTCTGCAATTAAATTGTAGCTCATAACAGCACACATGAGGCAGGAACAGGTTATTATTCCTCAAGGGAGCTCTCCTAAATAGCACACTTGCCTTATGGTAGAGTACTCTGGGTATCCTTAACCCTATAGATTGAGTATGAGATGAGCAGTCGATGTTTTGAGCAAACGCAAGGCTAGGCAAAGTTCTCAAATGATAGTCTCAGTGAAATTTGTATGTTTGGCACTGGAAAGGTGGATTGTACTTCCCCAGTTGAAAAGCAAAACAAAACAAAAACAAAGTAAGTGCCTTTTGGTTTTGCTACTGCTAAAACAGTAGCTCTCCAGCAAGGAAAATGTTCAATCCACCTTCAAGATAACTAACAATGACCACGTCGTCTTTACAGTCCATCCCTGAGAGCAATTGGTTTGGTTAATAATGCTTTTTAGAGAGGTCATCAGCTAGGACATTCTGGGATTCTAATCCAAAGGTGTTTGAAATTCCACCTTTTTATTATGGTGACCTGTTTCACAGCAGATCATCTAAAATGTCTATTAATTGGTTTGTCCTATTCTTATGGAAGATCCTAAAGAGGTCAGTAAGTCACTTTTGTCAAAGCATTAAAAATGATCAAGGTCCATCCCAAAAGCATACCTTCCATCTGTAGGTATACTTGTGTTTTTCCCTTTTGTTAGCTGAAAAGTTTGGGTAAGGATAAACAATATAGTCATTTGAGTTGATTGAATATCTGGGAGATGAGTGTTTTTAAATTGTGAATTGATATGTATGATACTATAGTTGGCTTTACACCTGTCTGGTATGAAACATCAACACACAACATTAAATCAGGATTATTTAAAGGAGTTTTTATAAGGTCTCCACTGGGCAAGAATATTTCCCTAATGGAGTCAATGGGTTACAGTGATGGATAGTGCTATGAGAGGAAAGTGACAGTGAGGACATTAGCAAATCTCCAGAGACTTTAATTTATCCTGTGAAGTCTATTGTGGATGTCAATGATTGACAAGGGTATTTCTCAATTGTTTTGTTCATTTAAAAATTGATTTGTTGACAGTTTTTATGTCAGTCTATGCATAAAGCCTGAATATGCTTCTTTTAACCTGACAAGTATGCAGTCACTGAAACATACTCATATTAATATATTTTAATGATGCATAATTAACCTAGAATGACTTTACTTCTCTTTATCCTAGATTTGGTAAACAAAGGAGCTCTCACAATAAATGAGAGATAATTAAAATCTAAAGGACATCAAACATACCAAACTATTGTCATCACAGGCACACCTCATTTTATTAAACTTTGCTTTATTATGCTTCACAGATATATTTTTTTAAAATTAAAAGTTTGTGGTAATCCTACAATGCCAGTTGAGAAAATCCATTAATGTCAGTTTTTCAAGATCATTTGCTCATTTTGTTTCTCTGTGTCACCTTTTGGTTAATTCTAGCAACATTTCAAACTTCATTATTATTGTACTCATTATGATAATCTATGATCAGTGATTATGACTATAAATATAAGTAATGAAAACTATGGCTAGTGACCAATGTCACTAAAAATTGCTCAGGTCGATTAGAGATGGAAGAGAACTGAGTTATTCTAAGTGATTTGAAAAAAAAAATAAAAGGGAAAAAATGTTTGTGAAAGAGCAACAAAGAAAAGAAAGACTTGCAGCTCTTGTCTTGGCAATGATAAGTCAAAGAGGAGATGGGCTAGATATTTAGGTGAGAAGTCACCATATAGTTAATGTAAAACCCACACCTTGCAATTTGGTCTTTGCTACTTTTTTTAAGAAATGGTGTTTTCTACCTTTGTTGAAAGGAAAAGGTTCATTCAATATCTGGGGAAAAAAAACAGCTGAATTTTTGCTTGCTAAAAGGGAGCTCTACATTGCTACATCAAACTGCTGGTTAAGTTTCATGAAGCATGGAATCAGGGACTGGTGCTTTTTTGGAAGCAGGTATGTTTAGGGATGTTGAGCTTTAGCAAAGGAAGCAAGTTTGCTAGAGTTTGGATGCTGTTGGTTGGCTTTCAGAGGCATGGTCACTGGAGTGAGGCTGCGACTCACTGGATGAATTCCTGAAGGATGGAGATATCACTATTTCAGTGGCTTCCAAAAGCTAGTCATTAACAAAAGTTATCATTGATTGATTGGTGTTATGGACTGAATTTTGCCCCCACCAACTTAAATTCATATGTTGAAGCCCCAAACCCCATTGTAACTCTTTAGAAATAGGGCCTTTAAGGAGGTAATTAAGGTTAATTGAATTCATAATGGTGGAGTCATAACACAGTAACACTGGTGTCCTTAATAAGAGGAAGAAATATCAAGAGAATACTTTCACAGACAAGTGGCCAAGTGAGGACATAGCAAGAAGGTGGTCATTTGCAAGCCAAGGAGAGAGATCTCAAAATAAACTAACCCTGCTGTGGCACCCTGATCTTAGACTTCTGACCTGAAGGCCAGTGAGAAATAAAATATATATGTTATTTAAGCTCCCCATCTATATATTCTTTCACGGCAGACCTAGCTGACTAATACCATCAAACTTTTTTTATGGTAATCATTACTATGGGCAAAAATACTTAACCTCTTCTAAAAGAATAGGAATTTTTATTTTTCAATCTCAGTCATTCCTGTAGGGGAGGCCATCATCAGGTCCAGACGCTCAGCTATGTGTTGATTCTGCATGAAGACAAGATTGTGGAGGTTCCGTATGTAGTTTGAAGGTTGATTGGTATTATTTCATCCTGCTTTAACTTCTGACTCATTCATTGAATTCTCTGGTGCCAAGAAATATTTAAAATTCAGGACAACAGACATGTAAGATTAATAAAAATAAAAGAAAGCATTCTAAGAAGGTAGAACACACTCTGAAGCTATGTATGACCTACCATTAGACCTGACCAAGAAAACAAGTCTTAACAATTCCAAGTCTAGGCAGCTCACCTTTCTTCAGATTGCAGTGTTATTGTAAAACTTGAGACTTTAGCAGTGTGTATTCTCTCTTTTAATAAGCCAAAAAGGAAAACAAAACAAACCAAAACAAAATACACAAGCCTGTTTTGTGCTCTGTAGCTAATTGCCTACAATTTAAACCCATTTGTGGTGCAATAAAGTCAATGAGTATAAGAATATAAATGTAAACTGATAGTGAGAAAAGGTATTATCAAAAGGATAAAGAAAACAAATCATGCAAAGGAGAGTGAGACAATCTGTGGCCCCAGGTTTCTAGAATTTTCTCCTAATGGTCTTGGGCAAATGCTGTTTACTTTGTGCACTGGCCTAACTCTTTTGAAGATTTTACATCGGTCTTCAACTTCTTACATTAAAACATCAAGTGACAAGATTATATCATGCAAAATCATGCTAAGAAAATTTGAAAGAGATTGATATGAGGCCAATATATAACCATAATGCCAATCTAGCAATTGGAAATGACTTATGATCTCAGATGCTGAATTTTGCAGTCATTGGTTCAAAGCACTCTGTATGTCAGGAGATTAAACTATAAATTAGGTTTTTAGTCAGTAGGCTTATAGAGAGATTTTTTTAAAGGATTTTTTTCTCCATGGAAATATCACAGATGAAGAAATACTACTATTCTACTTTAACCATAGTTTTATCTAGATAGGCAAATTTTATTCTCAAAATCAGAGCACTGTATAGTGCTAGAACCATACTCATAAATTCTAAAAATATTGACCCTATTTTTTTTCTAGACTTCATGAAATATACAAGTGTTCTGTTAGGAAATAAAGTCATATTTATATTCATGTTATGTAAATTACAAATTAAGTTAAAAATTCAACAATAAATTATCAAACACCTACAGGAGCTAATGTTGAAGAACGTAATTCCTGACTCAATCTGTTTGTAGGCAAATGAGAAATGCAATATTTAATCTACTATATAGAATGAAAAAAAGTAAACAAGAGACACAATGAAGACATATTTCATTAAACTGAAGAAAATCTCTAGGCCTCAATTTCAGGGGCTCTCCAGGCCTCAATTTCAGGGGCTCTCAAGTTACTAAAACATCTAGTCATTTATTTATTTTGGATTTGTACGATTGCCTATGATATTATCCCACAGACTTCTAGTGTGATTGCTGAAATACAAGCTAAAACACATCTATTACGTTGCAATAACACATCAGAATATCAATAAGAACACTATGTTAAACAGCAATGTGTAAATACAAAAACTAAGCATTACTTCTGATTTCATGATATATAGACAATATGGACCATTGAAATAAGACATGAATCACAATTGAAAAGCCCTTAGCATGAATTCACTGCAGTTAAAAAGAGAAAAATTATAAATAATAATTTTGAAAGATGTAAAGGCAAGTGATGGACACAAATGATAAATAAATACACCAAAAAAGGTTGAGTGACTTAAAGAAATGAACATTGAATGATGACTGTAGTGCTATTAAAATTAAATATGAAAAATAGTTTTGCTGTTTCTGGCTATCACTATTTTGTACCTTATAATCTTTGCTGCACTTTCTTTATTCTCCTTTGTGTCCACTTATGCTAACTTGTATGGTCTATATTGAAGCACACCCTTGTCCTCTGGCTTCTAGCTAATTGGCCAGCTCAGGGAATTGACAAAGGTTTCAAGGAAGAGAGAAGAATGACGTTTAGATATTTATTTCCTCCAGCTCCCTTCTTGCAGAGAAAGGACCTTCTCTTGGTCATTGCAGATTAACAGGTAAACCAGAAGTTAGATATGTGGGTCCTCTCTGGGCCAAGGTAAATTACCAGGCACTTTGGGGTGCTTCTACATAATCAGAGTTATGAGAACCATGTTCAGAACCCAGGAAATTGACTGGAATGCCATTTATGATTCTTGTTAAATTCTGTAGATGGTAAACTGCAATAACCCAATAAATACTAGAGACATGATTACCAAGAACTCAGTTTCCACAAAAGTGAAGGTCCACCCCAAAGGTAGAGTCCCCAACCAGACAAGCTGACAGCCCAATGTATACAAAGCATTGACTTAGGCTGTAGGAACAGCTACAGAAGCAGGAAATGAAGCAGCCATGTTTTATCTGCTTATTTTTCTTTGTTTCACATTATGTTGTATGAAGAACATTGGAAACTCACCTCTTAGATTTCATGTGTATCTTTGTTTGAAATGTCTCCAGTTCTTGACAATACAGAGGCTGAAGGTATTTGTATATCTTTTACCCACAGAAAGAACAAAAATATATACTGAGAGGCAAACAGGTTACATTGTGCCCATTCTGTCAGTTTTCTCTTAAGCTCCACTCTCTGGCCTCTTTTTCTGTGCTTAGAGATCTGAGCTTTGTGGACAAAATCAAAACTGGCTATTTCTGCCTTCTGGTTCCTGTTAAGCAGTCACTCAAGACAGCCTTCTGTGTTTCGATTAAGGTAATTCCTCCCTGTCTTTGCTTCTCAGGCCTGAGGTGGTAGTGGAGCTCAATTATTACTAGACCCAGGATTCTATTCCTTATACATGGCAACACCCTTGTAAATAGTCTTTTTAATAAATTCTTAGCAAACTTTGTCAATATAAGCTTTCCACGTTTTTCCTAGTTTGATCCTATTTGATAAGCTACCCAATATCTTCAAGAGTGCTGACTTGAAAATATTACAAATATTGCTTTAGCTATAAATTACTATAAAGTCTTCAGAAGGCAGTTTGATCATATATATTAAACATTTTGAAAATTGTTAGTTAAGATAGCCTAAACTATGATATAAAGCTACTCAAAAACTTGGTAGATCAAAGAACAGGAAGTTTGTTTCCCAGTAACAGTCCTGGGTAGGTGTGCAGGCCAGTAGAATATTTTTCTGTCATTCAGTCTCTAAGAAACTAAAACCATAGCAGATATTACATTTAACGAATGTTTCCAAGATCACCTTTCTTGTCACCACGCCAATCATTCAAAATGAAAAAAGGACATAGAGGATCATGCCAGGAGACTTTATTATGAAGATCTAGAAGTTATTCCCATCAATTCCTCTAACCTTTGATTGGAGAAATATTAGCCACATGGACATACCTATTTGTAAAGGAGGATGGGAAAAAGAATCTAGTTTTGTCAATAAATGTGAGAGCATCAGTTGACACTAAGAGGTCTTTTCCAGTTCAAGAAAATTTCTGAAAAGATATTGAACCAGAAAAATAAACGTGTACAATGTTACTGTAACTTTTTAATAGAAATTAGAGATAAAGTACTTCTAATACTGGTGATCTGTTAATTTTATTATATAGTTCCTTCATCAATGAATTATCATGAAGCTATTTAGAATTACAATTTAGAATACTTAAAAACATGGCTTGCTGGTATACATTTATAAATTATAATTTTTAAAATATTCAGTATGTATATTTTTTAAAGGTGCAAATAAATAGAAAATATATGAACTGTGGTGATCTCTCCATGGGTTTTTGTATTTCTTTAAATGCTTCAGTGTTTTTAAATAGTTCTACAATAATTATATACAACTTTATAATCAAATAAAAAGTGCAAAATTATAATAGTTATATAAGCATGTCATTTGAGCTACTTTAAATACAAATAGGTAGAAAATTATTTTTACAATGAAAAAATATTTTCCACATTCTCACTTGTTGGAAAAGGGGAACAGATTTTCCTCCCACATGTGAGAAAAAAATCACCTTGGGAAAGAGGCAAAACATGCGGCACTTTAGTGCAAATCAAGACTTTTTCAGAATCA
Organism: Smutsia gigantea; assembly: GCA_032199065.1. Classification (NCBI taxonomy): domain Eukaryota; kingdom Metazoa; phylum Chordata; class Mammalia; order Pholidota; family Manidae; genus Smutsia; species Smutsia gigantea. The sequence continues at coordinate 66,016 of JAVSCE010000867.1, read as the reverse complement.
TGTCAGGTTCTGAAAACAGAAGTTTATAATAGAAACTGTTTAGTAACATTAATCATAGCTTTTGGTACAGTCTTACCCACACTGTCTAAACATTTATTTAAAGCTCTTGTTAGGGTTATAAAAGTACATACATACAGAGTGTTTACTGAATTTCATATTAAAATATCAAACATTTTGGTTTTTTTTAATTCCCATGTATTAAAGGAATTTAATGGTATTAATATGTCATATTAAAACTAGATCTCAAACTGTATCCACCTTGATAAGAAAAATTGGGGGAATTTTAAAAGTTGTGAATATTCAATTTTATATATTTATTTATTTTTAATGTATCTTATAGCTCTCTCAAACTCCATGGAATTAAAATTTTCTAAGCAGGGACAAAACTCCAAAGGTCCGTTTTCTTCTTAGACTTTATAACAGAATTTCTTAAATAGTTGACTTAGATGATTTTGGTTCCTCTTCAAAGTTTGAGAACTGTTCAAGGCCAAAAGAAAAGAACTAGTTAAATGTGTGTGTGTGTGTGTGTGTGTGTGTGTTTATACATGTAGATTGTTAGAAAACAAAATTAAACTCAGTAAATTTGAATACCTAATTGGTTTTATTCAATGATTCATGGATTGGGCACCATCCCATCTAGCAAATAGGAGCTGCATAAAGCTGTACCAAATGGAAAGCTTTTTAGGCAAAAGGGGAAAAAAGAGTGGATTGTTTCAGTCAAGGTCACCTTCCTTTAGGGGATGATAGACATCTACCAGGTATACCTCCTAGAGCTCATTAGGAAATTTCAGACTGACTGGTTAAAGTTATATTCATGGGAGGGGCTGGAATAACTGGGTTAGGTGTTAAATCTTGGGTTGGTGATATGAAGCTGAGCATGAATGACTCATTTTGTGTTTGTTTCTTTTATAATAACATATACACATGTATTTACACAAATTTTACATATGCATGCAAAGTAGTGATGACGACTATTGGTAGTCACTGAATGTGTCAAACCATTCTGATTGCCACAGTGATGATTTTGCTTAATATATTATGCATAATCTTATTTCCTTCTCAGTTAACTACTGGTACATGGCTCTATCACTCCAGAATGCCATCATCATAAATAGTATCACAAAACATTTAAATAGTAGTCTCTCCCAACTTAATTTTCAGCCTAAGAGGAGAGACTGTGTAACATCTTTTTCCACATAAATACATTACTGTATATCACAAATAGACAAATGTGTTCACTGTACTATAGAATTCACCACTATCTTTATTTAGATTATTTTATCCTTATGATGTCATTTAACATATTCCTCTTTTGTCTAAGTTTTCTGTGAGTGGGAAGTTAAATTTTGAGACTTGATAAATTCTGGTGAGGTCATCTTGAATTACCTAGACAAAGCATGAATGGGGCATTGAGTTAACCTTACAGGAGTAGGCTGTGATAGAAATGGAAACTCAATGAATATTCTTGAAAATTTTCTAATGGAATATGTATTGATAGGAAGAGACACTAAACACATATTTATTTCTGATTTATTTAACTGAGGAGGCAGTAACTGACTGCAGAGAGCACAAGTAAATGGATATAAATTAGTGTGGCTTTCCCTGTCCCGATTTTTCTCTCTAGGGGCACTCTACATGCAGATTATGTCTTGTTAAAGTTGAAAACACAGCCACGTTATTGTCTTTTGATAATCTTTTTATACTCCAGTAGGCAGCCTCTACTAAAAGATTTACATTGCTAGTCTCTGCACTTTACTTAAAATAAATACTTAAAAATATTGTTGTTCCCTGGTAACTAAAGCAACACAGCCTTGGCTAGGTCACATTCTCAAAGCAAAGCTAGCAGGATTTCTTCCTAGGTGGGCCTGAGCAATCTCCACCATTCTGGGATCCCAATAGCTCATTTCTACACAGAATTTCTTCAAAAGCATGAAAAAAGTGGTAACATTAGGCATATCCAGAATGCAACTGTATCCACATACATATATATTTTTTAATAATTTATTTTGGTATCATGAATCTACAATTACATGTGCAACACCACGGCTATTAAGCTACCCACCTCATCAGTCCCCATCACCAACCCCACCTCACTCACTGTCCATCAGTGTAGCAAGACACCATAGAATTACTACTTGTCTTCTCTGAGGTGTGCAGCCCTCCCCATGACCCGCAACATTACATCTGCTAATCGTAATGCCCCTTTTTCCCTCTTATCCCTCCCTTCCCACCCATCTTCCCCAGTCCCTTTCCCTTTGGTAACTATTAGTCCGTTCTTGGGTTCTGTGAGTCTGCTGCTGTTTTGTTCCTTCAGTTTTTTTTTTCTTTGTTCTTATACTCCACATATGAGTGAAATCATTTGATACTTGTCTTTTTCGGCTTGGCTTATTTCACTGAGCATAATACCCTCTAGCTCCATCCATGTTGTTGCAAATGGTAGGATTTGTTTTCTCCTTATGGCTGAATAATATTCCATTGTGTATATGTACCACTTCTTCTTTATCCATTCATATACTGATGAACACTTAGGTTGTTTCCATTTCTTGGTTATTGTAAATAGTGCTATGATAAACATAGGGGTGCATATGTCTTTTTCAAACTGGGCTACTGCATTCTTAGGTAAAATTCTATGAGTCGGATTCCTGGGTCAAATGGTATTTCTCTTTTGAGGTTTTTGAGGAACCTCCATACTGCTTTCCACAATGGTTGAACTCATTTGCATTCCCACCAGCAGTGTAGGAGGGTTCCCTCTTCTCCACATCCTCACCAACATTTGTTGTTGTTTGTGTTTTGGATGTTGGCCATCCTTACTGGTGTGAGGTGATATCTCATTGTGGTTTTAATTTGCATTTCTCTGATGATTAGCAATGTGGAGCATCTTTTCATATGCCTGTTGGCCATAGGAATTTCTTCTTTGGAGATGTATCTATTCATGTCCTCTGCCCATTTCTTAATTGGATTATTTACTTTATGTTTGTTGAGGTGCATGAGTTCTTTATATATTATGGATGTCAACCCCTTATCAGATACGTCATTTATGAATATATTCTCCCATACTGTAGTACCTCTTTTTGCTCTGATGGTGACTATTGCTGTACAGAAGTTTTGAGCTTGATATAGTCCCACTTGTTCATTTTTGCTTTTCTCTCCCTTGCCCGAGGAGATATGTTCATGAAGAAGTCGCTCATGTTTATGTCCAAGAGATTTTTGCCTATGTTTTTTTCTAAGAGTTTTATGGTCTCATGACTTATGTTCAGGTCTTTGATCCACCTTGAGTTTGCCTTTGCGTATGGGGCTAGACAGTAGTCCAGTTTCATTCTCTTACATGTAGCTGTCCAGTTTTTCCAACACCAGCTGCTGAAGAGGCTGTCATCTCCCCATTGTATATCCAAGGCTCCTTTATCAAATATTAATTGACTGTATATGTTTGGGTTAATGTTTGGATTTTCTATTCTGTTCCACTGGTCTGTGGGTCTGTTTTTGTGCCAATACCAAATTGTCTTGATTACTGTGGCTTTGTAGTAGAGCTTGAAGTCAGGGAGCGTAATTCCCCCTGTTTTATTCCTCCTTCTCAGGATTGCTTTGGCTATTCGGGGTCTTTTGTGGTTCCATATGAATTTTAGAATTATTTGTTCCAGTTCATTGAAGAAAGCTGTTAGTAGTTTGATAGGGATTGCGTTAAATCTGTAGATTGCTTTAGGTAGTATAGCCATTTTGACAATATTTATTCTTCCTAGCCAAAAGCATGGGATGCATTTCCATTTGTTAGTGTCTTCTTTAATTTCTCTTAGGAGTGTCTTGTAGTTTTCAGAGTACAGGTCTTTCACTTCCTTCATTAGGTTTATTCCTAGGTATTTTATTCTTTTTGATGCAATTGTGAATGGAATTGTTTTTCTGAATTCTCTTTCTGTTAGTTCATCGTTAGTGTATAGGAAAGCAACAGACTTCTTTGTGTTAATTTTGTATCCTGCAACTTTGCTGAATTCAGATATTAGTTCTAATAGTTTTGGAGTGGAGTCTTTAGGATTTTTTATGTACAGTATCATATCATCTGCATATAGTGACCGTTTGACTTCTTCTTTACCAATCTGGATGCCTTGTATGTCTTTGTTTTGTCTGATTGCCGTGACTAGGACCTCCAGTACTATGTTGAATAAGAGTGGAGAGAGTGGGCATCCCTGTCTTGTTCCTGATCTTAGATGGAAAGCTTTCAGCTTCTTGCTGTTAAGTATGATGTTAGCTGTGGGTTTGTCATATATGGCCTTTATGATGTTGAGGTACTTGCCGTCTATACCCATTTTGTTGAGAGTTTTAATCGTGAATGGGTGCTGAATTTTGTCAAATGCTTTTTCAGCATCTATGGAGATGATCATGTGGTTTTTGTTCTTCCTTTTGTTGATGTGGTGGATGATGCTGATGGATATTCAAATGTTGTACCATCCTTGCATCCCTGGGATGAATCCCACTTGATCATGGTGTATGATCCTCTTGATGTATTTTTGAATTCGGTTTGCTAATATTTTGTTGAGTATTTTTGCATCTACTTTCATCAGGGATATTGGTCTGTAATTTTCTTTTTTGGTGAGGTCTTTGCCCGGTTTTGGTATTAGAGTGATGCTGGCTTCATAGAATGAGTTTGGAAGTATTCCCTTCTCTTCTATTTTTTCGAAAACTTCGAGGAGAATGTGTGTTATTTCTTCTCTATATGTCTGGTAGAATTCAGAGGTGAATCCATCTGGTCCGGGGGTTTTGTTCTTAGGTAGTTTTTGATTACTGATTCAATTTCATTGCTGGTGATTCGTCTGTTTAGTTTTTCTGTTTTTTGCTTGGTCAGTCTTGGAAGGTTGTATTTTTCTAAGAAGTTGTCCATTTCTTGTATGTTTTCCAGCTTGTTAGCATATAGATTCTCATAATATTCTCTTATAATTTGTATTTCTGTGGGGTCCATCGTGATATTTCCTTTCTCATTTCTGATTCTGTTTATGTGTGTAGATTCTCTTTTTCTCTTAATGAGTCTGGCTAGGGGTTTATCTATTTTGTTTATTTTTTCAAAGAACCAGCTCTTGGTTTCATTGATTTTTTTGTATTGTTTTATTCTTCTCAATTTTTATTTATTTCTTCTCTGATCTTTATTATGTCCCTCCTTCTGGTGACTTTGGGCCTCATTTGTTCTTCTTTTTCCAATTTCAGTAATTGTGTCTTTAGACTATTCATTTGGAAATGTTCTTCCTTCTTTTAATAAGCGTGGATTGCAATATACTTTCCTCGTAGAACTGCCTTTGCTGCGTTCCACAGAAGTTGTGGCTTTGTGTTGTTGTTGTCTAGTCTCCATATATTCTTTGATTTCTGTTTTGATTTGGTCATTAACCCATTGATTAATTAGGAGAATGTTGTTAAGTCTCCATGTATTTGTGAGCCTTTTTGTTTTCTTTCTAAAATTTATTTCTAGTTTTATACCTTTGTGATCTGAGAAGTTAGTTGGTAGGATTTCAATACTTTTGAATTTACTGAGGTTCTTTTTGTGGCCTAGTATGTGGTCTATTCTGGAAAATATTCCATGTGCACTTGAGAAGAATGTGTATCCTGCTGCTTTTGGGTGCAGAGTTCTGTAGATATCTGTTAGGTCCATCTGTTCTACTGTATTATTCAGTGCCTCTGTGTCTTTACTTATTCTCTGTCTGCTTGATCTGTCCTTTAGAGTGAGTGGTGTGTTTAAGTCTCCTAAAATGAATGCATTGCTTTCTATTTCCTCCTTTAATTCTGTTAGTATTTGTTTCACATACGCTGGCGCTCCTGTGTTGGAGGCATGTATATTTAAAATGGTTATATCTTCTTGTTGGACTGACCCCTTTATCATTATGTAATGTCCTTCTTTATCTCTTGCTACTTTCTTTGTTTTGAAGTCTATTTTGTCTGATACAAGTGCTGCAACACCTGTTTTCTCCTTGTTGTTTGCATGAAATATCTTTTTCCATCCCTTCACTTTTAGTCTGTGTATGTCTTTGGGTTTAACGTGAGTCTCTTAAAGGCAGCATATAGATGGGTCTTGTTTTTTTATCCATTCAGTGACTCTGTTTCTTTTGACTTGTGCATTCAGTCCATTTACATTTAGGGTGATTATGGATAGGTATGTACTATTGGCATTGCAGGGTTCAGATTCATCATTACCAAACGTTCAAGGCTAACTTTCCTACTATCTGAAAGTCTATAAACTCACTTAATATGCTATTACAAACACAATGTTAAGGTTCTTTTTTTGTTTGTTTGTTTCCTTCCTCCTTTTTTTTCTACTCCGTTCTTTATATATTAGGTATCATATTCTGCACTATTTCTTTATCCCTTGATTGACTTTCGGGATAGTTAATTTAATTTTGCATTTTCTTAGTAATTAGCTGTTCTATTTTCTTTACTGTGGTTTTATTACCTCTGGTGACAGTTATTAAACCGTAGGAACACTTCCATCAATAGCAGTCCCTCCAAAATACACTGTAGAGATGGTTTGTGGGAGGCAAATTCTCTCAGCTTTTGCTTATCTGGGAATTGTTTAATCCCTCCTTCAAATTTGAGTGATAATCTTGCCAGATAAAGTAATCTTGGTTCAAGGCCCTTCTACTTCATTGCATTAAATACATCATGCCACTCCCTTCTGGCCTGTAAGGTTTCTGCTGAGAAGTCTGATGATGGCCTGATGGGTTTTCCTTTGTATGTGATCTTATTTCTCTCTCTGGCTGCTTTTAATAGTCTGTCCTTATCCTTGATCTTTGCCATTTTAATTACTATATGTCTTGCTGTTGTCTTTCTTGGGTCCCTTGTGTTGGGAGATCTGTGCACCTCCATGACCTGAGAGACTATCTCCTTCCCCAGTTTGGGGAAGTTTTCAGCAATCACCTCCTCAAAGACAGTTTCTATCTCCTCTCTCTTCTTCTTCTGGTACCCCTATAATGCGAATATTGTTCCGTTTGGAGTGGTCACACAGTTCTGTCAATATTCTTTCATTCTTAGAGATCCTTTTTTCTCTCAGTGCCTCAGCTTCTTTGTATTCCTCTTCTCTAGTTTCTATTTCATTTATTGTCTCCTCCACCGAATCCAATCTGCTTTTAATACTTTCCATTGTGTTCTTCAATGATTGGATCTCTGAACGGAGTTCATTCCTGAGTTCTTGAATATCTTTCCGTACCTCCATGAGCATGTTAATGATTTTTATTTTGAACTCCCTTTCAGGGAGAGTCATAAGTTCCATATCATTTAAATCTTTTTCAGGAGTTATATTCATAATTTTACTCTGGGCCAGGTTCGTTTGGCGTTTCATATTTGTGTATGCTGCCCTCTAGTGCCCAGAAGCTCTAGTCTCTGGCGTTGCTCAGCCCCTGAAGCAATGTGGGGATTGTAGGGGAGTGGTATTGGTGCCTCCAGGGAGGAAAGGGCTGTTTGCTGGTTCCTGGCTGCTATGCCTGTCTCCACTGCCTGAACCAGTGGGCTGAGCACAAAGGCATAAGCCTCTGTGCTTTGCGTTTTTAGTTGCTGTAGACCTGTCTTCCCTATGGCTGGCCTAACACCAGGGAAGGATTTTCTGGTTTGCAAGCCCTGTGGGGCTGGCCAGAAAAAAGGCGCCCTAGTCTGCCTGTCACAGAAGGGATTCTTGGAGCTGTGTAGGCAGCCAGGGAGCTGGAGCACCTGAAGATCATGAAAGCTCCCAACCTGCTGGGCAGAGTTCACCTGGACAATTTTGTCTGACTGTCCTTTCTCCTGGGCAGTAAGCTCTGTGCAATCCTTGCCCCTTTACCAGCCCTCTTGCTAAGGGCTTCTTTGTTAGGAATTTTCTCAGACTGCCCACCTTTCTTTTGTCCCCAAGCAGCTGGGTATGGATCCCTGCTTTCACAAGCAGCTGGAATCTTAGTCTCTCCAGGAATTCTGCCTGTCTTAGCTTTCCAACCCCCTAATTACGAGAGTATCATACAAGCACCATGAAATGTAGGTTTGTGCTCCCAGAGCAGATCTCCAGAGTTAGGTATTCAGCAGTCCCACATCTCCACTCCCTCCCTGCTCCGTTCCTGTTCCTCCTGCCAGTGAGCTGGGGTGGGGGAAGGGCTTGGAGCCCACAGGACCACAGCTTTAGTACATTACCCTTTTCTGTGAGGTCTGCTCTTGTCTCCAGCTGTATGCAGTTTGTTGCCATCCTCTTTCCCATTGCTCTCTCTAGAGTAGTTGTAGTAGCTTTATTTTCATATTAAATGAGGTTTTAGGAGGAAGCCTCTGTCTCACCTCTCATGCCGCCATCTTTAATCCAATTCCTAGCCACATATATTTTTAACTTAAATCTGCTGTATATTATTTTACAGAGCTAAATGTGAGTATGATGGAATAGCAATTCATTTACATAGTACCTTAAGATATTTTTTTTCTACTAGTGGCAGCAGATCAATTCAACTTGGTACTTGAAGAATAAAATTCCAGGATAATAGACCTTACAGAAATGAAACAGTAATATTAGCTTTACATACTATAGTATTCAGAACATATTTATTAGGTGACAATTGAACATTCTATTAATCTTACTAAAACTTTTGGGTAAAACTTGCTTTTCATTAAATTCTGATATTTTTATGAATAAATGTGGTGCTATTAATATATTGGTATATGGCTTAAATCTAAGTATAAAAAAGACTAGTCACCAAATATTCAAAACACACTGCACAGAGTCACAGACAAGTCATTTGTACAGAAGAGTACTGTGAATAAGAAGACTTATGAATCTAATTTCAATATTCTTTGAATATATTATTCCTGAAAAATATCTTTATCTTCACAAAACTGAGTATATATATCAGTAACTCAGATACCTCTATGTCCCCTTAACTCAACAAATTGTAGCAAAAAGCAACCTAATTCACTACCTTTTTCTATACCTAATAATAATGCATATCATCATTAAGCATAACATTGCCCATGATCAGAATATTTTAATCAATGATTTAGCCTAACTATGAATTACATGTATTAAGTTAAAGAGAGATAAGAATGATAAATAAACTAGTAAGTTAGATGTAACTGACTGCATTATTTTTTGGTAAAACTGAAAAGGGACATATTTATTTTCACATGTGAAGAGCAACTATTTATATTTCTGAGCACTTTTTTTTTTTGAGCCTCCCCAGTATCTTTGCCTCCATTCCCTCATTTGGCTATAAAAACAGTTCTGTATTCTTTTGAGAAACCACACCAGCACCATCTCACTGTTCGTACTTGGATAATATTGACCCCTCTAATTCTCTCTAACTTCAGGAATGGATATGCTTCCCTAGCCTGATATATTACAATGCCATACCTCTGTGAGAAATGATTGGGTAAGGAAAGATGTGGCAGAAATAAACCCTGTTTCACTTCCTTCTTTCCTGGCATAGAGGAAAATATATTTGATCTTCATTCAGGTGGGCTCACGTGATTTGAATTATCAGCAAGTCAGTTCAGAGTGCTTTCCCTCTCTCTTCCCCTGCTGTGGAGACATTTAAGGCATGAGTTAAAGATGGTATGCTTGCAGGATGAAAGAAGGGCCCTTGACCTGCATCAATTATGACTTGATCAACAAGTAACATTTTGTTGTGTTAAACTACCATATGCAGCTATGTAATCATTATTGCAGGAAACTTTACCAAATCTGACTAACAGAGATGGGAATTCAACGCTAGGTCAATGAGACTTAGTCTAGAATGGTTAGTGGAACTACTGTAAATGTAATTAATTTGTTTCTATTCATGGTGCCAAAATAATAGAATGTAACCTTAGTGCTGCTGGAGGTCAGTCTGCATGGTGGGAAAATTGAGCTTAATTTAAAATGGAGATTTAGAGACAAGGTCATGATTTAATTAGATATCCAGAATATGCATCTGTAGCCATGGTGGAACATTTCAGTTACCTAAGCCAATAAATTCTCCTTTCTTCTTAAGCCAATATGTGTTTTCTGTCATTTACATTTTGAAGAGGTGTTTGATAGCATCCATCGAATTTTCAGTAGTTTTCTACAAACTCAATATACCCATAATTTGATCTTAGAATATGAGGGTTCTCATATAAGATTGATATATGCTGTGGATACAGAAATCATAATGAGGAGAAAAGCTTGTCTTTTAAACTCTCTTATTTGATGCACTATCAGAAAGCCAGCATAATTCTGATCCTGAAATGATTTTGTTTTACTTCTTGGGCAACTTAATTTAAATTAACCTCTGGATAGTTTCTGTTCATCATACTTTGCATTAAAATACACACACACACTTATATTACCACTTTAAAAAGTAAAATTTAAAAGTGATAGTTAAATCCTGATTAACTAGACAATCATAATATCTACAGTGATATTGAACACTTTGCTTTTGAACCATATTTTTACCTATGAAAATATCTTAATCCTATTACATACCTGCTGAGCTCTAGAAAATCTCTGCTCTTTAAAAATCAATTTTACAAACTTAATTTTTCTTGTTTTCCCAATTTTATTAGGCTAAACCTTATAGGCTCTGGGTTAAAATTAAACTACAAAACTTCCCGAATCTTATTTTTATTGATTTTTCCAGACACAGCTTTAAAAATGGCTATTTTATGAATACTACAGAAAAATTTTATCCTATATTTGAAGACTCTGAGAGATTATTTTTGTTTAGGATTTTCTATGTGAATTTGAATTATAGACTCTTCAGTTTAATTTAGTGAGCTGTATTTAAGACTTAATTTTTTGTGTGTGTTAGGTCACAAATCAATTGGTCCCAATATTATGGTATATTTGTTCTACTTTCATTATTCTGGGTCCCCAACATTGGTTTACATGCAGAGATATAACTATTCTATAAAATATTAAATTTTTAATAAGTACTCACTACTGTGAATGTAATTTAGATAAATAGCCCTGTCCAAGCCACCATACTAGTTATTTTGAGAAAATAACATTGGATATAATGAAAGGATTTAAAAATGAAAAGAGTGAGAAATAGTATATTCTATTGGTAAATGCAAAAGCTTTAGTAAGCTGGATGTTAGTTTGAATACAACGACACCTATTTATCAGTTATATTCATACATCCAGAATTATTTCAAGAATTATACTGACTATCACGTCTCTACTAAGATGGTAATTAGTGTCAATAAATCTCTCCATTCTATTAGTATCCCTTACATACTTTTCATTTTTATTTATTTATTTTTATTTTTATCTTTTTTTATTAAGGTATCATTGATATACATTCTTATGAAGGTCTCACAAAAACAACAATAAGGTTATAACACTCAACCTTATTATCAACTCCCCCCCCATGCCCAACTGGAGTGTAGTAAGATGCCACAGAGGCCTTATTTGTCTTCTCTGAGCTACAACTATCTTCCCCGTGACACCACACACACCATGTGCACCAATCATGATACCCCACAATCCACTTCTCCTTCCCTCTGCACGTGTCCTCCCCCACCCATCCTCTTGGCTAATCACTTGTCCCTTCTTGGAGTCTTGGAGGCTGCTGCTATTTTGTTCCTTCAGTTTAGCTTTGTTGTTATACTCCACAAATGACGGAAATCATTTGGTATTTGTCTTTCTCTGCCTGACTTATTTCACTGAGCATAATACCCTCTACCTCCATCCATTTTGTTGCAAATAGTAGGATTTGTTTCTTTTTTACAGTTGAATAGTATTCCCGTGTATATATGAACCATTTCTTCTTTATCCATTCATCTACTGATGGACACTTAGGTTGCTTCCATATCTTGGCTATTGTAAATAGTGCTGCAATAAACACAGGGGAACATATGTCTTTTTGAATATGAGAAGTTGTTTACATTGGGTAAATTCCTAGAAGTGGAATTCCTGGGTCAAAAGATATTTCTATTTTTAGTTTATTGAAGAACCTCCATATTGCTTTCCACAATGGCTGAACTAATTTACATTCCCACCAGCAGTGTAGGAGGGTTCCCCTTTCTCTGCATCCTCACTAGTATTTATTGTTCCTAGTCTTTTCTATATTGGCCATCCTAACTGGTGTGATACGATATCTCATTGTGGTTTTACTTTGCATTTCCCAGATAATTAGCCATGTGGAGCATCTTTTCATGTGTCAGTTGGCCATCTGAATTTCTTCTTTGGAGAAGTGTCTGTTCATTATCTTCCACCCATTTTTTAATAGGGTTATTTGCTTTTTGGTCTTGAGACATGTGAGTTCTTTATGTATTTTGGATGTTAATACCTTGTTGGATATGTCATTTATAAATGTATTCTCCCATACTGTAGGATGCCTTTTTCTTCTGCTGATGGTGTCCTTTGCTGTACAGAAGCTTTTTAGCATGAAGTAGTCCTGTCCCAATTGTTCATTTTTGTTTTTGTTTCCCTTGCCTGAGGAGATGTGTTCAGGAAAAAGTTGCTCATATGTTTATTCAGGAGATTTTTCCCTGTTTTCTTCTAAGAGTTTTATGGTTTCATGACTTATATTCAGGTCTTTGATCCATTTTTTTTCTTGTATTTATTTTATTTTATTTTATTTTTTATTAAGGTATTATTGATATAGACTCTTATGAAGGTTTCACATGAAAAAACAATGTGGTTACTACATTTACCCATATTGTCAGGTCCACACTCATACCCCAATGCAGTCACTGTCCATCAGTAGTCAGATGACACAAATTCACTGTTTGCCTTCTCTGTGCAACAGTTTTCCCTGTGATCTGCCACACCATGTGTCCTAAACAAAATACCCAACAATCCCTTTCTCCCACCCTCCCCACCTGCCCTCCGACACCCCTCCCGTTTGATAACCACAAGTTCTTTCTTGGAGTCTCTGAGTCTGCAACTATTTTGTTCCTTCAGTTTTACTTCGTTGTTATACTCCACAAATGAGGGAAATCATTTGGCACTTGTCTTTCTCCACCTGGCTTATTTCACTGAGCATAATATTCTCCAATGCCATCCATGTTGTTGCAAATAGCAGGATTTTTTTCCTTCTTATGGCTGAATAGTATTCCATTGTGTATATGTGCCACCTCTTCTTTATCCATTCATCTACTGATGGACACTTAGGTTGCTTCCATATCTTGGCTATTGTAAAAAGTGCTGCGATAAACATAGGGGTGCATATGTCTTTTTGAATCTGAGAAGTTGTATTCTTTGGGTAAATTCCAAGGAGTGGGATTCCCGGGTCAAATGGTATTTCTATTTTTAGTTTTTAAAGAACCTCCATATTGCTTTCACAATGGTTAAACTAGCTTACATTCCCACAAACAGTGTAGGAGGGTTCCCCTTTCTCCACATCCTTGCCAGCATTTGTTGTTCTTAGTCTTTTAGATGGTGGCCATCCTTACTGGTGTGAGGTGATATCTCATTGTGGTTTTAATTTGCATTTCCCTGATGATTAGTGTTGTGGAGCATCTTTTCATGTGTCTGTTAGCCATCTGAATTTCTTTGTTGGAGAACTGTCTCTTCATATGCTCTGCCCATTTTTTAATTGGGTTATTTGCTTTTTGGGTGTAGAGGTGTGTAAGTTCTTTATATATTTTGGATGTTAACCCATTGTCATATATGTCATTTACAAATATATTCTCCAATACGGTAGGATGCCTTTTAGTTCTGTAGATGGTGTCCTTTGCTGTACAGAAACTTTTTAGTTTGATGTAGTCCCACAAGTTCATTTTTTCTTTTGTTTCCCTTAATCAAGGAGATGCGTTCAAGAAGTCTCTCATGCTTATATTCAGGAGATTTTTGCCCATGTTGTCTTCTAAGAGTTTTATGGTTTCATGACTTACATTCAGGTCCTTGATCCATTTTGAGTTTACTTTTGTGTATGGGGTTAAACAATAATCCAGTTTCATTCTCTTGCATGCAACTGTCCGGTTTTGCCAACCCCAGCTGTTGAAGAGGCTGTCATTTCCCCATTGTATGTCCATGGCTCCTTTATCATATATTAATTGACCATATGTGGTTGGGTTTATATCAGGGCACTCTAGTCTGTTCCATTGGTCTATGGATCTGTTCTTGTGCCAGTACCGAATTGTCTTGAGGACTGTGGCGTGGTAGTAAAGCTTGAAGTTGGGGAGCACAATCCCCCTAGCTTTAGTCTTCCTTCTCTGGATTGCTTTGGCTATTCAGGGTCTTTTGGGGTTCCATATGAATTTTAGAATGATTTTCTCTAGTTCACTGAAAAATGCTGTTGGTATTTTGATAGGAATTGCACCAAATCTGTAGATTGTTTTAGGCAGGATGGCCATTTTGACAATATTAATTCTTCCTATCCATGAGCATGGGATGTGTTTCCATTTATTGGTATTTTCTTTAATTTCTCTTATGAGTGACTTGTAGTTTTCAGAATATAGGTCTTTCACTTCCTTGGTTAGGTTTATTCCTAGGTATTTTATTTTTTTTGATGGAGCTTTGAATGGAATTGTTTTCTTGATTTCTCTCTCTGCTATGTCGTTGTTAGTGTATAAGAATGCCACAGATTTCTGCGTATTCATTTTGTATCCTGCAACTTTGCTGAACTCAGATATTAGATCTAGTAGTTTTGGAGTAGATTTTTTAGGGCTCTTTATGTACAATATCATGTCATCTGCAAACAGGGACAGTTTAACTTCTTCCCAGCCAATCTGGATGCCTTTTATTTCTTTGGGTTGTCTGATTGCAGTGACTAAGACCTACAGTACTATGTTGAATAGAAGTGGGGAGAGTAGGCAGCCTTGTCTTGTTCCCAATCATAAAGGAAAAGCTTTCAACTTCTCACTGTTAAGTATAATGTTGGCTGCGGGTTTGTCATATATAGCTTTTATTATGTTGAGGTGCTTGCCCTCTATACTCATTTTGTTGAGAGTTTTAATCATGAATGGATGCTGGATTTGTCAAATGCTTTTTCAGCATCTATGGAGATGATCATGTGGTTTTTGTCCTTCTTTTTGGTGATGTGGTGGATGATGTTGATGGATTTTCGAATGTTGAACCATCCTTGCATCCATGGAATAAATCCCACTTGATCATGATGGATGATCTTTTTAATCTATTTTTAAATTCATGTTGCTAATATTTTGTTGAGTATTTTTGTGTCTATGTTCATCAGGGATGTTGGTCTGTAGTTTTCTTTTTTGGTGGTGTCTTTGCCCAGTTTTGGTATTAGAGTGATGCTGGCCTCATAGAATGAGTTTGGAAGTATTCCCTCTTCTTCTACTCCTTGGAAAACTTTGAGGAGGATGGCTATTAGGTCTTCACTAAATGTTTGATAAAATTCAGCAGTGAAGCCATCTGGTTGAGGCATTTTGTTCTTAGTTAGATTTTTGATTACCAGTTCAATTTGGTTGCTGGTAGTTGGTCTGTTGAGATTTTCTGTTTCTTTCTGGGTCAGCCTTGGAAAGTTGTATTTTTCTAGAAAGTTGTCCATTTATTCTAGGTTATCCAGTTTCTTAGCATATAATTATTCATAGTATTCTCTAATAGTTTTTTGTATTACTGTGCTGTCCGTAGTGATTTTTTCCTTTCTCATTTCTGATTCTGTTTATGTGAGTAGATTTTCTTTTTTGCTTGATAAGTCTGGCTAGGGGTTTATCTATTTTGTTTATTTTCTCGAAGAACCAGCTCTTGCTTTTGTTGATCCTTTCTATTGTTTTATTCTTCTCAATTTTATTTATTTCTGCTCTAATCTTTGTTATGTCCCTCCTTATACTGACTTTGGGTCTCATTTGTTCTTCTTTTCCTAGTTTCGTTAATTGTGAGTTTAGACTGCTCATATGGGAATGTTCTTCTTTCCTGAGGTAGACCTGCATTGCAATATACTTTCCTCTTAGCACGGCCTTCGCTGCATCCCACAGATTTTGCGGTGTTGAATTATTGTTGTCATTTGTCTCCATATATTGCTTGATCACTGTGTTTATTTGTCATTGAACCACTGATTATTTAGAAGCATGTTATTAAGCCTCCATGTGTTTGTGGGATTTTTCATTTTCTTTGCATAATTCATTTCTAGTCCCATTCCTTTGTGGTCTGAGAAGCTGATTGGTACAATTTCAATCTTTTTGAATTTACCGAGGCACTTTTTGTGGCCTAGTATATGATCTATTTTTGAAAATGTTCCATGTGCACTTGAGAAGATTGTGTATTCTGCTGCTTTTGGGTGTAGAGTTCTGTATATACCTGTTAGGTCCATCTGCTCTAATGTGTTGTTCAGTGCTTCTGTCTCCTTATTTATTTTCTGTCTGGTTGAT
Organism: Smutsia gigantea; assembly: GCA_032199065.1. Classification (NCBI taxonomy): domain Eukaryota; kingdom Metazoa; phylum Chordata; class Mammalia; order Pholidota; family Manidae; genus Smutsia; species Smutsia gigantea. The sequence continues at coordinate 49,804 of JAVSCE010000867.1, read as the reverse complement.
CTGTCCTTCAGAGTGAGTGGTGTGTTGAAGTGTCCTAGAATGAATGCATTGCATTCTATTTCCCTCTTTAATTCTGTTATTATTTGTTTCACATATGTAGTAGCTCCTGTGTTGGGTGTATAGATATTTATAATGGTTATATCTTCTTGTTCGATTGACCCTTTTATCATTATGTAATGTCCTTCTTTGTCTCTTGTGACTTTCTTTGTTTTGAAGTCTATTTTGTCTGATATAAGTACTGCAACTCCTGCTTTTTTCTCCCTATTAGTTGCATGAAATGTCTTTTTCTGTCCCTTCACTTTTAGTCTGTGTATGTCTTTGGTTTAAAGTGAGTCTCTTGAAGGCAGCATATAGATGGGTCTTGTTTTTTATCCATTCAGTGACTCTATGTCTTTTCATTGGTGCATTCAGTCCATTTACATTTAGGGTGATTATGGATAGGTATGTACTTATTGGCATTGCAGACTTCAGATTTGTGGTTACCAAAGTTTCAAGGTTAACTTCCTTATTATCTAAGAGTCTAACTTAACTCACTTAATATGCTATTACAAACACAATCTAAAGGTTCTTTTTTTGTTTGTTTTTTTCCTCCTCCTTTTTCTTCCTCCTCCATTATTTATATATGAGGTGTCTTAAGTGTCATATTCTGTACTGTTTGTCAATCCCTTGATTAAGTTTGGGGATAGTTAATTTAATTTTGTATTTTCTTAGTAATTAGCTCTTCTACTTTCTTTACTATGGTTTTATTACCTCTGATGAGAGCCATTCAACCATACGAACACTTCCATCTATGACTGTCCCTCCAAAACACACTGTAGAGATGGTTTGTGGGAATTAAATTCTCTCAGCTTTTGCTTATCTGGGAATTGTTTAATCCGTCCTTCAAATTTAAATGATAATCTTGCCAGATAAAGTAATCTTGGTTCAAGGCCCTTCTGCTTCATTGTATTAAATACATTATGCCACTCCCTTCTGGCCTATAAGGTTTCTGCTGAGAACTCTGATGATAGCGTGATGGGTTTTCCTTTGTATGATTTATTTCTCTCTCTGGCTGCTTTTAATAGTCTGTCCTTATACTTGATCTTTGCCATTTTAAATACTATATGTCTTCCTTGGGTCCCTTGTGTTGGGAGATCTCTGCACCTCCATGGCTTGAGAGACTATCTCCTTCCTCAGATTGGGGAAGTTTTCAACAATCACCTCCTCAAAGACACTTTCTATCCCATTTTCTCTCTCTTCTTCTGGTACCCCTATAATGCAAATATTGTTCCATTTGGATTGGTCACACAGTTCTCTCAATATTCTTTCATTCTTAGTGATCCTTTTTTCTCTCTGTGCCTCAGCTTCGTTGTCTTCCTCTTCTCTAGTTTCTATTTCATTTATCGTCTCCTCCACCATATCCAATATGCTTTTAATACCTTGAATTGTGCTCTTCAGTGATTGGATCTCTGACCGGAATTCATTTCTGAGTTGAATATCTTTCCATTCCTCCGTGAGCATGTTAATGATTTTTATTTTAACTCCATTTCCGGGAGAGTCATGACATCAATATCATTTAAATCTTTCTCAGGAGTTGTATTAATAATTTTACTCTGTACCAGGTTCCTTTGGCATTTCATATTTGTGTATGGCACCCTCTAGTGCCCAGAACTCTACTCCCTGGAGCTGCTTAGCCCCTGAAGCAATGCCAGGGATTACAGGTGAGTGGTATTGGTGCCTGGGGGGAAGAAAGAGCTGTTTCCTGCTTCCCGCTTCTATGCCTGTCTCCACTGCCTGAATCAATGGGCCAAGCACACAGGTATAAGCCTCTGTGCTTTGAGTTTTTAGTTGCTGTAGACAGATCTTTCCTCTGGTTGGCCTAACGCCATGGTAGGGTTTCCCAGTTTGCAAGCCCGGTGGGGCTGACCAGAAAAAAGGCTCAGGAGTCTGCCTGTCACAGAAGGGGTTTCTTGGAGCTGTGTAGGCAGCCAGGGAGCTGGAGCACCTGAAGATCATGAAAACTCCCAATCTGCTGGGCAGAGTGCACCCTGACAATTATGTCTACCTGTCCTTTCTCCTGAGCAGTAAGCTCTGTGCAATCCTTGCCCCTTTACCAGCCCTCTTGTTAAGGGCTTCTTTGTTAGGAAGTCTCTCAGACTGTCTGCCTTTCTTTTGTCCCAGAGCAGCTGGATATGGATCCTTGCTTTCCACAAGCAGCTGGAATCTTAGTGTCTGCAGGAATTCTGCCTGTCTTAGCTTTCCAACCCCCTAATTACAAGAGTATCATGCAAGCACCATGAAATGTAGGTTTGTGTTCCCACAGCAGATCTCCAGTTAGGTGTTCAGCAGTCCCAGATTTCTCCCTCCCTGCTCAGTTCCTCTTCCTCCAGTCAGGGAGCTTGGGTAGGAAAAGGGCTTGGATCCCACAGGACCACAGCTTTAGTAGGTTACCCTATTCCGTGAGGTCTGCTCTTGTCTCCAGCTGTGTGCAGTTTGTTGCAGTTCTCTTTCCTGTTACTCTTTAGAGAGTAACTGTATTAGTTATATTTTCATATTATATGCAGTTTTAGGAGGAAGCCTCTGTCTCACCTCTCATGCCACCATCTTTAATCCTCTCTCCAGGTCTTTGATCCATTTTGAGTTTACTTTTGTGTATGGGGTTAGACAATAATCCAGTTTCATTCTCTTGCATGAAGCTGTCCAGTTTTGCGAACACCAGTTGTTGAAGAGGCTGTCATTTCCCCATTGTATATCCATGGCTCCTTTATCATATATTAATTGACCATATATACTTGGGTTTACATCTGGGCTCTCTAGTCTGTTCCATTGGTCTATGGGTCTGTCCTTATGCCAGTACCAAATTGTCTCCATTACTGTGGCTTTGTAGTTGAGCTTGAAGTTGGGCAGCATAATCCCCCCTGCTTTATTCTTCATTGTCAGGATTTCTTTGGCTATTTGGGGTCTTTTGTGGTTCCATATGAAGTTTAGAACAATTTTCTCTAGTTCATTGAAGAATGCTGTCGGTATTTTGATAGGGATTGCATTGAATCTGTTGATTGCTTTAGGCAGGATGGCCATTTTGACAATATTAATTCTTCCTATCCATGAGCATGGGATGTGTTTCCATTTATTGGTATCTTCTTTAATTTCTCTCATGAGTGTCTTATAGTTTTCAATAGGTCTTTTACTTACTTGGTTAGGTTTACTCTTAGGTAGTTTATTCTTTTTGATGCATTTGTGAATGGAATTTTTTACCTGATTTCTCTTTCTGCTAGTTCATCATTAGTCTATAGGAATGCAACAGATTTCTGTGTATTTTTTTTGTATCCTGCAACTCTGCTGAATTCACGTATTAGATCTACTAGTTTTGGAATAGGTTCTTTAGGGTTTTTTATGTACCATATCTTGTCTTCTGCTAACAGGTGCAGTGTAACTTTTTCCTTGCCAATCTGGATGCTTTTTATTTCTTTATGTTTCCTGATTCCCGTGGCTAAGACCTTCAGAATGATGCTGAATAAAAGAGGGGAGTGTGGACATCCTTGTTTTTTTCCCAATCTTAGATGAAAACCTTTCAGCTTCTCGCTGTTAAGTATGATGTTAGCTGTTGGTTTGTCATATATGGCCTTTATTATGTTGAGGTACTTGCCCTCTATATCCATTTTGTTGAGAGTTTTTATCAGGAATGGGTGTTGGAATTTGTCAAATGTTTTTCTGCATCTATGGAGATGATCATGTGGTTTTTGTTCTTCTTTTTGTTGATGTGGTGGATGATATTGATGGATTTTCGAATGTTATACCATCCTTGCATTCCTGGAATAAATCCTACTTGATCATGATGGATGATATTTTTGATGTATTTTTTAATTCAGTTTGATAGTATTTTGTTGAGTATTTTTGCATCTATGTTCATCAGGGATATTGGTCTGTAATTTTCTTTTTTTGTGGTATCTTTACCTGGTTTTGATATCAGAGTGATGTTGGCCTCATAGAATGAATTTGGAAGTATTTCCTCTTCTTCTACTCTTTGGAAAACTTTAAGGAGGATGTGTGTTAGGTCTTCACTATATGTTTGATAAATTCAGCAGAGAAACCATCTGGTACAGGTGCTTTGTTCTTAGTTAGGTTTTTTGATTACCAATTCAATTTCGTTGCTGGTATTTGGTCTGTTCAGATTTTCTGTTTCTTCCTGGGTCAGCGTTATAAGGTTGTATTTTTCTAGAAAATTGTCCATTTTTTCTAGGTTATCCAATTTGTTACCATATAATTTTCATAGTATTCTTTAATAGTTCTTTGCATTTCTGTGGTGTCCATAGTGATTTTTCCTTTCTCATTTCTGATTCTGTTTATGTGTGTAAACTCTCTTTTTGTCTTGATAAATATGGCTAAGAGTTTATATGTTTTGTTTATTTTCTCAAATAATCAGCTCCTGCTTTCATTCATTCTATTATTTTATTATTCTCAATTTTATTCATTTCTGCTCTAATCTTTATTATGTCCCTCTTTCTACTGACTTTGGGACACATTTGTTCTTCTTTTTGTAGTTTCATTAATTGTGAGTTTAGACTGTTTATATGGGATTGTTCTTCTTTCATAATGTAGGCGTGTATTGCAATATACTTCCCTCTTAGCACGGCCGTTGCTGTGTCCCACAGGTTTTGCAGTGTTGAACTATTGTTGTCATTTGTCTCCATATATTGGCTTAATCTCTGTGTTTATTTGGTCATTGATCCATTGATTATTTAGGAGCATGTTCTTAAGCCTACATGTGTTTGTGTAATTTATTTCTAGTTTCCTACCTTTGTGGTCTGAGAAGCTGGTTGGGGCAATTTCAACCTTTATGAATTTACTGAGTCTCTTTTTGTTGCCTAGTATATGATCTGTTCTTGAAAATGTCCCATATACACTTGAGAAGATTGTGTATCCTGTTGCTTTTGGATGGAGTATTCTGTAGATGTCTGTTAGGTCCGTCTGTTGTAATATGTTTTTCAGTGCCTCTGTTTATTTATTTATTTTCGGTCTGGTTGATCTGTCCTTTGAAGTGAGTGGTGTGTTGAACTCTTCTAAATTGAATTCATTGCATTCTATTCCCCCCTTTAGTTCTATTAGTATTAGTTTCACATATGTAGGTGCTCCTGAGTTGGGTGCATAGATATTTATAATGGTTATATCCTCTTGTTGGACTGACCCTTTATCATTATATAATGTCCTTCTTTGTCTCTTGTGACTTTGTTTGTTTGAAGCCTATTTTGTGTGATACAAGTACTGCAACTCCTACATTTTTCTCCCTGTTAGTTGCATGAAATATCTTTTTTCATCCCTTCACTTTTAGTCAGTGTATGTCTTTGGGTGGGAAGAGAGTCTCTTGTAGGCAGCATATAGATGGGTCTTGTTTTTTTATCCATTCAGTGACTCTGTGTCTTTTGATTGGTGCTTTTAGACCATTTCCATTTAGGGTGATTTTCGATAGGTATGTACTTTTTGCCATTGTCGGCTTTAGATTCATGTTACTAAAGTTTCAAGGGTAATTCCTTACTATCTAACAGTAATTTAACTCACTTGGTATGCTATTACACAACCTAAAGTTTGGGGTTTTTTTCCTCCTTTTTCTTCCTCCTCCATTCTTTATATATTAGATATCATATTCTGTACTTTTTGTATATCCCTTGATTGACTTTGGGAGTAGTTGATTTGATTTTGCTTCTGCTTAGAAATAATTGTTCTCCTTTCTTTACAGTTGTTTTATTTTCCTTGGTGACAGCTATTTAGCCTTAGGAACACTTCCATCTAGAGCAGTCACTCCAAAATTCACTGTAGAGGTGATTTGTGGGAGGTAAATTCTCTCAGCTTTTGCTTATCTGAAAATTGTTTAGTCTCTCCTTCAAATTTAAATGTTAACCTTGCCAGGTAAAGTATTCTTGGTTCAAGGCCCTTCTGCTTCATTGTATTAAATATATCATGCCACTCTCTTCTGGCCTGTAAGGTTTCTGTTGAGAAGTCTGCTAATAGCCTGATGAGTTTTCCTTTGTATGTGATCTTTTTTCTCTCTGTAGCTGCTTTAAAAGTTGTCTTTATCCTTGATTTTTGCCATTTTCATTATTATATGTCTTGATGTCTTTCTTGGGTCCCTTGTGTTGGGAGATCTGTGCATCTCCATGGCCTGAGAGACTATCTACTTCCCCAGATTGGGGAATTTTTCAGCAATCACCTCCTCAATGACACTTTCTATCCCTTTTCCTCTCTCTTCTTCTTTTGGTACCCCTATAATGTGAATATTGTTGCGTTTTGATTGGTCACACAGTTCTCTCAATATTCTTTCATTCTTAGAGATCCTTTATTCAGTCTGTGCCTCAGCTTCTTTGTATTCCTCTTCTCTAATTTCTATTCCATTTACTGTCTCTTCTACTATATCTAATCTGCTTTTAAATCCCTCCATTTTATATTTCATTTCACATATGGAATTTCTTAATGATTGAATCTCTGTCATAAATTTGTCCGTGAGTTCTTGAATATTTTTCTGTACCTCCATGAGCATGTTTATGATTTTTATTTTGAATTCTCTTTCAGGAAGATTGGTGAGTTCAGCTTCATGTAGGTCTTTTTCTGGTGTTTGTGAGATTTTGGTCTGAACCATGTTCCTTTGACATTTAATATTTGTATGTGGTGCCCTCTAGTACCCAGAATGTTTAGTCTCTGGAACTGCTCAGCCCCTGGAGTGATGTTAGGAGTTGCAGGTGAGCAGCGCTGGTGCCTAGGGAGAGGAAAGAGCTCTTCCCTGCTTTTCAGCTGCAGTGCCTGTCTCCACTGTCAGGACCAGTGGGCCGAGCAAACAGGTATAAGCCTCTGTGCCTTTCATTTGTACCTGTGTAGGCACAGCCTCCCTCTGGCTGGCCTGACCCCAGGGCAGTTACTACAGGCTTACGAGCTGTGCTGGCAGGCCAGGAGGAAGGCACAGCTGGCTGCATATCACAGTGGTGGTGCCTGAGAGCTGATTAGCCACCCAGGGGCTGGAACACCTTCTGAAGCTCCTGAAAGTTCTTAACTGTTGGGCAGAGCACTCCCAGACAACCTTGTCCACCTATCCCTTCTCCCGCTCAGCAAGCTATATGGAAACTCTACCCATTCTACAGCCCTCTCACTTCTATGAAGCCTCTAAGGCCCCCTGTCTTTTCTTTGTCCCAGAGCAGCTGGGTGTGGATCCCTGTCCTCCACAAATGGCTGGAATCTCAGTCTCTCCAAGTATTCTGCCTGTGTTAGCTTTCCAACCCCACTAATCTCCAGAGAACCATGCAATGTAAGTTTGTGCTCCCAAAGCAGATCTCCAGGGCTGAGTGTTCAGCAGTCCTAAGCTTCCTCCCCCTCCCCACTCCATTTCTCTTCCTCCTTCCTGTGAGCTGGGGTGGGGGAAGGGCTTGGGTCCCACCGGTTCAAAGCTTTGGTATGTTACCCTGTTTAGTGAGGTCTGCTCTTTACTCCAAGTGTATGCAGTCTGGTGCAGCCTTCTTTCCTGTTTAAGATTAGTTGCATTAACTGTATTTTCATACTGTATGTAGTTTTGGGAGGAGGCCTCTCTCTCACCTCTCATGTTGCCATCTTTAATCTCTAAAAATCCTTTACATACTTTTATATGAAACATACTTCATACTTGTCTTTGACTAAACTGAGACCTTCTTAATGTAATAATAAATGTGACTATTCCATTGCTATTTTTTTCAACTCTATCATCTGTATCTGGCACATAACATACTCAATATTCAGTTTTTGATTGACTGGCTGGCTAATAAGCTGAGGTCATTTTTCTCAGTTTTTGTTCCAAATTGAATAAGACACAGGAAATTAAGAGAAAACCTTAAAAATGAAAGCAAAAATTTTTGGCCCCCCTGAAAATTACAGTATTGGCAAAGATTAATAAATTTGGCTTGACCTGAAATCACAGGAACATACCCAAAACAGTATATCAGCATCACTCAAACATATCTTTATTTACTGCTATTTGGGCTGACAAATGCAAAGGATAGAACACACACATTCACACATATCACACTCATAGTATCTCACTTGTGTCATTGTTTGACAAAATAAATTCTTCATATGTTTAAAAATTACAAAATATGTCAGGAGTATTATAAAGATCTCTGTTTGGTTCCACAAGTTACATCTTACAAAGAAAGATGCTTCATGGCTTTGAACATACAACAAAATGAATAGCTTCTAAAATGCTAGCGTTTATTGTGTTATTTTTCTGTGGCAGACACTGGCTACCTATTTTGCATTTCATTTAATCTACACATTAATCCTGTGTAAAAATTATTATTGGGTTTCTATATTTCTGGAAACGAAATGTATGATTACAGTATAACTTTGTCTAATGTCCCTCAGCTAATATGAGGTAAAATCCAAATTTTTGATCTATTCATAGGAATTTATGGATCCAAAGCTAATGTTTTTATGTATTATACCACTATTCCATGGCACAGAAGCCTTTGAAATTTATAATACAGAACCTGAATGAAAGACTGAATATATTTGCATTGTGTAATAAACTCGGCTTTAGAAGAGAATAAGAAGGGAATGCATGTACCTGGAATATAGGTATTTGCTAAAAGATTCCTCTGATGTAAAAATGTCTTGAGTATTCTTTGTCCCAAAGGATGCCTAACCTGGAAATAATTCAGACTGGAAGAGAAAGAATAATAACTATTCCAAGAGAAACAAAAGGAACCATCATTTTCTTGTACCCAAAGCTTTGAGGTTACTATGCTTGCATAGATAACAAATTTTTCAGAGCGAACCTTTCATTTTTACAACTAATAGAGAATTTCATGTGGATTGCTTAGTTTACAAACAGGAGAAAGTGAGAGATAAAAAGAGAAACCAAAAGAGGAATTTTATGATACCCATTATGTGTAACCATGTTAATGATGAAACTTCATTTTCTTTAATACTCCAAAGAATTAGAAACATACAAATACAAATCATACCTTCTTAATTAGAACAAATTAAATACTAAAATGATGAAAACAATTTGCTATATCAACAGTTTCATTTTCCCTAAAATTACATATTAGTTTCTATGTGCATTTCTGGCTGGAAGTACAATTTCTGTTTATTAACATTTGTTATCAACTATTATATATAATCCATAATTCTGGGTTATTAAATTCCAGAAGCATGTAATATAGCAAACTTAATAGATTTTATGCAAATTGTTATATAACAAAATAACAGCAGATGGTACTCATGACATCAGAATCTTTCCATAACTGTTTCATATTTTTGTTAGAATTAAACAAAACATAAAAGATTCTTCTGTGGCTTTTAATTTATTTTAATCCATCCATTTTTTAGCCATTCTTGTAACCCTTTGGACCACATTATAATAAAATTTCTGTTTTAATATTCTTTTGATATTAAGTTAGTTACTTTGACTTGTTATTCGTATCTGGGAAAATTTAACATACCAACATTTTCACTGTAAAACAGTCTATAGATTTAAGGGAACAAAATTCAGCCCAGCATATAGTCCAACAATTAATGTACAAACAATTCTAAAATGTTAAGGTGTAAGTGTTATATTTAGATGTATTAATATACATAAAATAGGCATATAAACACATGCACACAAATATATATATATTTATTTATATATATTTATACATTTAATATATATATTTGTGACCCATGTCTTTTCAATTTTCTTCCTATATTCAAGAAATACAATATAGAGATAATTGTCTCAAGAACAATTATGTATAGACAATAAATTTGAATTCAATCCACATTTTCTGTAATTCTATGGTTTTACAAATGTATACAAACTATTTTATTTTGCAATTACACTGAACTTTTATAAAATAGCTTTTAGAATTATAATATTGCAAATAAAGTAACTATTCTGTGGGAAAGTAACTCATATTTTCATTTAAATTTAGAATATCTTATAGGACAAATATTTATTTGGGGTATGGGGTAGGAAATAAGACATAATCATGATAGTTGAAGTAAGTCTGAGGCAGGTCACTTTATTAGTCCATCAGCTTCCTAAAAAGAAGCTTATACAAGGCCATGGGAGGATGTATCTATCAAGCTTAATATGCACAGTGATTCTGCTTTTTGTATAATGAAGAATTTAACTTGAGATGTAACAGAGCAAGACAAGGAAAGAAACATATTTATCTTTACAGAACACAAAAGCACCAAAAGAGTCCTAGTCCTTATTTTATTTCTCCTTGAAGAGATACAAAGGGATCTTCCATTGTGCCTATATTGTGAGATACATTTCAGCACAAATTTTGAAAAGTTAAAGTGAGCATGTGAATTGAAAAGTAAACAAATAAGCAAACAAACAGGTGTCATGAGTTAACAAGTAAAATAAACAGGTCAAAGCATTTTATAAACCAGGTTTAGAAACTAACCTATCTTGGATTGTTAATAAAATTGGCATAACCACAATACAATAATATAATAAAGTATTAATAAAATATTTAAATCTACATACCACTTAAAAATTAGGTCAACCTCAAAATTCTTATTTCATCAAATGGAAAATTATTTAGTTTATAGAGAGTATTAGGAAAATAATATAAAAATCTATGGGTTATAGTTATAACTCTTCTCACAAAAATATAATTTTATATTATTTTTGTTAACTATGAATAATTGACAACAAATGGGCAGAATATTGTTATGTGTTTGTCAATTTATGAATTGAACATTTAGGAGTTTACTATGCAGAATTAAAAACTTTAATCAATATAACCAATAATATCTCAGAAGGAAAAAATTAAAGATATTTTTTAAATAGTGCTCAAAATTATATCATAACCCAATTATAAGTTAACAATAGAAAAGTCTTATGGGTTAAAAATATATAGAATATACACCAAAATTATATTTCAGTAAATAGATTAATGAGTTAAATGGTAAAATAAGTGGTAGAAAGATCAGGTTTCTTCAGTTTATGTAGTCATATACATAATTTTATTTTAGATTTCCTCATAAACTTAACAAATTCACTTTAAAATTCACATACAAAATGAAGTGCATAAAAATAGAATAATATGCATATAGTTGCCATAAGTGATATCAAAGTATTATAAAACTTCATCTTTAAATAATTGTGATGCTGGCCCAGCAGCAGATATGCAGATCAATGAGAAGTCAAGTTATTAATTGAAGAAGAAATGTATGAGATAAAAATGGCAATTTAAATTAGAGGAAAAAAGTGTGAATTACACAGTAAATGGCATGATTTACAATTGCTAATAATACAGTTGCTATTTCTGATTTGTCAGCTTTCCTTTGAAATAGTGATATGTGCCTATTCTTAATGCATGCAATCTTTTTTGTTATTTTGGAAATTTCTATAGAAGTCTTCCTACACATGTAATGTTGAGAATGACCATTTTAATTGTAGTGTATTTCTTTTGATCATTCTAAGCCTTTTGCCCAATTTGAATGTTGTACTATAGATACTTTTGAATAACAACAGACTCTATTGTCTCCTGAAATGTGTTTGATATTAAACTTCCTTTACTTTTTGTTTTACATTTAAGTATTAAAATGTGTTAACTAATTGTAATATCTATATATCCACCTCTACATTGTATAGAATATTTTTTTCATGATCTTGGCTTTCTTACCCTCAGTATCTTAAAGAGATTTCTTTTTAAATTATTAAAAATATAAACAGTCCTCTAGGGAAGGGAGAAAGCCATAGACTGAAACACTTTGAACATTCAAACTATTTGAAATTTCAAATAAAAATAGATGCCATCTTAAGTCCCTACTATTTTTTTAAATGTAGTATATAAATATGTAGATGCAAACATTGTAAACCATGCTTAAAAATTTACTAACACAGCAGTCATCCCTAGACCATTATGAAACAGAATTTCTTTGAAACCTGAGCCCTGAGACTTTCTAAATATGAGTCAAACTGCAGTAGAGAACAACTGGGTAGGACTAACCATGTAAGAAAATATGGATTGGGAGCCCTTCTATTAGAAGTAATGTCCAGATATTTTGAAAAAAGTAAAATCAGGAGTAATTAATTGACCTTTGAGAGGTTAGATTACAAATAATTTTATTATTTACTATATTAAAAACTAGCACACAGTATACCTGATACATTTTGGGGCTAAATAAACATAAATTATGTGGAAAAAATTAACCTCAATCCATTCTTCATAATATATACAAGCAATAATATTACAAAATGAATCTTAGACTTTAATATAAAGCATAAAATCATAAAAATTCTAGAATGAAATACATCAGAATCTATTTGGAGCTTTGACTAAGGAAAAGACTTCTTAGAAAAACAGAAATATATAAAAACAAATTGAAAAATTGGTTTGCTTAAAACTTATTAACTACTGATACTCAAAGATTAAGAAAATGAAGAAATAAGTCATAGTTTGAGTGAAAATATTTGATAGAGGAACTATATCTGAAATATATAAAATATTTTCAAATTCAGTAAGAAAGTAAACACCCTAAATAACAAAATGAGCTCAAAATATTTGAACTATACTACAACAAACTAGAATTACAGATAGAAAATAAACACATCAAAAAATTTTCAGCATCATTAGTCATTAGGGAAATGCCAATTAATAACAAAAAATTTGCTATTACACATCTATCAGAATGCACAAAATTGAAGGAAACAAACAAAACTGACCATACCAAGAGTTGGTGGATATGGGAGAACAACTGGAAATCCCATACATTCCTGGAAGAATTATAAAATTATATAACATTCTAGATAATTGTCTGGTAGTTTCTTCTATATTTAAATATACACTAATGATATGAACTCCAGATTCCTCCCAGATATTTACACAAAAGAATAAAAACTTATGTTCACCACAACCCTTATGAAAAGATTTATCATAGCTTTATTCATAACCACTGGAAAGTATAAATGTCAAATGTATTTCAACCAGTATGTGTACTTTATTCATCCATGCAATGAAAGTAATTTTAAGGAATGAACTACAGATATAAGCAACAATGTGAATGAATGTCAAATACATTATGCTAAGAGAAAGTAGAAAAAATCAAAACGCTATGCAAATATCCTTCATAAAATATTAGTAAATTACATGGATCAATGTTTAAAAATAATTATAGTCTATGACAAACTGAGATATATTCCAAATATGCACGGCTGCCTCCTCATTTGACAATCAATCAGTGTGATACATATCAATAGGCTAAAGAAAGAAAATCATGTGATCATATCAGTGGATTAAAAAAGGATGTAAAAAATCAACACCTATTCATGTTAAATGCTCTCAGCACACTTGGAATAGAGGGGATCTTTCTCAACTTGATAAAGAACACCTACAAAAATTTACTGCTAACATCACGTTTAACATAGAAATTCTGAATGTTTTCACTGTAAGCCCAGGAACAAGACAAAGATGTCCACTATAATTTAACATAGTACAGGAAGTTGTACCCACTTGCAAAGAATAAAAAAGAGAAATAAAAACCATATAGATTGAAAGGAAGAAATGAATCTCTCACTGTTTAAAGATAACACGATTATATGTATTAAAAAGAAAAAAAATACCTTAGAATTAGTGAGTTCAGCAAGCAAGCCTAAGACCAAGACACACAGAAATTACATTTCAATTTATAAACTATGAGCATGTGAACACCAAAATTTAAAACTATGCATTTTACCATTGCTCAAAAAAACAGAAACACTTAGGTATAAACTTAACAAAACATGTACAGGGTCTATGTACAAAAAATACAAATTGCTGCTGAACTAAATCAAAGAAGCCTTACATAAATGGAGAGACATAGTTCAAGGATTTGAAGAGTTAATGTAGAAAAGATGTCAACATTTAATGAAATCCTTATCAAAGTCTAACCTTGGTTTCTTTCTTATATATGGAGACAAGTTTATTCTAAACTGTACATAGAAAGATACAGATGTTACAATAATATAATAGCATTGTAAAGTAAGAATAAAGTGGGAGGGATCACTCTATCTGATGGAATTTCAACTATATAGCTATAGTAATTAAGAGAGTGTGATTCATTATCTGTGTGGGTTAGATCCCAAGACCTCCAGTGGACACTTAAAAAACACAAATACTGAATCCTATATACTGTGTTTTTTTCCTATACATACATACCTATGATAAAGTTTAATATATAAATTAGATGCAGTGAAAGATTAACAAAATAATAATAAATTAGAAAAATTATGACAATATGATATAATAAAGAAGTATAGATCTTAGCAACTTCAGCATATGATTTTTTTTCTTTTCTTATTGAGAATTTTCACATTTTCACTTGAAGGATGCAATCACAACTTCTCTTTGGCATATCGAAATTGCCAGCATCACTACTCTTGAAGTTTGGGGCCATTGTTAGTAAAATAAGGGTTATTTGAACATAAACACTGAGATAAGGCAACAGTCTATCTGATAACCAAAAGGGTTACTATTGGCTAAGGGGAAAGTATCATATGTAGCATGGATACACTGGACAAAGGGATGATTCATGTTCCAGGCAGAATGGAGTGGCATGGTACCACATTTCATCACACTGTTCAGAAAAGCACAGAATTTAAAACCTAAGAATTGTTTATTTCTAGAATTTGCCATTTAATATTTTTGGACTGTGGTTACTGTGGATAACTAAAACTATGGAAAGCAAAACCTAGGAAAAGGAGGAATACTGTATTACCAAAGGGCAGACACAGATCTATAGAAGGAAATAGAGAACCAAGAGGTAGATCCCACAAATAAATATGCCCAACTGTTTTGACAAAGACCCACAAGCAGTTCCATTGACGAATAGGCTTTACAACAAATTGTACTGGAGCAGATGGACATCCACAGCAAAACCCAAACAAGTTAAAAAAACAATCTCAAAATACAATCTAAACCTCAAACATTTTATATAAAAACTAACACAAAATGCATATTGGACTTAAATATAGAATGATAAACCTTCTAAAAAAAATAAGGAGAATTGTTTGGGACCTAGGACTAGCAAATAGTTCTTAGATTTGATTTCAAAAGTACAATTGAAAAATTTATAAATTGGACCTCATCAAAGTTAAAAAGTATTGCTATGCTAAAAGTTAAAGTAATGAAAAGAGCAGATACAGATCAGGAAGAATATATTTGTAAACAACTTATCTGATGAAGGAGTATAGCTAGAATATATAAAGAACTCTCAAAACTCAATCATAAAAGAATAACAGTACAAAGAGAAAATGTGTAAAATTCATGCACAGATATTTCAATGAAAGGGTATACAGATAGAATAATAAACATATTAAAAGATTTTTCAATGTCAATTATCTTAAAGGAAATGTAAATTTTAACCATGAGATATTATTATGCAACTACTAAGATGACTAAAATAAAAAATAGTGAAAACACAAAATCTGGTTGAAGATGCAGAGAAATAAAAAATAAGAGCAAATCAAACCCAAAGTCAGAAGATGGAAGAAAATATCCAATATTAGATTGGGGGTAAACCAAGTAGACAATAGAAAAAAATAGAAAGAATCAAACAAACAGAAGTTGTTTTCTGAAAAAAGGGTAAGAAAATCGAAAAGCTAGCCAAACTGACCATGAAAAACAGATTCACATTACTAAAGAAATGAAAGTGGAGACATTGCTTCAGACCTTACAGTGATAAAAGAATTAAAAGAGAATACTATAAACAATTCCACATCAGCAAATTAGATAAGCTAGATAACACAAATTCCAAAAAACATACAGGCCACCAAAACTGACTCAAAAATATTAAAAATAACAGCACACATATCAGTGAAGAGATTGAATCAATAATCAAATACCTCCCAACAAAGAAAACTCCAGGCCCAGATAGCTTCACTTGTGAATTTTACCAAATGTTTGAAGAATTAACACCCATCTTTATTAAATTCTTCCCAAAACTCAAAGAGTAGGGAATACTTCCCAATTTAGTCTATGAGGCTAGTGTTGCCTGTATTGGAAACCAGACAGACATCATAAGAAAAGAAAACTAAATGTTAATATCTCTTAAGAAGATAAATGCAAAATGTCCTCAATGAAATACCAGCAAAACAAACCCAGCAGTACATTAGATTTATATGTTATGACTGTACAATTAATTGCAGTAATTTAAGTTGACTCAACATAAAATAATAATTCAATGTTAACAACACAATATAAATACAAGGAGAATGTTATCAGACCTAACAGACACAGAAAAAAAATCTGACAAAATTCAATGCCTTTTCATGAATAAAAATAAAAAGAATTAGGAATGGATGAGATTTTCCTCAAAGATCAGTTAAAAAAATATTCAGTGATAACATAATATTTAATACTAAAAGATTGAATAATTTTCTAATAATATCTGAAGCAAGACAAAGATGTTCACTTTCATAACTTCTATTCACTATTGTATTGCAAGTGCTATCACAGGCATTTATTTAGGCAAGAAAATGAGATAAAACACATCCAGAATAGAAAGGGAGGAGGACACTACCTCTTTTTGCACACAGAATATTATTTGTAAAGAATCCTAAGGAACCCAAAGCACCTATTAGAGCTAATAAACATTTTCAGCAAATTTAGGAGGTATAATCAATCTACAAAAATCAATTGCATTTCTGTCCACTAGGAATGAATATCCAAAAATGAAAGTAGGAAAACAATTCCATTTATAGTAGCTTATCAAGGAATAAATACTTAGGAGTAAGTTTAACGAAAGAAGTGCAAGACTTGACACTGAAAATTACAAACACCTAAATCACAAAATTTATAAAATACAAAATACAAAAATTACAAAATACAAAAGACATTAAAGATGACCCAAATAAATGGAACAGCATCTCAAGTTCCTGGATAAGTAATATTCCACAGAAATCTACAGTTTCAAAGCAATCCCTACTAAATCCCAGATGGGTTTTTGCAGAATGTATAAACTGATCCTAAATTCATATGGAAATTCAAGGAAACCATAATAATCAATACAGTCATGATAAAGGACAGAGTAGGAATAATCACTCTGATTACAAAGTTACTACAAAGCTAATATAGATCTCCTGCCTGAGTTTCCAGCCTACTCCCCTGCCTTATAGATTTCAGATTTGTCAAACTTCCCAATTGTTTGAGCAGGATAGAAACTGGGTGTCATTTCTATATTAAATCTTGAAGCAGAATTCCTCCTTCTCAAAGAAACCTCATTTATTGCTTATATGACCTTCAAGTTATTGGATGAGGCCTTCCCACATTATAAAGACTAATATCCTTTGCTTAAAATCAACTAATTATAGATATGTTCCAAAATGTCTTCTGAGAAACAATTAAACTGTCATCTGACCAAACTGACCACCAGAGGCTCTAACCAAATTTATACATAAAATTAATCATAACATCATCTTAAAATGTATGTTAATTAAATTGATATATCCATGGAAAAACATTTAAAGATCATTGTGTTTTTCCATGAACACAAACAAAAAATTTTTTTTAATTTTGACTTATTCCAATGTCTAAATGTGATGTGCTTTTTCCAAGGTTTACAAGAGGAATAGATGATATAATTCAAGAAAAAGGAAAGGTCAAGAGAGGTATTAACATTTTATCATGTGTGACTACCTCTGTTTTAAAGCAGTTTGTAAAAAATCTTCATTGTGATAAAGGAACGAGATGATTGGAAGATACGACTAGAAAACTGCATGTTGCTGAAATAGAAAAAGATAATTTATGATACAAATATACTTGCATTAGCCCTGAAAAATAATTAAAATAAATGTTTTGGAATTATAACAAAAATAATGATAATTATAATGAAAACTACTTTCTACTGTTAAAATTATTTAAATATCCTTATACATCTTTAAACAATGATTAATTCCTGCTGTTTCTCTCTAAAGTTCTATTTATAAGGCTGCCCAGAATATAAGTAATCTAAAACCATTGTTTCCATTAAGTATATTGACTTAATAGTTTCTCATTTGTATGCAAATACTGTCTTTATTTTCTACTTACTGAGAAATAATAATTTTCATTGGTTAATTAAGCCCCTAAAGAATAAAAATCTTAGGGCTGAAGCAGGACAATAATTTAAACTAAAATAAAATTATAAATTCCAAGAAGTGTTATTTAAAAGTTAGATTAGCATGCTCACCTGCAAGGCCTTTTGTTTATACCCAAAGAGGCCATGAAAAAAAATCCCACTTGATTTAATTATGAGTCACATTTTTCTACTTATAAAATATGGCTATTCTTACATGTAAGATAAATAATACAAAAAATAGATACTCAGTCCACAATATGTAACTTAAATTGAATGAAATTAAAGAACAAGTTTAATTTTTTAAAAAAGAAGGCTAATTAATATATACTCAATGTCTAATGAAAGTCAATTTGTTATTAATTATTGCCACTTAACTGTATTTTTTTGCGTACGTTTGTGGTCACCCACACCACACTACTTTTGCTGTTCAAATACTGAGGCAGTCCTTGTGGTCCCATTTTTCAAATGGCAAGGTAGTGAGCTGAGCTGAAAATAAAAACATGCATAGTCCTTCATGCCAGGTTCATAAAAGGGTAATGTTACATTTTTTATTCTTAATTACCTTTCTACCATTTGATTCATGCAAGCTTGATTGTTTTGGAAACTCCCAGCAATGATTACAATAAAACGGAATTACTATTTCAGATTCCATTTTTACAATTATTGTGTAACTAGTAGAAGTGTGTTAGGATACAAAAAGGAGCCTTGCGATGAGAAGTTAGGCTTCAGTGAATAAGTCACTTACATTTTCTTGCTTCAGTGTCCAAAGAGGGTTAACAAAACTACTGGGTACAATTAGCAATTCCTAAAATGTGTTTCTATGGTGGTATTCATGATGACTTCCAGGGCACATATATGAAGTTTAAAAGTTGTTACATCTATATTTTAAAGTTAATTAGAATAGAAGCTCAAGCTATTTTCTAACATTTCAATTACAACTACTGAACATAGTCAATGAGTTAAAAAATTTTATTCCTGAAATAGAACACCAAATACAGCTTTTCATATGAAGATGTTTCATTATAGATATGAAGAAAAAATTAGCTTTAACTAGATCTCAATATAAAAATCAATGACCATGCACAAATTTCTCAGTCATAATATAAGTTAGGCATGGGGATGGAAGTGCAGCAGGAAGAATATAGTCAATGGTTCTGTAACATCCTTCTGTGTTGACAGATAGTGACTGTAATAGTTGCGGTGTGGATTTAATAATGCGTATAACTGTTGAATCACTGTGCTGTATGCTTGAAACCAACATAATATTGTATATCAACCATTCTTCAATAATAATAAGAAAAAGAAATCAATGACCATGAGTGAAAGAAATATTGGTCAATTCAAACAGCCAAGGAATTTTCTCAGTAGTGGCCTTACGTTTCAGACAACTGTTCAGGAATGCCACTTTGTGGTAACTGAAAGAGAAATTGATTTTGCTAAGTGTGAACCTCGGTTACTAAAAAAATATGTAGGTGAATCTATACAAAAGCATACAAAGAAATAGCAATACATTAGAGTTTTTACAGTAATTTAAACAATCATGCTCTCTATAATGCAAAAGTAAGGCAAAATATTGCAAACACCAAGCTCTTGTAAAATATATCATATTCAGTGCACATTTGGTGATATTTTATCTACTTAGCTCAGTTTGATAATGGGTTTCACTATGGAATGGGGAATTATTTAGTTCTCATTTCTAAATATCACTATGTAAAACTTCTCTTCCACTGTTAAATGAAAGCACAAGCCAAATGGTCATTATTTCAAGCCTCCCCTGCCGTCAATAAATACATATAACCTATTGTCAGGTATCTGAAACTGTTTTGCCTGGATATTTCCTTGTAGTACAGGGTCAGTAAACTTTTCTATGAAAGGTCAATAGTAAATATTTCAGATTTTGAGGGCCATTTGGTCTATAAAGCAACTCAACTCCATCATTGTAGTATGAAAGTGTAAAAAATAGGCCACAGGTCAGATTTGGACTTTTGAATGGATTTGGCCCAGGGAGGGTAGCTTTCTTACCTATTTTAGTGCAATAGAGCATGCAAGATTGAAAATTATTTCATGGATACTGTGTTATCTATTTTCTACACAAAATCAATTCTTAAGTCATTAAACATCAATTATTTTTCTAATCTTATGCAATCCCTGGGTAACTATATCTATACTGATCTCCATAAAATGCAACACATTTTATCTTACTGTTTAGGTCTGATAAAAAAAAATATTTTCAAACTTTTGAAAGTTTTATTTGGTTATTTAAACCTTTAGGGAGAATAAGGAAAGATAATGGCAACCAATAAAACAGAAATGCACATAATAAGGTTTAACACTAGTTATAGACCACTCAGCACATTTAAATGATTAGAACCAAGGTCTGTTTCTTCAATAGTAAAAGCAGTACTTCAGAAATTGTCTCTTTTATATTAGAAAACTGGCTTTGAAAAAAGGTGAGCTGTAACCAATGTTGGGCTTAATTATCAGCTTCCCATATGGAGAATTACATAAGAATGTACATTAGCACATTTCCCCCTAATTATGCATTTTCTTATTGAAACATCACAATAAAAGAAACTCTCAACTCCTAAATCTCTTAGATGTTTTTTTTTAACACCATAAGGAATAGTGAAGTAATTTATCCTACCTGCAAACAGAAAAAAAAATTGGTTAGCTACATAATTGAACTGATCACTGGTTAATAGAATGAAAAATCAGTACACAATGATAAAAAGTTTCACTTAACTACTTTTGGGGAATAAAACCTAATGAGATTGCAATCTATTATAGCCAGAAATGTATCTCAGAAATGAGGGTATGTCTGGAAGAATTTTGTAAAAGGCAAGGCTCTCTCTCTATTTTTTTTAAATTTATTGTTAATACAATTTTTAAATATTACACCTAACAGAATGTAAGAGTGACTTTGGATTCTTCTTTGACCTCTATTTACATGCATGCCTCCATATCTACAGAAAGACAAATACAAATGGATTTCCCTTAGAAAACTGAGTTTGTAACTGCTGGTAAGAAACGACAAGATCTACAGGTAGATCTGTTTGAGTGAATCTAGGGGAATATGGAAACACTGTCTGAACTAAAGGAGAATGAGAGGATTTCTGGCCTGTCTTGGTATTTCCACAAAAGGAACATGTCAAGACCCAAAAATGCATCGTAGATTTCTAATTCAATTTATTAACCAACTACATACACTGCTAGGGATACAAAGATGAGTAAGCCATGGAGCGTCCCTTTAAAGAATTAAGTAAATTAAGCATCATTGTCATATCACTATGAAGTAGCTCATGATGGATGGGCCTAAAAGAAAGTTTTTGTTATACAGATATGGAATTGATTAATTATGTCTGCAATCAGGGTACTTACACAAGAAATGCTTTTTGAACTGAGGTGTGATTGGGGTCCATTATTCAGTTTCACATACTGACATCTAGAATGCATTATTGTTGTGTACAGCAGGTTTATATAATGAGAGGAGGGAAAAAAAAGTAACAGAGAAGAACCTGTAAATCTGGAATAAGGAAACATTCCATCATGGTAAAAAGAGGCAATATAAAACAGATTTTTTTTAATACTGTTTTTGGAGAATATAGACTGGTTATTTTGAAGAATGTTCCTTACTTTGGCTTCATAGATTTCCTCAACATTAGAGTCTGGTAATCCATTTTTTGCTGGAATATCAGAAATGCTGATGTGTCCTTTTCAATGAATTATATTGAGACATTTGACATCTCATTACTCTTGATGCTAACTCTGATTACTTGCTTAAGATGATGTCTGTTAAGATTTTGCATTATAAAGTCCTGTTTTACTTTTTTTTTTTTGCCAATAAGTAGCTTAGGAAATAATTTTGTACTCTGTAAATATGTTATTTTTCATATTTTGACTGACAATTTTGGAATCCATTGATGATTTTTACTAGAATCTTTTGTAATTACTGTGTTTGCCAGATTGTGACATTCCATTTCCATCACTGCTTTATAGCATTTTTAGGTTGAAATTCTGGATTATGTTATAAGGAGAAGCTCTCCCTTCTATGGCACTTATTTGTTTAATACTTTATATATATATATATACATACACACACACACACACATATCATCATATATATCAATATGGACTTATGAGTTCTTATTTTGTTTGTGGGTTATAATCTGTTACTCTCATTATTTATGTAATGCCCAAATAGTCCCCAGTTTCACCAATGAGAGTTACTTCAGGGTGACTCCAATTTTCATTTGACACATCTTCTCCATTCTTCAATTTTTGATCACTTCCTTCTTGTTCTGCACGGTTAGAAAATGTCAAGATCATGAAAAACAAAGAAAGGCTAAAGGGCTATTCCAGAAAAATTAAAATTAATTACAACAGAATACAGCATATGCTCATGGATTTAATCTATGGACTGAAATTTCTTTTGCTATAAGAGCAATTAGTAACCAATTGATAAAATTTGAATATCCGTAGTAGAAATAATAACATTATGAATTACCTGGCTTTTATAATTATATTGTACATATGCAAAATGTTCTTGTTTTTAAGATACACATGTTGACACATTTAAAGGTAATGGGGCATCATGTTTACAACTTGCTCTCAAATATTTTAACATTTCAGAAAGTGACATTTAGAAAAAAAATACCCCAAATGTGAGAAACATTTAACATCTAGTGATGCTATGTGAAAAATACATGGAGATACTTTGTACTATTTTGGAAATTTTATTTAAGTGTGAAATTATGTCAAATGAAGCATTTAAAAATTTTTAAATTACAGGTTCAGTGATAATGGCTCTAGGTCAAGCCCCTATGTGCACAAGTATATATACATCAATACACACATACATTCACTCAGAATGAGAGGGTACATTACTTGAAGATTGAATGGTTTATACTAGATTCTGATTTTTTAGAGGTCACCCACCCTTAGATACAAAAAAATATAGTTTAATGTTTTATTTATTTATTTATTAGTTTTGATTTATCTCAGGCTTTGGAAAGAAGTAAAATAACATCTTAACTATGTTTTTTCCTGTTTAGGGAAAGAAAATAAAAGAGCTGTCTGGATGGTAACAAAAATTTAATGTCTAACCTACAGCTATCATAGATAAATTAATTAATAGATCTCTATCCCAAAGTATGTATAATACACTAAGAAGTAATATATTTTGTTACTCGTGAGCAGTATGAAGATTAGAGGGAGTGATAGAGATACTATTGTAATAATGAAACAACATCCCATAAGTTCTAGTGATATGAGCATGAACATTAAGTAAATAAAAGAATAGACTGAATTAAAATTGGACACATGTACCTTTTTATTTTAAATGCTTGAACACAATTATGTTCCTAAACTTTATTTTCTGGAATTTAATTGTATCTTTAAAGAGTTATTATTCCTAGATAAAGTTTTGATCTGAGCTATTTAATAATGACTTTAACATAAATATTTTGCCAAAAGTATGGATTAGTTGGTAATTATCCCTTTTTATAGAAACTACCAAAACTGACATTGTACGGCATTTAAAAATTTTCTACTTTTTTAAAAAGAAGGCAAGGCGATTCAACTTAGAAATATGAAAGCCAAAATGTAAGTAGATATATTAGGATAGACCCACTTAATCTCAGCCATATAACTAGAGTTAAATTATCATTGTTAGATTGCAAGGTCATTATGAAAGACATTTAAACTTAACCCTGTTTATACATTTTACTTTTACTCTAAAGTCTCCATAATCTGGGATATAAGAATTCCTTGCTCATGATTAGTATTAAAGAAGTTTCCAAATCCTGTGAATTCAGATGTAAAGTATTTGTGTGCATATGTGATTTATACATTTAATTTCACCCATGGGTAGAACATCTAGAGCTTTTATTAGATTCTCAAATGGGGCTATGGTCAAGTCATATTTTTATCACAATGGATTCCTCAGAACACTCTCTAAAGTGTATCATTTTCAAGCAAATTGTGTAGTCTCATAAGAATAAAGTAATTTAGGTTGCTTTCCTTATCAAAGATTTAATAATCAGCAAGGAATTTGTACAACTATCAGACAGTGTAAAGTTTAAGATGCACCAAATATAAAGACCTCTAAATTTTTAAATTTTAAAATGATGCCTCAAGGTCAATAAAATTAAAGTATATATATCCTTCTTTTTAATTACACCAGGGTCATAGGATGGTATAAAATGTGCCAGTAGCACATAAAAAGATAACTTGAATGCCACATAAAATTGCCCTAAAACATATGCTAGCTCTGGTAACATATTGTCAGGCACCTCAATTCATGGGAATAAGCACTGTATTATAGGTATGAGCCCTGTGATAAACATTAAAGAGGATTTTATGTTTAAATGAGGCAAAAACATGACCTTTTGTATCTTATAAATCAAATATGATTTATAAAAATACAATAGCAACCAGAAAAGGAAATGAAAACCTAACTTCAGCATAAGGACATTCTGTACCACTACACAAGAGGAAGGGCTCTGGAATGTAGCTGTTGCCCAGTAAAGTCTTAGAAAGATTCCTAAAGAAGACAGTTCCAAAAACAATTCTCCCACTAAACCAAAAAAGAACAATTCTCCAAAGCAGGTGGCAGAAGAGAGACAACAAACAAAAAACCTTTAAGCAAGAGCAGAGACTAATAAGGGCTGGTGGTACGTCTTCTGTGGACTCCCTCTTTTCCAAGATACAACAGAGAAGATTCAGGCATAGTTCGAGTGAATGAGGAAATACACAAATTCTTGAAAGTCTATTATTATAGGGAGTCTCTAAATTGGGGACATTTCTGAAATAGGCAAACTGTTGGCTTCGGGAAAGTAAAGGGCTAAAACAAATTATTAGAACACATGAACTTTTCTGCCTTGAATACTGCTTTCTCTACATGTCCACATATTTCCTGCCAATAACTGGTCAGAAAAACACTAATATCATGAAACAATGCTTGATGGTTCAAATGTACCTTGTGAAAGACATAAAAAAAAAGCCACAAGAACTTAAGAGGAAAGAAGTAGAAAGCAAAAAAAGCAGATATATAACCTTGCTAAAAAAAGTTGCCCAAAGCTCAAGTAAGATATACAAAAACTCAAGGAAGAACTGTCAAAGCGTCTGTAGAAGAGGGCTCTGGGTTAACAGAATTGAGGAATAAATTATGAGAAAATTAAATGACCACATTCTTAACAATGAGTGAGGAAAATACAGCTGAAAAATTAAGAGCATAGAATATTGGCTTGAGAAAGCTAAGAAAGTATAAATTAACAGTTTAAAATTTATTATAAACAAAATTATATGTATATGTATATATGTTTGTATATGCATATTACATTATTTCATAAATGTAGAGATACATGGATATAACTCTATTATATTCATAGTGTGTGCATGTAAAGGAACAAATTGAACAAGGGGAAAAAATTTATTGATATAACTCAAATAAAAAAGTTCATAACTAAAAGAAACTTGCATCTATCAAGAAAAAGGACATTGTTTCCCAGGATAAATTGCTGAAGGTGGGGATTTGGGACATACCCTTACCCTTACATATCATGTAAAAAGCAAATGGACTTAAAAGATGTAAGAAACAACCCTTTGAGCTTACTGTGAAAAATTGTTTTGTTTTGCTTTGTTTGTTTTTTTTGTGCTGAAAACACTTAACATGGGATTTACCCTCTTAAATTTTTAAGCTCATACTTTATTAACTGTAGGCACCACATTTCAGAGCACATCTCTGGAACTTACACATCTTATGTAACTGTCTTTATACCCACTGAATAACAACTCCTGATGTCTCCCTCCCACCATCCCCTGGTAACCACATTCTATTATCCATTTATATATTTTGACTATTTTGCATGCTTTACATATAAACAGAATCATTCAGTATTTGTCTTTCTATATCTGACTTATTTCACTTGGCATATTGTCTTTCAGGTCCATCCATGTTGTTGCAAATGGTAGAATTTCCTTCTTTTTTTTAAGGCTGAATAATAAATATTTCATTTATCTGTCAAAGGACATTTGGGTTCTTTCCATGTTTTGTCTATTGGGAGTGATGCTGCAGTGAACATGGGTATGCAGATATCTCTTTGAGATACTGATTTTAATCTTTTGGACTTCATTATCCAGAATTGGGATTGCTGGACCTAGTTCTAATTTTGGGGGGAACTTCCATATTGTTTTCCATAACAGCTATACCATTTCCCATTCCAACCAACAGTGTACAAAGCTTCCAATTTCTGCACCTTGCCAACACTGTGATCTTTTTTTGGTTGTTAATAGTAGCTATTCTAATAGATGTGACATGTTATCTCATTCTGGGTTTGCTCTTTGCATTTTTTTTTTAACTTGCAGTTCCCTGACAATAAGGGATGTTGACTGTATTTTCAAATACTTTTTGACCATTTGTATATCTTCTTTCAAGAAATGTCTACTCAATTCTTTGCCCATCTTTTAATCAGGTTACTTGTTTTTTGCTACCGAGTTGTAGGAGTTCCTTTATTTTAAAGATTAAGCCCTTATCACATATATGGTTTACAAATATTTTCTTTTCCATAGGCTGCCTTTTTACTTTGCTGATGGTTTCTTGTGCTGTAAAGAAGCTTTTTAGTTTGGTGTAGTTTCATTTGTCTATTTTTGCTTTTGTTGATCTTGCTTTTAATGTCATATCCAAAAATCATTTCCAAGATCCATGTCAGGAAATTTTTCCCTATGTTTTCTTGTAGGAATTTTATAGTTTCAGATCTTACATGGACGTTTTTAATCCATTTTGAATGAGTTTTTGTGTATGATGTAAAATAAGGGTCCGATTTCATTCTTTTGGATCCAGATACCCAGTTTTCCCTGTACTATTAACTGAAGAGACTATCTTTTCCCCATTGTGTATTCTTGTTACCCTTATTAATGATCATTTGTGTATATATATGCATGGGTTTATTTTGGAGCTATCTAATTCTGTTGCATTGGTCTAAATGTCATTTTTATGCCTGTACTATACTGTTTTGATTACTGTAGGTTGTTTTATATTCTGAAAATCAGGTCGTGTGATACTTCCAGCTTTGTTCTTGCTCAAGATTGCTTTAACTACTTGGGGTATTTTGTTGTTGCATAGAAATTTGGGATATTTTCTAATTTCCCTTTTGAAATCTTCCTTGACCTAATGGTTCTTTCAGAGTGTGTTGTTAAGTTTCATGTAGCTGTGAGTTTCCCAGTTTCCTTTCATTACATATTCCTAATTTTACTTCATTGTAGTTTGAAAAGAGACTTAGAATAAGTTCAATCTGCTTAAATTTGTTAAGACTAGTTTAGTGACCTAGCACATGACCTATTCTAGAGAATGTTCCATGTTTGCTTGAACAGAATTTACATTCTAATGCTGTTGGGAAGAAAGTTCTGTATATGTCTACTAGGTCCATTTTTTGGATAGTGTTCAGGTTCCTGTTTCCTTATTAATTTTCTGTCTGGATAAGTTATCCATTATTGAAAGTGAAGTATTGAAGTATCAGTATTACTGTGTTCTGTCTATTTCTCCCTTCAGATCCATCAATGTTTGCTTTACGTATTTAGGTGCATTGATTTTAGATGCATATACATTTATAATTTTATATCTTTCTGTTGAATTTACCCTTTTGCCATTATGTAATGACCTGCTTCATCTCTTGTGAGAGTTTTTTACTTATCGTCAATTTTGTCTGACATAAGTATAGTGACCCCAGCTCTCTTTTAATTACATTTACATGAAATCTTTTTCCATCTTCAGCCCATGTGTGTCCTTGAATCTACAGTGACTCTCTTTTTTATGTTATATAGTTGAGTCTTGTTTTTTTAAATCTCTTTAAGTACAAAACTGTATATATTTAAGTTGTAAAACATGATTACTTGCTATGCATTTACGTGATGAAATGGTTACTACAGTCAAGCTAATTATCATATCCATCTCAGGTTGCCTTTTGTGTGCATTCCGTGTGTGTGTGCATGTGTTTTAAGAACACCTGAGGTCTATTCTCTTAGCAAATTTTCAGGGTACAATACCATATTATTAACTATATTAGCCATGCTGTACATTCAATTTCTAGAACTTAGTCATTCTTTAAACCCACAACTTTGTACCCTTTAGCCAAGATCTCCCCATTCCTCCACCCTCCCAGTGACCTCTGCTTCTATAAATTCAACTTAAAGTTCCACATGTAAGTGATATCATGCAGTACTTTTCCTCCTGTGTCTGGTTTATTTCCCTTAGCATTAACATCCTCTAGGTACACCCATGTTGTCACAAATATTAGGATCTCCTTTTGTTAAGACTCAGTAATTTTCCATTGTGTATATACATACATATATGTATGTATATATACCATAGGTTTTTTATTCATTCATCTGTGTTCAAACATATCTTGTTTCCATATCTTGGCCATTATAAATAATGCTGCAATGAACATGGGTGTGTAGATATATGATCAAGGTGCTAATACAATAACCTTTGGATATATGTCCATAAGAGTGATGACTGGGGAGTCTTCACTTTTAATCCAATCACCCTCTCTATGTCTTTTTTTCCAGATTTATTGATATATAATTGACACATAATATTGTATAAGTTTAAGATGTGCAATGTGATGATTTGATGTACTTATATATTGTGAAATGTTTACCATGGTAGACTTAGTTAACACATCCATTCCTTCATATAATTCCCATTTCTTTTTTGTAGGGAAAACATCTTAAATCTACTGCCTTAGCAACTGTTTAGTATATAACACAGCATTATAAACTATAATCACCATGCTTTACATTAGAGCCTCAGAACTTAATCATCTTATAAGTAGAAATTTATATCCATTGATGGGCATCTCCTGTTTCTCCCATCCCCTAGTTCCTGGTGACCACCATTTTATTCTGTTCCTGTAAGTATGGCTTCTTTCAGTTTCCAGAAATAAGTGATTAATAAAATATTTGTCTTACTCTTTCTGACTTAACTTAATTCACTAAGCACAATGTCCTCCAGGTTCTTTCATATTTTCACAAGATAGAATTTCCTTTTTTCTCATGTATGATTAATATTCCATTGTAAATATATAAACCACATATTCTGTATCCATCATTTGTTGATGGGCACTAAAGGTTGTGTGCATATCATGGCTGCTGTGTAGTAATGTTGCAGTGAACACAGAGGTGCAGCTACTTTTTCAAGATCCTGATTTCATTTCCTGGGGCTATATATATAAAGTGGGACTGCTGATTCATATGGTAGTTGTGTTTTTTTAATTTTTAGAGGACTTAATTACTATTTTCCATACTAGCTGTACGAATTTACATTCCCACCAAGATAACACAACTGTTTCCTCTTCTTCACAGCCTTACCAAAACATGTTTTCTCTTGTCTTTTTTATATGGTGTGACGTAATGCTTCATTGTGGTTTTGATTTGCATTTTCCTGATGATAAGTAATGTTGAGCATCTTTTAATATATCTGTTGGCCATTTCTATTTCTTTGGAAAAATGTCTATTAAGTTCCTTTGTCCATTTTTAAAATCAGATTGTTCTTACTGCTATTGAGTTATATAATTTCTTAGTTATTTAGGATATTAACCCCTTATCATATATATAATTTGCAAATATTCCCTCATTCTGTAAGTTCCCTTTTCATTTTATTGATTTTTTTTTCTTTGAAGATTTTTCATTTTATATAGTCCCACTTGTATATTTTTGCTTTTGGTGCTTGTGCTTTTGGTGTTAAATCCAAAAAAACATTGCCAAGATCAATGTCAAGGAGCTTTTACCCTATGCTTCTTGTAGGAATTCTACCATTGCAGGTCTTATGTTTAAGTCTTTACTCCATTTTAAGTTATTTTTGTGATTGATGTAAGATTGAAGTAGTTGACTTTTCATGTTCCTTGAAGTCTTCTGTTTCTGTCTCACACTTACAATAACAGTCACCTCTTCCAGTCTACTAACTCACTATAGGAGAGAATTAACTCCCATCAGCCTTGCTAGGGACTCTGAGGCTTTCTAAGACTTTTTATAGGTATGTTTGCTCCATACTTCTTACTCCTTGTGGTAGAATTCTTAAGCTTGTATGTCTTCTCTTGATCCTGCAAAGCAACAAATCAGGTACTGACAGCCTCCCATTTTGCTTTCTCAAGTGTACAGCTAAAGCTCAAGTTTGTGATCTCTCCCTGGTCTGCAGATTTGGATCAGCTTTTTGTGCCTGCTTACTGGCTGGCTGCCAAAGCTCACTCTAAAAACCATTAAGAGTGCATACAGAGAGCCAGACACAGGGTAGGGTATGTATGGGTGAGGCAGACTACTGGGAGTTCTATGAGCCAGTTTTGGGGACCTACTGGTGAGGTGTCCATTCTTATCTGGCATCCTCTCAGCCTCTTCCACCTCCCAGTCAGGTAGCTCATGACTCAGTACTACTCCAGATAGGGCAAGAATGAAATAGGCCTTTTTGGTGGTGTCACACACAACTCAAGAAGTCAGACACTCATGTTCTCCTACAGGAAAAATCACAGCTCCTAGAAGATCTCACTTGACACTGAGCTGGGGGAGAGATGACAGGTTAAGTCGAATAATTCCTTTTACTGTCTCAAATGTGTCCAAATTCCTATTTTATTTTCCTCCAGTGGTGTGCTAGAACTTCTACACTGGAAACCAGGATTTCCACAATTGTTCTCACATCCATGGGTAATTGTCTAAAATAGTATTATCCAGGGGCCCTTGGACTATGGTGAGATATCTGGAGGCTATTTGTTTCTCTGGGAGGAGGGGATTCCCCACCTGGGGCAAGTTTCCTATAAATTCAGTAAGACTAAATAAAGGCAAGGGCAAGAAGTTGGGGGCTTAAAGAGGTTTTATTCTCAGGGCAGTAGTTCTCAGTCTTTCATCCACTCAGTCTTCCCCTCTGCCAGCCTCTCTTCTCTCCTAAGTCTCCCACCAGTCTTTCCTCCTTCACTTTACGAGCACCCAGCTCCCATTCTCAGGCTTAATCCACCAGAAATACTGAGGCTCAATGGCTATCACAACCCTTTCCCTACTCCACTGACAGCCCTCTCTTTCCCTGCCCCTAGCACCAGGAGGTACTCTGTTGGCAGGTCTTCAGTGACTGGCAGATGCCTGACCAATTACATACCAGGAACTGAGGGGCGAAGACAATGGGTGTTTCCTCTCCACCCCTCTTCTGGGCTGGCACTGTTGTGACTGACCAGCCACTCTGTCCCCAGTAAACACTCCATAGATGTGCAAACAAGCTCTTATTTATATATACAGCGGGTGTTATTAAGGCTGGGTGGAAATCCTGATCAGAAATTCCCATTTTATCCACACTGCTTATGGCCCATTGAAGGGGTTCATAGCTGGGACCAAGGTCTGTATGTTTGTCACCCAATGCTTGGGTGGGCAAGACTCCTCCCAGTTCCTTTGACATGTGAGCTGTATCTCATACTGCCACAAAGGCACTGTTTTATCTACAGATGGATGCCAAATGGTTTTTACTGAAGTGGGTTACTGTGAAGGATCTTATTCAGTGATGTTGCTGATATCAGTCCCACTCTGTCTTAATTGGTGAGTTTAATCAATTTACATTTAAAGTAATTACTTATAGGTTAAGACTTTCTGATTCTATTCTATTCATTGTTTTCTGTCTGTTTTGTAGTTCTCTTATTCCTCTCTTCTCTTGGTGTCTTTCTTTGTGGATTTATGTATTTTGTGTGTGTGTGTGTGTGTGTTTTGTGTTGTTTGTTATGCTTCTTTTCTATTTATTTATTGTGCATTACTAAGATTTTTATATTTTTTGGTTACCTTGAGGCTTGCAGTGAACCTCTGATAGTTGTAACAGTCTCTTTTAAGTTTATGACAACTTAACATCATTTGCATAAAAAACTATGCACTTTTACTTGCCCCCTACATGTACTTTATGGTATTAATATTAGCATTTATTTATTTTTTGTATTGTGTGTCCATTAAAAAATTTTTGTGGTTATGATTATTCTTAATATGTCAGTCTTCTGACTTTTAAATTAGAGTTGAAAGTAATTTATGTGCCACCTATACAATATTACAATATAGTCTGTATTTTTCTGTATATTTAC
This sequence comes from Smutsia gigantea, assembly GCA_032199065.1. NCBI lineage: Eukaryota > Metazoa > Chordata > Mammalia > Pholidota > Manidae > Smutsia > Smutsia gigantea. The sequence goes on along the minus strand of JAVSCE010000867.1, from coordinate 17,678 downwards.
CTATACCAGTGTGTTTTTGGGGGGGGTAAACTATTGACATAGCTCTTTATACTTAGCATATGGAAGTAACATTAAAGAGTAGGTATGAACATTACCCATGACTTAAATATTATAGACACTTAGTGCTGACTACCTTAATTACATGTATTAAGTATCCTTAAAAACTCTTGAGACTTAATAGAAAACAACAGCAACAAAAAACCTTTGTCATAGATGCAGTGGATTTTCTGTGTCCCTCAATTCCATTGATTTGCTTTTACCCATCAAAATTCCTACAGATATTTGCAATACTAAAAGTTGAAGTATAATTGAGAAAAATATATGTTCCCTTTGGGTTTTTCTTTAGAAACCTGATTAATTTGCAGACCCTCTGCTTTCAAGATCTGAACTTCTGCTAACCACCACTCACACATACATTACCCTCAAAGTCAGTCACATCACATCTACATATAAAAGTTAGAATGCTTCAGTGCTTGCTTAGAGACCTAAATATTTTCTCTCTACATACTTAGCTTATTGCCTACATCTCCAAGTACTAAATTTATCTATAAAAATAACTCCCAAACTCATGTCTTCAGCCCAAGCCATTTTTTCCCTTGTTGATACAGCCTATAAACAGCAGCCTATTTGATATTTTCCAACTGGATATTTTATAGATATTTCAAACCTAAAATTTCTAAGATTGACCCATGTTCTTAATACTACTTCTCCTTAACAATCACAATTTTTTCTGATGGTGCAAGTTTATTAGTCCTTAGTTATTTCAATAAATAGTATTCATTGATTCACTTATTTAGCAAAAATTTATTGGTATATGGCTAGATTTTGAGAATAGAATGGTAAGTGAAAAGTTAAGTTGCTCTTGCTTTCATGAAAAGTAGTCAAGATGGAATTCAAATATCAAATAGTAGCACTTATTAAAGCTTCAATATTCATTGAGAAGGGTTTCTTAATAAAACACACCTGTAAGAATGTACTGTAGAGAGCAAAAGAAACCAGCCTAGATGGCTCAGAGGAATTAATCCTTAGTATTAGAAGCATTAGAAGAAACTCTATAGATTGAATTGCAAATCTAGGCTAAGAAGTTTTAATAAACAAAGATGGTACATAGCAATAGCAATTCAAGTAGAGGTTTAGAAAATGCAGAGAACTGTTGGTGGAAGGCTCATTTTATATACCTGTGTGTGTATGCATATACACAGCATATATGTTAGAATATTTTAAATCAGCAAACTTAACAAACTTATGCAAAACTCATTAAAGTAGTGATAACACTGGATTGAACATAGGGGGAAGATCATAAATTTTCTCCCAGACATATTGTATTGAATATGCCTTTAAGATAATGAAATGGAGATTTTTAATAAATAGTTACCTTTACTCATCTGGTACATTTGATGAGGACCAGATTTGACTTAGAACTTCAGAATCCAGTAATGTTTAGAAAATAACTGAAGAAAGTGCTCATCTATTTGCACATGCTAGAATTCTGAGCAATGGGCCTTATTCATTCTACTCATTAATCATCCTATACCATTTTATTCTCTTAATGTGATTTGGTCTTTTACCTTTTAAATATTATAAATGTATATGCACATAACATCTATTTACCACCTATTTATCTATCATCTCCATTGTCTCCCTATACACCACCATCACCACATCACCAATGGCACATCATGTAGGTTTAAAATTTGTGAGGCAACAACAATGCTGGAGTTGAATAGTGAACAACCCACACAACTGTATATACACACTCTGGAAAAGGCTAATCTCAGTCATTCATAATCAGCATTATGTCAATAATCTAATTACTGATCTCCCCAATTTTTCTCTTCCTTCCCTTCATTTTAATAGCAGCGAGAGTTACTTCAATATACTATGCCCTAACTTGACTTTCCACTCCAAGTATTGCAGTGGTTATTTCTTTCAAAAGTATTGTTTTAGAAATTTTGTCTTTTACCTATACTCAAAGTCCAAATGTGAGATTCTATTTTTGCTTAATTGGGTATTAAGTTGTTTGAAGAGAATGTAGAAGCACACTGAGAAGCAAGCTATTTTTTGGATATAGCTTTAAAATACTTCACATTTAATTATTTGTCATTCTGACACTATTTATGATAGTTTTGTGAAGCGTTTTAATATACTCCAGTGTTTTACTTTTATGGATTCTTGATTTTCAGTCTAGCATAGAAAGGTCTTCTGCACCTGCAGTTTATACAAGCAGTCTTAATATTTGTTTTCAACATTGATATATTGTTCTGACATTATTTTCAGTAAAACTTGAATTTATTCATGTATATCATGCCTGATATCCATGTTGCTTTTCCTCCTAGAACATCATAATACCCCCCAAACAATTAAATAACCCATCCATTTCTTATTCTGCTAAAATGCTAACTTTATTAAATATTAAGTTCCCATGTATTCTTGGATGTATTTTGTTATATATTTTCCATTAATTTACCTATTTTCAGACCAAAGTCATTTTTTTCTAAGTATAGGTACTTTATTGTAAACTTTCATATCTGGTAAGTCAAATCTTCTATCACCATATTGTTCTTTTAAATAGATCTTATAATGTTACCACAAATCTTTGTCAATAAATATTTAAGAATTGTTTTGCCAGGCAAAATTATAAAACAAAATTAGTAATAAACTCAATCCATTCAAATTGTAAATGAAATTAAGTTACAATTACATAGTAATTTAGAATTACTGTGGACACTTAGTTTCTCCATTTATCCAGTATATACTTTAAACAAAATTGCTCGCTTTTTGATAAATATTATATGTTCATTAAAAAATGATTTTATTCCTGTCATTTATGGTCCTTCTTATAAATGAAATTTCTCTCTAATTTAGAAATGTGTAACATATATATATGTTACAGATAATTTAATAAATTATTTTCTTCTACAGTTATATGTACAGATGTGTTTACACACACACACACATCTGTTATTTTAGCTTCTTTCAATTTTCAGGTACAGAATGGCATCTTCAATTGATAATTCTGTCCCTACTTTTCCAACATTTTTACTGTTTATTGATATTTTTTAAACTCAATTTATCAGTTTTTAATTTCCATAACACTGTTGAATTGTGATGTAGTTGGCAGCCACCAAATGTCTTTGTTTTTGTCAGCATTTTCCTGTATTTTGGCATTCTGAAATTAGGTGAGAAATTTCTCTCCTATCTAATTAACACAACTACCATTATTAGGAGCCTATCTCAGCAGGTAACCCATGTGGCCATTGTTTCCTGGTGCAGGCTCAGTTGTTGTCTTTTTTTTAATTTATTTTGGTATCATTAATCTACAGTTACATGTGCAATATTATGGTGATTAAATTACCCCTTCATCAGGTCCCCCCCGCCAACCCCATTACAGTCACTGTCCATCAGCTTAGTGAGATGCTATAGAGTCACTACTTGTCTTCTCTGAGTTGTACAGCCCTCCCCGTGCCCCTCCAACATTACATCTGCTAATCGTAATGCCCCTTTTTCCCCCTTGTCCCTCCTTTCCCACCGATCCTCCCCAGTCCCTTTCTCTTTGGTAACTATTAGTCCATAATTGGGTTCTGTGAGTCTGCTGCTGTTTTGTTCCTTCAGTATTTTTTCTTTGTTCTTATACTCCACATATGAGTGAAATCATTTGATACTTGTCTTTTTCGGCTTGGCTTATTTCACTGAGCATAATACTGTCTAGCTCCATCCATCTTGGTGCAAATGGTAGGTTTTGTTTTCTTCTTATGGCTGTATAATATGCCATTGTGTAGATGTACCACTTCTTCTTTATCCATTCATCTACTGATGGACACTTAGGTTGCTTCCATTTCTTGGCTATTGTAAATTGTGCTGCGATAAACATAGGGGTGCATATGTTTTTTTAAAACTGGGCTGCTTAATTCTTAGGGTAAATTCCTAGGAGTGGAATTCCTAGGTCAAACGGTATTTCTATTTTGAGTTTTTTGAGGAACCTCCATTCTGCTTTCCACAATGGCTGAACTAATTTGCATTCCCACCAGCAGTGTAGAAGGGTTCCCTTTTCTCCACATCCTCGCTAACATTTGTTGTTGTTTGTGTTTTGGATGTTGGCCATCCTCACTGGTATAAGGTGATATCTCATTGTGGTTTTAATCTGCATTTCTCTGATGATTAGTGACGTGGAGCATCTTTTCATGTGCCTGTTGGCCATCTGAGTTTCTTCTTTGGAGAAATGTCTATGCATGTCCTCTGCCCATTTCTTAATTGGATTATTTACTTTATGTTTGCTGAGGTGCGTGAATTCTTTGTATATTTTGGATGTCAACCCCTTATCGGATATGTCATTTATGAATATATTCTCCCATACTGTAGGATGTCTTTTTGTTCTACTGATGGTGTCCTTTGCTGTACAGCAGCTTTTCAGCTTGATATAGTCCCACTTGTTCATTTTTGCTCTTGTTTCCCTTGCTCGGGGAGATAGGTTTATAAAGAAGTCACTCATGTTTATGTCCAAGAAATTTTTGCCTATGTTTTTATCTAAGAGTTTTATGGTTTCATGACTTACATTCAGGTCTTTGATCCACCTTGAGTTTACCTGTGTGTATGGGGTTAGACAGTAGTCCAGTTTCATTCTCTTACATGTAGCTGTCCAGTTTTTCCAACACCAGCTGCTGAAGAGGCTGTCACCTCCCCATTGTATATCCAAGGCTCCTTTATCAAATATTAATTGACTGTATACGTTTGCATTAATGTTTGGATTTTCTATTCTGTTCCACTGGTCTGTGGGTCTGCTTTTGTGGCAATACCAAATTGTCTTGATTACGGTGGCTTTGTAGTAGAGCTTGAAGTCAGGAATGTAATTCCCCCTGTTTGATTCCTCCTCAGGATTGCTTTGGCTATTCAGGGTCTTTTGTGGTGCCATATGAATTTTAGAATTATTTGTTCGAGTTCATTGAAGAAAGCTGTTGGTATTTTGATAGGGATTGCACTGAATCTATAGATTGCTTTAGGTAGTATAGTCATTTTGACAACATTTATTCTACCTCGCCAAGAGCAAGGGATGGATTTCCATTTGTTAGTGTCCTCTTTAATTTCTCTTAGGAGTGTCTTGTAGTTTTCAGAGTACAGGTCTTTCACTTCCTTCGTTAGGTTTATTCCTAAGTATTTTATTCTTTTTGATGCAATTCTGAATGGAATTGTTTTCCTGATTTCTCTTTCTGTTAGCTCATCGTTAGTGTATAAGAAAGCAACAGATTTCTGTGTGTTAATTTTGTACCCTGCAACTTTGCTGAATTCAGATATTAGTTCTAGTAGTTTTGGAGTGGAGTCTTTAGGGTTTTTTATGTACAATATCATGTCACCTGCAAATAGTGACTAGTTGACTTTTTCTTTACCAATCTGGATGCCTTGTATGTCTTTGTTTTGTCTGATTGCCGTGGCTAGGACCTCAAGTACTATGTTGAATAACAGTGGAGAGAGTGGGCATCCCTGTCTTGTTCCCGATCTTAGATGAAAAGCTTTCAGCTTCTCGCCGTTAAGTATGATGTTAGCTGTGGGTTTGTCATATATAGCCTTTATGATGTTGAGGTACTTGCCGTCTATACCCATTTTGTTGAGAGTTTTAATCATGAATGGATGCTGAATTTTGTCAAAGGCTTTTTCAGCATCTATGGAGATGATCATGTGGTTTTTGTTCTTCTTTTGTTGATGTGGTGGATGACGTTGATGTATTTTCGAATGTTGTACCATCCTTTCATCCCTGAGATGAATCCCACTTGATCATGGTGTATGATCCTCTTGATGTATTTTTGAATTTGGTTTGCTAATATTTTGTTGAGTATTTTTGCGTCTACATTCATCAGGGATATTGGTCTGTAATTTTCTTTTTTGGTGAGGTCTTTGCCCGGTTTTGGTGTTAGAGTGATGCTGGCTTCATAGAATGAGTTTGGAAGTATTCCCTCCTCTTCTATTTTTTGTAAAACTTTAAGGAGAATTGGTGTTATTTCTTCTCTATATGTCTGGTGGAATTCAGAGGTGAATCCAACAGGTCCGGGAGTTTTGTTCTTGGGTAGTTTTTTGATTACCGATTCAATTTCGTTGCTGCTGATTGGGCTGTTTAGTTTTTCTGTTTCTTGCTTGGTCAGTCATGGGAGGTTTTATTTTTCTAAGAAGTTGTCCATTTCTTCTAGGTTTTCCAGCTTGTTTAGCATATAGATTCTCATAATATTCTCTTATAATTCTTCGTATTTCTGGGGGTCCATCGTTATTTTTCCTTTCTCATTTCTGATTCTGTTTATGTGGGTAGATTCTCTTTTTCTCTTAATAAGTCTGGCTAGGGGTTTATATATTTTGTTTATTTTTTCAAAGAACCAGCTGGTGGTTTCATTGATTTTTTTTCTAATGTTTTATTCTTTTCAATTTTATTTATTTCTTCTCTGATCTTTATTATGTCCCTCCTTCTGGTGACTTTGGGTCTCATTTGTTCTTCTTTTTCCAATTTCAGTAATTGTGTCTTTAGACTATTCATTTGGGAATGTTCTTCCTTCTTTAAATAGGCCTGGATTGCAATATACTTTCCTCTTAGTACTGCCTTTGCTGCGTCCCACAGAAGTTGTGGCTTTGTGTTTTTGTTGTCATTAGTCTCCATATATTCTTTGATTTCTGTTTTGATTTGGTCGTTAACCCATTGATTAATTAGGAGAATATTGTTAAGTCTCCATGTATTTGTGAGCCTTTTTGATTTCTTTCTAAAATTTATTTCTAGTTTTATACTTTTGTGATCTGAGAAGTTGGTTGGTAGGATTTCAATATTTTTGAAATTACTGAGGTTCTTTTTGTGGCCTAGTATGTGGTCTATTCTGAAAAATGTTCCATGTGCACTTGAGAAGAATGTGTATCCTGGTACTTTTGGGTGCAGAGTTCTTTAGATGTCGGTTAGGTCCATCTATTCTAGAGTGTTGCTCAGTGCCTCTGTGTCTTTACTTATTTTCTGTCTGTTTGATCTGTCCTTTGGAGTGAGTGGTGTGTTGAAGTCTCCTAAAATGAATGCATTGCTGTTTATTTCTTCCTTTTTTTCTGTTAGTATTTGTTTCACATATGCTGGCACTCCTGTGTTGGGTGCATATATTTTTATAATGGTTATATCTTCTTGTTGGACTGACCCCTTTATCATTATGTAATGTCCTTCTTTATCTCTCCCTACTTTCTTCGTTTTGAAGTCTATTTTGTCTGGTACAAGTACTGCAACACCTGCTTTTTTCTCTTTGTTGTTTGCATGAAATGTCTTTTTCTATCCCATCACTTTTAGTCTGTGTATATCTTTGGGTTTGAGGTGTGTCTCTTGTAAGCAGCATATAGATGGGTCTTGCTTTTTTATCCATTCTGTTACTCTGTGTCTTTTGATTGGTGCATTTAGTCCATTTACATTTAGGGTGATTATTGATAGATATGTACTTATTGTCATTGCTGGCTTTAGATTCGTGGTGACCAAAGGTTCAAGGTTTGCTTCTTTAATATCTAACAATCTAACTTAACTTTCTTGTTAAGTTATTGTAAACACCATCTGATGTTTCTTTATTTCTCTCCCTTCTTATTCTTCCTCCTCCATTCTTTATATACTAGGTGTTTTATTTTTTTGCCTTTAGTTAGTATTTGGATGGTCTGTTTTCTTTGCTTTGATTTTATTTTTTCTGGTGACATCTTTTTAGCCTTAGAGGTGTGTCCCTCTAGAGCAGTCCGTTTAAGATATCTTGTAGTGGTGGTTTGTGATAGGCAAACTCTCTCAACTTTCGTTTGTCTGGAAATTGTTTTATCCCTCCATCATATTTAAATGATAATCATGCTGGATACAGTATTCTTGGTTCGAGGTCCTTCTGTTTCACTATGTTAAATATATCATGCCATTCTATTCTGGCTTGTAACGTTTCTGTTGAGAAGTCTGATGATAGTCTGATGGGTTTTCCTTTGTAGGTGATATTTTTTCTGTCTCCAGCTGCCTTTAATACTCTGTCCTTATCTTTGATCTTTGCCGTTTTAATTATTATGTGTCTTGGTGTCGTCTTCCTTGGGTCCCTTGTGTTAGGATATCTGTGGGCTTCTGTGGACTTGGAGACTATTTCCTCCCCCAGCATGGGGAAGTTTTCAGCAGTTATTTCTTCAAAGACACTTTCTATCCTTTTTCTCTCCCTTCTTCCTCTGGTACTCCTATAATCCGAATATTGTTCCATTTGGATTGGTCACACATTTCTCTTAATATTCTTTCATTCCTAGAGATCCTTTTATCTCTCTCTACCTCAGCTTCTCTGTATTCTTGTTCTCTGATTTCTGTTCCATTAACAGTCTCTTGCATCTCGTCCAGTCTGCTTCTAAGCCCGTAGATGGCTTGTCTCATTTCTGCATTGTCTTTCCTGACTTCCCTCACTTCCCTCACTTCCTCCCTCAGCTCTTGCATATTTCTCTGTAGTTCCATCAGCATGGTTATGACTTTTATTCTGAATTCTTTTTCAGGAAGATTGTGCATTTCCATTCCTTCGAACTCCCTCTATGGTGTTGTCTGGTTGAGCTTTGTCTGTACCATATTCCTCTGTCTTTTCATGGCGATAGAAGTGGTCACTCGCAGGTGCCACTTTTGTCAGCTGGGCTCTTTAAGACTTAAAAAAAAAAAGAAAGAAAGAAAGGAAAGAAAAGAAAGGAAAGAAAAAAACAAAAAAGTCCACCGACAGTAGTTTCTGTAAGCATGCCGTAGGTGGCACTGTTGTTCCACTATTCTGCAGCCACGGCCATGCCACTCCACTGGGCCTTTTCCAGCTCTAGCTGGGGCGGGAACAAATGGGAGACTATTGTTCTCTGTGTAAATTTTCAGTGCGGCTACTTTTTCCCAGTTGCCAGCCAAGGGGTCCGAAATTTTTCAGGACTCCCAGTCTGCTTGGTTGAGTGTGCTGGGAAGATTGTAAAACCCCTGAAAAAAGTGCGCGCTTTTTTTTTTGTCCCGAGAGCCGGGTGTATAGACACAGGCGCGTTCCCAGCTCAAAATCTGCACCTGCTGCCTCTCCAATCTCCCCTACACCGTGCGATGTGTGTCAGCGCTCCTGGTGCAGATCACCAGGGCTAGTTATTTTGCAGGCCTGTACTTCCACTCCCTCCTGGCTCTGAATCCTCTCCTCACACTAGTGCGTTGGGGTGGTGGAGTGCTTGGGTCCCGCTGGGTCACAGCTCTGTATCTTACCCGCCTCACGGGGTGCCGAGTCCTCTCAGATGCAGATGTAGGCTGTGCACTGTCCTGTGTATTCTGGTCTCTCTTTTATGAATAGTTGTATTTGCTGTATTTTCATAGATATATATAGTTTTGGGAGGAGATTTCCGCCACCCTGCTCATGCCACCATCTTCCCAGAACTCCGTTTTTTTTTTTAAGATGGCAAATAGCCCACACTTAGGCACTGTATGACCCCAGTAGTCACACTCTCATAAAAGTGCAACACCATCTACCCTCAGCTGCACTCTGTGACTGAAATACTGCGTGTCCTTGTTAGTTCCAAGTCCCAGTTGCCTCTGAGAAATTAGGGAGCAGGTAGGTGGGCTGAAGCAGGGAACTATTCCATCTATTAAATGTATCTCTATTAAATGATAAAATGACTTAGTGGTCCATGTTTCCTGCTTGCTTTGCAGTCTCTGGCCTCTATCTAATGAGCACAAGTTCCCCTTCAGAATCTACTATGGCAATGCCATTCTACTTAGCTTGTTACACCACTGAACTGAGGGTTACAGGGTGAGTATGAACAAGATGCTTACTGTATATTAGTAGTAAGCTTCAAAGTCATTCCTTTTGCCCACTCTATATCCATTTGATAATTGCTTTTAGTCTTCATATTCTGTCAGTTCCAGAAATGAAAGAACTGCATCTCTGAATGCTTATAAATCAATAAAGAAAAGATTGACAGCCCGATATAAAAGATGTGTAAAAGATGTGGACAGGGACTTCGAAAAGGTCACTATGCATGTTAAAAAATATTACTCGTCATATAAATGCAAAAATTAAATCTATAGAGACATATAACACACACACACACATACATCTATTAAATGCCTCAAAATTAAAAAAAAAACAGAAAACAAAGAACAAAAAACAAAAAACAAAAACCTGACAAACACTGTCAAAGATGTGGAGCAACCCATTTGCTCCTACATTGCAGGTGGGAGTGAAATCACTTTCAAGAGACTTTTTGACAACATCTCCTGAAATGAAATATATACTTGCTCTACATTTCAGCAACCCCACTTCTTTGCACATACACAAGAGAAATAAGTATCCATGGCCTCTAAAAGACACTATGAGTATGCTCCTGTATGCTATGTGGATGTTCATAGCAGTTTATTCACATAGCCAAAAATCAAAAACTATCAAGTGCCCAATAGTAGAATGGACCAAAAAATGTGTTATATTCATGCCTTGTTTTTCTATACCATAATAAAAAGAATAAACTGCAACCACATAGGTACATTTAAAGACAGTATGCTGAATGAAATCAGTTGCAAAAGGGAACATGCTTTATTATCCATTATATGACAAAAAACAAAAACATAAAAATTAGGGTTTTAGAAGTAAGAACACTGGGTACCTCTGGCAGGTATTGTCTGAGAAATATCATAAAGAAACTGTCATGTGTATCATAAATGTTATAAGTCTTGATCTGGGCAGTGATTACATGGTATTTATATGCAAAATTACTTGAACAATACAGTAAAATTAGCACACTTTATGTACCTTTCTTGAGGTAGCTCAATTAAAAACAAATGAAATGGGTGTGCTGTGCACAATTCAGATAATGGTTGAGGAATATAATTCATGGTCAAAACCTATTTGTGGTCTATAACGCCCAATCATAGGTGATTACAAAGGCTCCACCTGGTGGGCCTTGCATGGGATAGCTGCCTTACTCCCAACCCAGACTTGCTGCACAGCCAATGCACTGCAGTCTCATAAGCGAGATGCAATCAAGAAGCTCACTGGCAAGGGGATGGGATGGAGAGCTACTGAAATCAGAGATTCAACAGGAGGGGCTTTGACAAATCCAGGGAGTAATTTCCTGTATACTGATTACTGTTCTGCAACAATGGGACCATAAGTCATCAGAGACCCCACACAGAGTTATACCCAGTGACTTCTCTGGCTCTAAGCAGATCACTGATTCCAAAGGACAGCCTGCAGTGAGCTATTAAGACTTGTGTTTTTAATGAAAAAGAATGTTGAGGTCTTTGGGATCATTTTGTCCAACAACCTGAAGAGACCTTGGAAATTTGGCTAGTTTACCTCTGGGATGAAGGACATAATCTTGTCAAACTTAATAGGAAAGAGTGGCACCAGTGGGTGGGTCAATACTGACCTGACAGTGTCCCCTGAGCTTAAGGAGGAGGAAGAGGAGTGGATCAAAGGGTACAAAAGAGAGGGTCTGTAGATGTCTGAGTTCATTACTCATTTGGTTTTCTAATATAAACCAGGTCCTCACCTGCCCTTATTTGCATTTATTTTCTTTTTTTAAGTTCCAAGGTATTCCAGAGTTCCCTTCTTTTTTTCTTTATATTTTCTTGAATAACTTTATCAGTCTGGACCTATTTTTGTGCATAAATATGTGGGAGAATTATTTTGGTTCCCATCTATATTTATGTGTTAAGAGGAAACGTCTTGGATCTTACCTTGGAGGACTGGTTATTTTCACAAAGACAAGCCACCTTAACCAGGATGTGTGTCCTATAATTGAGTGGTTTGCTGGCCTGTGAAGAATTCCCATCTCACCCTCATTTCATGTTGTTATGAAGAAAGGACTGTGGTCATTAACATTTATAGCAGTTTATTCACATAGCCAAAAATCAAAAACTATCAAGTACCCAATAGTAGAATGGACCAATAAAATGTCTGTCTGTCAGGCTGCTCTCTTTGCCTAAGCCTCTTCCTACTGTAGCCCCCTTCCACAGGTTTACTCTTTAGTTTTGCCAGAGCATATAGTACAGAGTAAGTGCATTGCCACGAAGAAAACAAGAGGATTAAAAGTACAAAATGACTTACTAGTGCTCGTAAATGAAATCTCCCAGTGACCTCTGTCTTCACCATCCCACTGCTTTGCTACCTCTTGGCTTTTCCCTGGGCCTGTTTAGTATAAAGTACTCCTGGGGCTTACGTCTTAACTGATCACTATTCTAAACATCTGGAGTTACAGTCATATATTTTGATTTTATCATGAATTAATCAATGGAAAGACCAGGAAGAACATCAAATTTAACATAATAATCTAAAACTGAAGTTTAATGTCTCAGACACATTTAGTAGAGAAAATTAGATTTTTCAAGGCATTTATGTATGTAGTTTCTATCCATATGCATGCAGACTCATTTGCTCACAGTCATTAGTTCTTTACAGCAATGCTGATGGTTCAACACTTAAATTGTCTTATTTTTTACTACATATTTCCATCTGGGAATGCAATGTTCATTTTGTCGTGTGTACATGTATTTTATTAAATCACAGTTGACATTGTAAACTCTATCATTCATATATGGATACATAGCTTATGCTTTCATAATTTGGACATATGTTATTCACCAGCACGGATTTGAATTTTATTCACTCTTTAAGTTACTAATTTTTAAAATCATAGTATTACCACCATATAATAAGTATTCCAAAATAATAAGTACACTTATAATTTTTGTCTGTCAAAACTTATTGCAAAATTATTGTAATATTAGTAAGTTCAAAAAAAGTAATAAAAGATCACACAACATATCATTTTCAATTACATACATAATTACTTTTAGATGAAAATTAGTCCTCATGGTTTTCCAAATGAGCAAATAAACATACATTCTTTTATAAAAATGGATTGCATTTAATTTGATGATAACACAAAATAAAATTAAGTTTTCATTGAATTACCAGAAACAAAAATGAAACTGGGATAAGCCTGAAAAGCTAAATTTAAAGAACTATATTATTTTACCCCAAACATATTATTTCCTTAAATATTTTAAGATTAAACAAGGATCATTTCAAAACTATTTACAGGTTGGCTATACTGTTATTTTTTGACTACATGTGCTCTTAAACAGTTTTTATCATATCTTTGCTATAAAATAGGATATCATTAGCACCCTCACTTTCTTCTCCATTTTAACATTTGATAGACTACTAATTTAATCTACTAAAATTTATTGCTTTATAATATGTTCTGTAACCATTAAACCCTAAATTATAAAATATTTCATCTATATTTGATTGGACCTGTTTTTGTGACCATAATTTCCCTATTTGTTGTGATTTATTTCTTAACTGGACACAATCATAAATAACTTTTCTTCAAGAAACTGGAACTTTGTAGTCCACAATTGATTCCTGAGGATAACTGAATCTTCTGTTTTATATTATTTCCTTTGAACTTTGTAATCTTAGCATTGACTGTTACTGCTGAGAAGTAACATCAGTAATGTTACTGATTCCAGTCTAGAACCTTTCATCTTGTAAGTCATTTGCCTTCTACCCCTTCTGTCCTGTTGTCTGTAATATTCTTTCCATATCCTTGAAGATCTACGTAAATAAAAGGCACATGGATGTTACCTAGAACCAAAAGTGCTCCTTGTAAAGATTTAGTTTTTTTGGGTAGAAATTTTGGTTTTATTTTGTGTGTGTGTGTGTATATTTATATATATATATATTCCTCAAGAAAATCAACGATCCTTATTTTGAATGCATTTCTAATTACTTTTTTTTTCCATTTGTGGTTCTCCGTAATTATTTTAAGCCTTTACTGTCAGTAATTCTTTTTATTTGTACCTTGGAACTAACAATTACTTTAAAAATTCATTTCTGTCATTGTCTTAATCCTCAATAATTTTCCGTAAATTTTCTAATTCTCTTTTCATTTGTTTGAGCTCTGATTTTATTGGAACAATATACTTAGTAAATAGCGTTACTCCTCAAAACACCTGAACAAACTTCCTTCTGCACTTTGGTTAGAACTTACTTCTAAACCTGAGTTCTTTTTTCCTTCATGCTATGCAAATCTTTCTGTTATTATTTGATTTTGGTTTTGGCTTTTCCACCCAAAGTGTATCTCTTATTTTCTGTACCTTTTTAATATTTCTTATAGTCTGGCAATTTCGGGCCTTTCCATTTGGTTTTAGGCCATTTAATGTTGCTTTACTTCTTCCCCACCAGTGAAATTGATTTTGCGGTGCAGGAACAATACAATCTTTTCTGCTGAATATTTTTATGTAGTATAAGAGAAATTAGAGCTCCCTGAGGCAGTGCTCAATGTTTCAGGGGACATTCTCTGCTTTACTTCTCAGGGAAGAATTGTCTAGCTGTGGGCATGCAGTCTTACTTCCTGCATGCCAAATAAGGAGTCTAATAAAACACTTTTGAAGAATGTCTAAATTTTAAATATTTATGGATTTTCCAGAACTTCACTTTTGTTATTGATTTTTTTTTTTTGTCTACTGGGGTCAGAGATCATTCTCTGTATAATTTCAACCATTTTACATTTATAGAATGTTATGGCTCTCTTTGTCTATTTTGTTGTTTTACTAAACTTCCTATGTACAAATGAAAAAAAAGTATTTTCTCTGTCATTTCTTGGTGCAAATTTTTATAAATGTCAACTAGGAAAAGCTAGTGAAATTGTTGTCCTAGTCTTCTATATGCTTCCTCATTCTCTTTCTATCAGTTACAGAAAAAAGAATTATTTTAATCTCCAGTTCAGCTATAATTCTGGATATAGGATTATATATCTATTTTAAATAGCTATAAATCTATTTCTTTTTCTTTTTGCTTCATAAACTTTGAGGATCTACTATTAGGTCCATACACAGTGAAGATTGTGATGCCTTCTGAATGAATTGACTCCTCATTATGCCAAAAGAAATAGTGTCTATTACTCGACATTATGGAATTGTGTTAACCCTTCAGAAGAAGTTCTGAATTTGAGTAAAAATGCCGCCTAAGCAATCCACTATTCAAGCTTTCTTTTTTTTTTTTTAATTTAATTTATTTTATTATCATTAATTTACAATTACATGTGCAATATTACGATTATTAAACTACCCCTTCATCAGGTCCCCCCCACCAACCCCATTACAGTCACTGTCCATCAGCGTAGTGAGATGCTATAGAATCACTACTTGTCTTCTCTGAGTTGTACTGCCCTCCCCGTGCCCCCCCAACATTACATCTGCTAATCGTAATGCCCCTTTTTCCCTCTTATCCCTCCCTTCCCGCCCATTTTCCCCAGTCCCTTTCCCTTTGGTAACTATTAGTCCGTTCTTGGGTTCTGTGAGTCTGCTGCTGTTTTGTTCCTTCAGTTTTTTTCTTTGTTCTTATACTCCACATATGAGTGAAATCATTTGATACTTGTCTTTTTCGGCTTGGCTTATTTCACTGAGCATAATACCCTCTAGCTCCATCCATGTTGTTGCAAATGGTAGGATTTGTTTTCTTCTTATGGCTGAATAATATTCCATTGTGTATATGTACCACATCTTCTTTATCCATTCATCTACTGATGGACACTTAGGTTGCTTCCATTTCTTGGCTATTGTAAATAGTGCTGCAATAAACATAGGGGTGCATCTGTCCTTTTCAAATTGGGCTGCTGCATTCTTAGGGTAAATTCCTAGGAGTGGAATTCCTGGGTCAAATGGTATTTCTATTTTGAGTTTTTTGAGGAACCTCCATACTGCTTTCCACAATGGTTGAACTAATTTGCAGTCCCACCAGCAGTGTAGGAGGGTTCCCTTTTCTCCACATCCTCGCCAACATTTGTTGTTGTTTGTGTTTTGGATGTTGGCCATCCTCACTGGTGTGAGGTGATATCTCATTGTGGTTTTAATCTGCATTTCTCTGATGATTAGCGATGTGGAGCATCTTTCATGTGCCTGTTGGCCATCTGAATTTCTTCTTTGGAGAAGTGTCTATTCATGTCCTCTGCCCATTTCTTAATTGGATTATTTGCTTTCTGTTTGTTAAGGTGCATGAGTTCTTTATATATTTTGGATGTCAACCCTTTATCAGATACGTTTTTGATGAATATATTCTCCCATACTGTAGGATGTCTTTTTGTTCTACTGATGGTGTCCTTTGCTGTACAGAAGCTTTTCAGCTTGATATAGTCCCACTTGTTCATTTTTGCTTTTGTTTCCCTTGCCCGGGGAGATATGTTCATGAAGAAGTTGCTCATGTTTATGTCCATGAGATTTTTGCCTGCCTATGTTTTTTTCTAAGAGTTTTATGGTTTCATGACTTACATTCAGGTCTTTGATCCACCTTGAGTTTACCTTTGTGTATGCGGCTAGACAGTAGTCCAGTTTCATTCTCTTACATGTAGCTGTCCAGTTTTTCCAACACCAGCTGCTGAAGAGGCTGTCATCTCCCCATTGTATATCCAAGGCACTTTTATCAAATATTAATTGACTGTATATGTTTGGGTTAATGTTTGGATTTCCTATTCTGTTCCACTGGTCTGTGGGTCTGTTTTTGTGCCAATACCAAATTGTCTTGATTACTGTGGCTTTGTACTAGAGCTTGAAGTCAGGGAGCGTAATTCCCCATTTTATTCCTCCTTCTCAGGATTGCGTTGGCTATTCGGGGTCTTTTGTGGTTCCATATGAATTTTAGAATTATTTGTTCCAGTTCATTGAAGAAAGCTGTTGGTAGTTTGATAGGGATTGCATTGAATCTGTAGATTGCTTTAGGTAGTATAGCCATTTTGACAATATTGATCTTTCCTAGCCAAGAGCATGGGATGCATTTCCATTTGTTAGTGTCCTCTTTAATTTCTCTTAGGAGTGTCTTGTAGTTTTCAGAGTACAGGTCTTTCACTTCCTTCGTTAGGTTTATTTACTTTATTCTTTTTGATGGAATTGTGAATGAATTTGTTTTTCTGATTTCTCTTCTGTTAGTTCATCATTAGTGTATAGGAAAGCAACAGATTTCTGTGTGTTAATTTTGTATCCTGCAACTTTGCTGAATTCAGATATTAGTTCTAGTAGTTTTGGAATGGAATCTTTAGGGTTTTTTATGTACAGTATCATGTCATCTGCAAATAGTGACAATTTGACTTCTTCTTTACCAATCTGGATGCCTTGTATGTCTTTGTTTTGTCTGGATTGCTGTGGCTAGGACCTCCAGTACTATGTTGAATAACAGTGGAGAGAGTGGGCATCCCTGTCTTGTTCCCGATCTTAGATGAAAAGCTTTCAGCTTCTTGCCATTAAGTATGATGTTAGCTGTGGGTTTGTCATATATGGCCTTTATGATGTTGAGGTACTTGCCCTCATACCCATTTTGTTGAGAGTTTTAATCATGAATGGATGCTGAATTTTGTCAAATGCTTTTTCAGCATCTATGGAGATGATCATGTGGTTTTTGTTCTTTTTGTTGATGTGGTGGATGATGCTGATGGATTTTCAAATGTTGTACCATCCGTGCATCCCTGAGATGCATCCCACTTGATCATGGTGTATGATCCTCTTGATGCAGTTTTGAATTTGGTTTGCTAATATTTTGTTGAGTATTTTTGCATCTACGTTCACCAGGGATATTGGTCTGTAATTTTCTTTTTTGGTGAGGTCTTTGCCCGGTTTTGGTATTAGAGTGATGCTGGCTTCATAGAATGAGTTTGGAAGTATTTCCTCCTCTTCTATTTTT
>JAVSCE010000866.1:0-39354 GCA_032199065.1 Smutsia gigantea | reverse complement strand
GACAAAACAAAGAAATACAAGGCATCCAGATTGGTAAAGAAGAAGTCAAATTGTCACTATTTGCAGATGACATGATATTGTGCATAAAAAACCCTAAAGACTCCACTCCAAAACTACTAGAACTAATATCTGAATTCATCAAAGTTGCAGGATACAAAATTAACACACAGAAATCTGTTGCTTTCCTTTACACTAACGATGAACTAACAGAAAGAGAAATCAGAAAAACAATTCCATTCACAATTGCATCAAAAGAATAAAATACCTAGGAATAAACCTAACGAAGGAAGTGAAAGACCTGTACTCTGAAAACTACAAGACACTCCTAAGAGAAATTAAAGAGGACACTAACAAATGGAAATGCATCCCATGCTCTTGGCTAGAAGAATAAATATTGTCAAAATGGCTATACTACCTAAAGCAATCTACAGATTCAATGCAATCCCTATCAAAATACCAACAGCTTTCTTCAATGAACTGGAACAAATAATTCTAAAATTCATATGGAACCACAAAAGACCCCAAATAGCCAAAGTAATCCTGAGAAGGAGGAATAAAAGGGGGAATTACACTCCCTGACTTCAAGCTCTACTACAAAGCCACAGTAATCAAGACAATTTGGTATTGGCACAAAAACAGACCCACAGACCAGTGGAACAGAATAGAAAATCCAAACATTAACCCAA
Source organism: Smutsia gigantea (assembly GCA_032199065.1). Classification (NCBI taxonomy): domain Eukaryota; kingdom Metazoa; phylum Chordata; class Mammalia; order Pholidota; family Manidae; genus Smutsia; species Smutsia gigantea. The sequence goes on along the minus strand of JAVSCE010000866.1, from coordinate 38,668 downwards.
ACATATACAGTCAATTAATATTTGATAAAGGAGCCTTGGATATACAATGGGGAGATGACAGCCTCTTCAGCAGCTGGTGTTGGAAAAACTGGACAGCTACATGTAAGAGAATGAAACTGGACTACTGTCTAGCCCCATACACAAAGGTAAACTCAAGGTGGATCAAAGACCTGAATGTAAGTCATGAAACCATAAAACTCTTAGAAAAAAACATAGGCAAAAATCTCTTGGACATAAACATGAGCAACTTCTTCATGAACATATCTCCCCGGGTAAGGGAAACAAAAGCAAAGTGAACAAGTGGGACTATATCAAGCTGAAAAGCTTCTGTACAGCAAAGGACACCATCAGTAGAACAAAAGACATCCTACAGTATGGGAGAATATATTCATAAAAAACGTATCTGATAAAGGGTTGACATCCAAAATATATAAAGAACTCATGCACCTTAACAAACAGAAAGCAAATAATCCAATTAAGAAATGGGCAGAGGACATGAATAGACACTTCTCCAAAGAAGAAATTCAATGGCCAACAGGCACATGAAAAGATGCTCCACATCGCTAATCATGAGAAATGCAGATTGAAACCACAATGAGATATCACCTCACACCAGTGAGGATGGCCAACATCCAAAACACTAACAACAACAAATGTTGGCGAGGATGTGGAGAAAAGGGAACCCTCCTACACTGCTGGTGGGACTGCAAATTAGTTCAATCATTGTGGAAAGCAGTATGGAGGTTCCTCAAAAAACTCAAAATAGAAATACCATTTGACCCAGGAATTCCACTCCTAGGAATTTACCCTAAGAATGCAGCAGCCCAATTTGAAAAGGACAGATGCACCCCTATGTTTATTGCAGCACTATTTACAATAGCCAAGAAATGGAAGCAACCTAAGTGTCCATCAGTAGATGAATGGATAAAGAAGATGTGGTACATATACACAATGGAATATTATTCAGCCATAAGAAGAAAACAAATCCTACCATTTGCAACAACATGGATGGAGCTAGAGGGTATTATGCTCAGTGAAATAAGCCAAGCCGAAAAAGACAAGTATCAAATGATTTCACTCATATGTGGAGTATAAGAACAAAGAAAAAATACTGAAGGAACAAAACAGCAGCAGACTCACAGAACCCAAGAACGGACTAATAGTTACCAAAGGGAAAGGGACTGGGGAAAATGGGCGGGAAGGGAGGGATAAGAGGGAAAAAGGGGCATTACGATTAGCAGATGTAATGTTGGGGGGGCACGGGGAGGGCAGTACAACTCAGAGAAAACAAGTAGTGATTCTATAGCATCTCACTACGCTGATGGACAGTGACTGTAATGGGGTTGGTGGGGGGGACCTGATGAAGGGGTAGTTTAATAACCGTAATATTGCACATGTAATTGTAGATTAATGATAATAAAATAAATTATATTAAAAAAATATTTAAAACATTTCCATTTTATAAATTCTAAAAATGTACTGCCAGTAATCATTTATTTCTGAAATAACCATTAAACTAGAAGCTTTTTTTTCTGTTACAATATATGTACTATAAATTTGATATACACTATCACAAGGGAAAAAATATTTTTTCTCCCATAAACACAAAGAAGAAACAAACCTGTGTAGTCTTTCCAGACCCAGTTTCTCCTACAGTTAAAACTACTTTATTTTCCTTAATTATTTTAACAATTTCTTCTTGTTTCTCAAACACTGGCAGAGACTGTCTGAGAGAATCAAATGCGCATGCCACTCTTTTCACGGGAATCTGAGGTATGCCATTGTTGAGTCGGCCCCTTGTCTTGCTGATTTCCCGGTTTACTTTGAAAATGAACACAAGAACAAAATATTATGATCAACATTTTTTAAAGGTGTGAAACATAAGGAATAAGTAATTTCCAATGTAATTATTTTTTATTTTATTTTGGCATCATTAATCTACAATTACATGTACAATATTATGGTAATTAAACTACCCCCTTCATCTGGTCCCCACCACCAAGCCCATTACAATCACGGTCCATTGGCTTTTCGGAGTTGTACAGCCCTCCCGGCGCACCCGCAACAGTACATCTGATTTCCCCTTTTTTCCCCCTTGTCCCTCCCCTCCCACAATCCTCCTCAGTTCCTTTCCCTTTGGTAACTATTAGTCCACTCTGGGGTTCTGTGAGTCTGCTGCTGTTTTGTTCCTCCAGTTTTCTTCTTTGTTCCTATACCCCACATATGAGTGAAATCATTTGCTATTTGTCTTTTTCCACTTGGCTTATTTTACTGAGCATAATACCCTCTACCTCCATCCATGTTGTTGCAAATGGTAGGATTTGTTTTCTTCTTATGGCTGAATAATATTCCATTGTGTATATGTACCACATCTTCTTTATCCATTCATCTACTGATGGACACTTAGGTTGCTTCCATTTCTTGGGTATTGTAAATAGTGCTGTGATAAACATAGGGGTGCATATGTCTTTTTCAAAATGAACTCCTGCGTTGTTAGGGTAAATTCCTGGGAGTGAGTGGAATTCTTGGGTCAAATGGTATTTCTATTTTGAGGTTTTTGAGGAACCTCCATATTGCTTTCCACAATGGTTGAACTAATTTACATTCCCTCCAGCAGTGTAGGAGGGTTCCCTTTTCTCCACATCCTCGCCAACATTTGTTGTTGTTTGTGTTTTGGATGTTGGCCATCCTCACTGGTGTGAGGTGATATCTCATTGTGGTTTTAATTTGGATTTCTCTGATAATTAATGATGTGGAGCATCTTTTCATGTGCCTGTTGGCCATCTGAATTTCTTCTTTGGAGAAGTGTCTATTCACGTCCTCTGCCCATTTCTTAATTGGATTAATTGCTTTTTGTTTGTTGAGGTGCATGACTTCTTTATATATTTTGGATGTCAACCCCTTATTGGATATGTCATTTATGAATATATTCTCCATTCCTGTAGGATGTCTTTTTCTTCTACTGATGGTGTCCTTTGCTGTACAGAAGCTTTTCAGCTTGATACAGTCCCACTTGTTCATTTTACTTTTGTTTCCCTTGCCCAGGGAGATATGTTCATGAAGAAGGTGCTCATGTTTATGTCCAGGAGATTTTTGCCTATGTTTTTTTCTAAGAGGTTCATGGTTTAATGACTTACATTCAGGTCTTTGATCCGTTTTGAGTTTACTTCTCTGTATGGAGGTAAACAATAATCTATTTTCATTCTCTTACATGTAGCTTCCCAGTTTTCCCAACATCAGTTGTTGAAGAGGCTGTCAGTTCCCCACTGTATATCCATGGCTCCTTTATCGTATATTAATTGACCATATATGCTTGGGTTTATATCTAGGCTCTCTACTGTGTTCCCTTGATCTATGGGTCAGTTCTTGTGACAGTACCAAATTGTCTTGATTACTGTGGCTTTGTAGTAGAGCTTGAAGTCAGGGAGCATAATTCCCCCTGTTTTATTCCTCTTTCTCAGTATTGCTTTGGTATTCGGGGTCTTTTGTGGTTCCATATGAATTTTAGAATTATTTGTTCCAGTTCACTGAAGAAAGCTGTTAGTATTTTGATAGAGATTGGATTGAACCTGTAGATTCCTGTAGGTAGTATAGCCATTTTGACAATATTTATTCTTCCTAGCCACGAGCATGGGGTGAATTTCCATTTGTTAGTGTCCTCTTTAATTTCTCTTAGGAGTGTCTTGTAGTTTTCAGGGTATATGTCTTTCACTTCCTTCGTTAGGTTTATTCCTAGATATTTTATTCTTTCTGATGCAATTGTGAATGGAATTGTTTTTCTGATTTCTCTTTCTGTTAGTTCATCGTTAGTGTATAGGCAAGCAACAGATTTCTGTGTGTTAATTTTGTATCCTGCCACTTTGCTGAATTCAGATATTAGTTCTAGTAGTTTTGGAGTGGAATCTTTAGGGTTTTTTATGTACACTATCATGACATCTGCAAATAGTGACAATTTCTCTTCTTCTTTACCAATCTGGATGCCTTGTATTTCTTTGTTTTCTCTGATTGCTGTGGCTAGGACCTCCAGTAATATGTTGAATAACAGTGGAGAGAGTGGGCATCCCTGTTTTGTTCCTGATCTTAGATGAAAAGCTTTCAGCTTCTCGCTGTTAAGTATGATGTTTGCTGTGGGTTTGTCACATATGGCCTTTATGATGTTGAGGTACTTGCCCTCTATAGCCATTTTGTTGAGATTTTTAACCATGAATGGATGCTTGATTTTGTAAAATGCTTTTCCAGCATCTATGGAGATGATCATGTGATTTTTGTTCTTTTTGGAAAACTTAAGGAGAGTGGGAATTATTTCTTCTCTATATGTCTGGTACAATTCAGAGGTGAATCCTTCTGGCCCGGGGTTTTTTTTCTTGGGTCATTTTTTGTTTACCGATTCAATTTCGTTGCTGGTGATTGGTCTGCTCAATTTTTCTGTTTCCTGATTGGTTAGTCTTGGAAGGTTGTATTTTTCTAGGAAGTCCATTTCTTCTAGGTTTTCCAGCTTTTTAGCATATAGATTCTCATAATATTCTCCAATAATTCTTTGTATTTCCTTTGGGTCCATCGTTATTTTTCCTTTCTCATTTCTGATTCTGTTTGTGTGTGTAGATTCTCTTTTTCTCTTAATAAGTCTGGATAGGGGTTTATCTATTTTGTTTATTTTTTCAAAGAACCAGCTCTTGGTTTCATTGATTTTTTTCTATTGTTTTATTCTTCTCAATTTTATTCATTTCTTCTCTGATCTTTATTATGTCCCTCCTTCTGGTGACTTTGGGCCTCATTTGTTCTTCTTTTTCCAATTTCAGTAATTGTGTCTTTACACTGTTCATTTGGGAATGTTCTTCCTTCTTTAAATAGGCCTGGATTGCAATATACTTTCCTCTTAGAACTGCCTTTGCTGCGTCCCACAGAAGTTGTGGATTTGTGTTGTTGTTGTCATTAGTCTCCATATATTCTTTGATTTCTGTTTTGATTTGGTCGTTAACCCATTGATTAATTAGGAGAATGTTGTTAAGTCTCCATGTATATGTGAGCCTTTTTGTTTTCTTTCTAAAATTTGTTTCTAGTTTTATACCTTTGTGATCTGAGAAGTCGGTGGGTAGAATTTCAATATTTTTGAATTTACTAAGGTTCTTTTGGTGGCCTAGTATGTGGTCTATTCTAAAGAATGTTCCATTGCACTTGAGAAGAATGTGTATCCTGTTGCTTTTGGGTGTAGCGCTCTGTAGATGTCTGTTAGGTCCATCTGTTCTAGTGTGTTTGTTCATTGCCTATGTCTTTACTTATTTTCTGTCTGGTTGATCTGTCCTTTGGAGTGAGTGGTGTGTTGAAGTCTCCTAAAATGACTGCATTGCTTTCTGTTTCCTCCTTTAATTCTGTTAGTATTTGTCTCACATATGCCGGCGCTCCTGTGTTGGGTGCATATATATTTTAAATGGTTATATCCTCTTGTTGGATTGACCCCTTTATCATTATGTAATGTCCTTCTTTATCTCTTGCTACTTTTTTCATTTTGAAGTCTATTTTGTCTGATATAAGTACCGCAATACCTGCTTTTTTCTCCTTGTGGTTTGCATTAAATATCTTTTTCCATCCCTTCACTTTTAGTCTGTGTATATCTTTGGGTTTGAGGTGAGTCTCTTGTAATCAGCATATAGATGGGTCTTGCTTTTTTATCCATTCAGTAACTCTGTGTCTTTTGATTGGTGCATTCAGTCCATTTATATTTAGGGTGATTATCGAGGGTAGCTTCTCTACTATCAGTCTAACTTAACTTTCTTGTTACGTTATTGTAAACACAGTCTGGTGATTATTTCTCTCCCTTCTTATTCTTCCTCCTCCATTCTATATATAGTAGGTGTTGTATTCTTTGCCTTTAGTTAGTTTTTGAATGGTCTGCTTTCTTTGCTATGATTTTATTTTCTCTGGTGACCTCTTTTTAGCCTTAGCAGTGCTTCCATCTAAAGCAGTCCCTTTAAGATATCCTGAAGAGGTGGTTTATGGGAGGCAAATTCCCTCAGCTTTCACTTGTGTGGAAATTGTTTAATCCCCCCCTCAAATTTAAATGATAATCATGCTGGACACAATATTCTTGGTTCAAGGCCCTTCTGTTTCATGACATTAAATATATCATGCCATTCTCTTCTGGCCTGTAAAGTTTCTGTTGAGAAGTCTGATGATTGTCTGATGAACTTTCCTTTGTAGGTGATATTTTTTCTCTCTCTCTCTAGCTGCCTTTAATACCCTGTCCTTATCTTTGATCTTTGCCATTTTAATTATTATGTGTCTTGGTGTTGTCTTCCTTGGGTCCCTTTGTGTTGGGAGCTCTGTAAGCTTCCATGATTTGAGATACTATTTCTTTCCCTATTTTAGGGAAGTTTTCGGCAATTATTTCTTCAAAGACACTGTCTATCCCTTTTTCTCTCTCTCTTCTTCTTCTGATATTCCTATAATGCAAATATTGTTTGGTTTGGATTGGTCACACAGTTCTCTTAAAATTCTTTCAGTCCTAGAGATCCTTTTATCTCTATCTAGCTCAGCTTCTCTGTATTCCTGTTCTCTGATTTCTATTCCATTAACAGTCTCTTGCATCTCTCCAGTCTGCTGCTAAGCCTGTCGATCGCTTGTCTCATCTCTGCATTGTCTTTCCTCACTTCCCTCACTTCCTCTCTTAGCTCTTGCGTTTTTCTCTGTGGATCCATCAGTATGGTTATGACTTTTATTCTGAATGGAAGATTGTGCATGTCCATCCCATCAGGCTCCCTCTCTAGGGTAGTCTGGTCTGGGGTTGTCTGGGTAAGCTTTGTTTGTACCATATTTCTCTGTCTTTTCATGGCGATAGAAGTGGTCAAAAAAAGAAAAAAACAAGAAAGGGAAAATAGAGAAAAAAAATGCCTGCCGGGTGTAGTTTCTGTAACGATCCTGTAGGTGGCGCTGCTGGTCCACTATTCCGGAGCCACACCGCTCTGCCGGGCCCTTTGTGACTCTAGCCAGGGAGGGAACAAATGGGAGGCTGCTGATTTCTGTGTAAAGTCTCTGCACAACTGCTTTTCCCAGCCGCTGTCCAAGGGGACAGAAATTCCCCAGGACTCCCAGCCTGCTTGGCTGAATGCGCTTGGACGATCCTGCTCCTCCATTGGGCCCCTGTCTCTTTAAGACCCCTAAAAAAAGCACGTGCTTTTCTTTTGTCCCGGGGAACCGGCTGGGTGGACCAGCCATCTTGGAATCTGCACCTCTGTCTCTCCAATCTCCGATACACCATGCGAAGTGTGTCAGTGCTCCCGGCACAGATCATCATGACTGGTTATTCGGCAGGCCTGTGCTTCCACTCCCTCCCCGCTCTGAATCCTCTCCTCCCACTGGTGCGCTGGGGTGGGGGAGTGCTCGGGTCCCGCCGGGTCACGGCTCCATATCTTACCCGTCTCGCGGGTTGCCGAGTCCTCCCAGGTGTAGCTGCAGCCTGGTGTCATCCTGTATCCTCCGGTCTCTCTTTAGGAATAGTTGTATTTGCTGTATTTTCATAAATATATTTGGTTTCGGATGGAGATATCGGCCACCCTGCTCACACCACCATCTTCCTGGAAGTTTTCTAATGTAATTTTGCTCAAGTCTTTTTTCTCTACTCCATCTACATAAAGTTAGCAAGCAATCCTTCAACTATTGTACTCCTATACCTAATATTCTTAAAAGATGATATAAATTCCAGTATCAACTAGAAAGCAAACTTCTCAAATATTTCTGGTGCATAATGTTTAAAAATAAGGCAAATTCAATCATCCAATGGCCATTACAAATATAAAACAATTTTGATACCCTAAGATGATTTTCAGGCTTGTTTCTATCAATAATGACACAGAAAATAAAAATTTTATAGTAGGAAACAATGTGCATTTTACTTCATAAAGTCTGTTATATACAATATGAAAACACAGGATGTGATAGAAAAATACCCTATATGTTTAAACATGTAAGATTATGTGATCAAATAGAATAATACATGTAAATGTAAGATCCTAATGCTTAACAAATTTCCTAATTGAGCATTTTAGCCAACATCTGCATTTAACTGAGCAAACAGGAATAAAAAAGAATATTCTTCACATACTTCAAAATATTTTGTGTGCATGTATCTAAAACTGAATTCCATGATATGTAGGACCATGTATTTTCTATATTCTGCAAACCTATTCCAACAATGGAAATTATGCAAATTCTGTCACTTTAGATAATAAATAATTTTCTCACTAGGTAATTTATTTTTCCAAACAATGACATTACAACTTCATTTGATAACCTAAATGTATTATTTATCTGCCTTTCATCAAGTTAATGTACTGATAACTCTGCACTTTCTCTTATCAAAAGTTAATGCCCTAATTCAAAATCTTACTCATGAGCGTAACATGGCAGTGTAATAAAAGGAGTCCAGACCTTGGAGTCAAATCCCAGCTCTGCAGTTTACTGGCTGGTTGAATGGCCTTGAACAATTTATTTAACTTCTCTGAACCCCAGTTTCTTCACCTGTGAAATAATGGAAATTCTTACCGTGCAAGGGTTGCGATGAGGCCCTCTATAAGGAGTTCAGTATACTGCCTGGCACACAGTAAGTGCTCAATAAATGGCAGCTGTTACTATGACACTTAAAAAAAAACTTGTTTTCTCACTTCATGACATGCCTTAACACGTTTCATTCCAAAATTTTCACAACTCAATCGTTTCTAATAGACCATTCAAATTGAGAAATCTTATTTGATTGCAGTTTTTAAAAATAAATTTTAAATGGAAAAAGAACAGTCATCAAATAATAAGATAAACAAGGAAGCTCCCCAGAAAATACATACCATCTTCAACTGCAAACACATTTCCTCTTTCTGTTTTAAGCAGAAGTTCAGTTCACACTTTACTGGTGATGGAAAATCTCCGAATTAGGCTCCTAACAGCATGTTTTGTATTATGAATCAAATTATAGGTCATCGTTTCATGAGCTGTTTCTGATCCATCTTTCTTCTTCACAGTTAGGTATCTATTTGCTCCCTTTCGGAATATTAATAAAAATCATTACTCAGAACATATTGTCAGTTTGTTCACATATGATGTATGCCTAATTAGAAAACACAACTCAAGCAAAACATTGAAAAAATCAAAATGCTTTGGGAGAAGATGCTGAAAATCCAAAAAAATTCAATGAAGAGGGGTTTGGTGCTGAAGTGGCCACAAGCCCATTTTCAATTAGAAATTCAAAATGCTGCAAATCCAATTCTACATCAGCAAAAATGGCCTACTTACCCGTAAATGTTAAAATCTGTCTTAGCAGACTTTATGTTGGATGAAACATCACCAGTTAAGACACATTGGGCAGCATATAGAGAGAAAGGGAAAACCAATCCGAACAACAGAATCTAAAAATGATAATTTAAGAAGTTATGGTTCACTGTCCAGACTAATAATATATCCTACTGCATGTTTCCACAGTATGCTGGTAATGTCACACTCCCATGAAAACCTGTTAAGAGACCCAAGTTTAGTTCTTCGACCAAAAAGGCATAAAATCAGCATTACCGGTAAGTATTTTCAGAAGCTTACTGTGAGGGAAATTTTTTTTTTCCAAAGCTTCTGGCTCTACCCTTCAATTATAAGGTAATGATAATTAATACCTGTTCAAATTATTTAATATAGGTAATGTCTGTTTCTCCAACTGGTCCAAGACTGATCACATCTTTTATGGCTTTTGTAGCTCCAAAAATACAAAGTACAATGTCATACACACAGAAAGTCCTCAAATGTGTTTTGAATGACTTAATAATACATGTCTATAGCCTAGTACAATATACCTCAGGCTCTAAAAGCACACCAACCTGGGTTGGAATCCCCATGCTACCATTTACTAGCTGCAGGACTATAACCAACTATTTAATAGCTCTGAGCCTAAGATAAATAACAATACCTGCCTCAAAGGACTATTCATACAATTAAATAAGATAATGCATGTGAAGGACAGTATCTGTTACAGAATAAGCACTCAATAAATGAAAGCTAGAAATAAATAAGTGAGAGCTACTATAATTGTAGTCTGGAAAAAATATTATTTCTTATATTTAAAAAAATGTTACCTGTTGGGAGCCACAGGGCACAAAAACAACAAGACTCCATCTTGTTTACTTCTTGATCACTTTCGCGCCACAATTTCCCGCCAAGTGTTCCCACTCCGGTCCGCCGCTTACGTCAGAGACAACTGCGCGTGCGCACAACTCGGTGCATGATTGGACTTTGTAGGTCACTTCATTAGCATAATGGGCAACCAATCAGAAGAGACCACACCCTGTACTGTCTATATATTCTCTGCCCCAACCTGTAATAAATGAGACTTGATCAGAAAGCCTGTCTTGTCTCCATCTCTCTGTCTTCTGTCCCTCATTTGCGCACCCCCTCCTTAGGTCCCAGTTGGCGAACCCCGCGGCCGGGGGTTTTACGTTCGCAGACCTGCGGGTCGGGTCAGTTACCCAAAATATTTGTTAAAATGTTTTACCATTTGTTAATATCACTGTATTATAGAAATGAGCAACAAAGCTACAAAAACAATGATAATTACATACATAATTTTCCTAATTTTCACTAGATTTAAAAGTTTTCAACAGTATCTTCACATTAAGTTTGATACAACGTTGGAGATTAACCTATACAGTTTTAGCTATCTAAGCTTTCTAAGTGAACCTTTCAATTTACCAAGATTTCAATTTTTGGAAACTCCCTACTTTGAATATTTTAATGAATTATAAGCTTTCTATGCTGCCATCTACTCCTTGAAGTGCTTAGTGATCCTTGAAACAATGACATAAATATGAAATAATTAAATGTAACCTGATCTAGAAATTTTAGTGACTCATTGCATGGAGATAAGAATTACTGGATTCTAGAGATGGTCTCTGAAGTACATTCTTTTCCCATGGACCTTTCTGAAACTTCAGCACAGCTGTTAGAGACTCAAGTCATTCTGTGACATTTCCTTCATAAAATTTTAACTACAGAAGGCAGGAAGTGTGCTGAAATGAGCACTAATGCGAGAATGAGGAGGATTTTGTTCTGCTAGTAATAATCTCGCTATGGTATCAAAAATAAACCCTTACTTCTCTAACATTATGTACTAATTTAAACATCTCTACCATTTCGACCAGCTCCAAGATGCTTTAATTTTTTAAAAATCATTTCCAGAAAGTTTTGCTATATTTCACCTTTTCTTTTATTCATTCAGTCATTCATCATATATGGAGTGCCTATATAATGCCAAGCATTACATATCATTCATCATATACTGAGTGCCTAATATAATGGCAAGCATTGTGCTGGTAGATGGAATTATAAAGCTGACTAAAATCTACTCTTTCCTCAACAAGCTCACAATTAAAATAGTGGGCCAGACTGAAACTTTTCCAACATAGGTTGACTAATAATAATAATACAGAATTTACACATAAAAATAACTCATACTAAGCAGGTATGAGTCCTTAGCCATTACCACTTAAAATGTACTGAGTTCAGTCTGAACAAAGATTGGGAGGGGCAGAAAGATAATATCAACTTGATGGTTTTTATGTTTTAGTAAAAGATTCTACTTGTGGCTATTAGTGCTCATTCCTGCCACATTCGGCACCACAGTGACATACATACAATAAAATGACGAGGGAAATTTTTGGCAAAATATTCACCTTGTCATTGTGAGGATGGTAACATTCAAAAAAGAGATTTGTCCTACTATGTAAACACATTGAGATCTCAGGCTTTCATTCCATATCAACTGACACTACCCTTTAAAGGAAACCACAAAAATCTCCTTTACAAAGCAAAATTAAGTAGAAACTAGCTGCAGGATGTGGAAAAGCCCCATATGCAATGTTTAAATATAAAAGTAAATATACTAAAATTACAAATAAGAATGTAACTTCTAACTTTCAAAGGTTGAAAGTAATCAATACATGCTCTAAGTAAGTTTTAGCATGTCAATGGCTTCTTCCTTTCAAGTAAAATGATGATGCAACTAATCAATTTGATGCAATTTTAATATTTATTTCTCAATTTACACAATGAATAGTGTAATGAATATTTAACTCAAATACAACCCTATGCCTCGCTATTCCCCACTTTTCAAATCTGTGAACAGTTTAAAATCAGTTAAAGAGCCAAAATATGAAATGACTTCTCACAACCACCAAGAAACTAATGTCCCTAAAAAAACATTCGTCTGATGCCCAGTAGATGCTTAATTTCGTATCTCCTTAATTTATACTTGTCAGGCAGAAAGATGCAAAGACCTAACGCCAAACCATTTTCTCCCTAATATGCAGTAGAAGATTACAAATTTATTAAAGTTTGCATCATACTAATTTGCATTTTTATGATTACCTAGAAATTAATAAAGCAACCAGTTAACTTTGTCACTAAACAAGGTTGCTTTCACGTCGTGAAAACTATCTTATAGTACATCTGTTCTTTCTGTGACTTAGTGGACTGTAAGAAACTTAAGAGATGAGACCTATCTAATATTTCTGTTTGAACTCCTCACAACTCCCAGGATATGCTATAAACTCACTGGGAACATCAAGAATGAATTAAGCATTAACTATGTTCAAATACAGGCTCTGCCACTCGCTGGCTGTGTGCTCTCCGAACAATTAGTTAACCTCTCCAAGCTTGAACTGCCTCATCTGGTATACAGGCACCAGCTGTTAATAATAGAACCTACTCCATGAGGATTAAACCTATTGTGAGGATTAAAAGATAACTACCCAAAGCACCTAGCAGAATGCCTGTTGCACAACAGCGTTTAATAAATGTTTGCTGCTGTTATTATTATTGGGCACTGCAGGCTTTTTCTTTCAACTAATGTCCACAAACTTAGGGAGTTCAGCACTTTTAATCCATTTTTCCTATTTCAGGTAGGGGAAAAGGACAAGTGCAATATGCAACAACATGCAACCTTTCAAGGCAAGAGGCAAAAGAGGTAGCACCCCAAATCTGAAAAGGGGGGCCTTCTTGAAGGGTAGAGCCCCCACGGCAGGGTAAGCAAGGCACATGGATACCTACAAGCAGTGACTTCAGCCATTACAGGTTAAGAAATCCATATTTAGAAAAAACTCATATTTTATATTTTCTCTTTCCACAAGTTTTAGTTCATTTTGTAAATTTCACTATGTCTAACTGGGACTAAGAAGAATAGGAAAAAGATTTTGTTTTGCTCATGAGCAAGTCAAAGACTCAGTGCTCTTAAAACCAAAACACAGTGACTTCAGTTGAGGAATAAAGGAAATTATAAGGAAGTGACATTTTTGGTACAAGAAAATCTGAGTAAAACTTCAAAGAAAACTTCAGAATATACTGAAGAACACATAATGGGGCTGTTACTCCTACAAGAATATTTTCACCAAAAGAGCAATTATAAAAAAATTGTTAATTGCAAACTAAATTCAACTCCTGGTGGGGGAATACAGAGTGAGAAACAAAATCCAACACACATGGCTTCATTCTGAAAGAAAGCAGATCACAAAGGAAGAAGTGATGCCCCAAAAATTGTAAAATTTGTAAAAACAGAAATTGTAAATTATCACACAGTAAGTCTGGAATCTGTTTTTAAAAACCTTGTAAGAAGCTCAAAATAAACTACTAAAATTACAGAATCTTACCTAAAACAAAGAGATTAATGCCTTCATATTTTACATTTAAGAAAAATGCTTTTAAAGGTAAAGGACATGACGATGAGGCAGTGACAAAACAGGAGCAGAATCTGGGTTTCCTGCCCTTTCCTCCACACTCAAGTATGTATTAAGGAACTGTAATACCAGGCACAGAAGAAAAAAGACAGAAAAACTAATTTGCTAAATTGATAAAGTTACTTGGAGGCTAAAAAAAAATGTTTACTCAGGGGTGAACAGAAAAACCCATGAAATATAAGTCAGTAATATAATACAAATTCTCATATAAATGAAAAGAAAGGATTTGAGACATGATATTCAAAATGATTTACTTACTTTTTACATATGTGAAAAGAAGGAAAATCATTTGAGAATCACAAGGACCTCTAGATACACACCGTGCTCTGTTTGCTCAAAGACAAGAAGGAAAGAGCTAGGCAATTTCATAAGAGGGTTGGTGGAGCATGGGGCTTAGGTATCAGGACTGAGTAATCAGGACTGAAGTAAGCCTTGCTTTCCATAGCATACTTTTCCTTTTCCTCTCTGTCACTTCAGTGTTTCCTCATCCCCTTTTTCTGTCCTGATAAATCCTTTCTTGCTCTCCTCTTCTGCAGATGTTTCTCCATTCTGGATCATCCTTTAAATGATCACGCTACGGAACAGAACTAGAGGTAGTCTATTCTAATGAACTGCTTTTCTAAGAGTAATTTCCAATGGTCATTTCTAAGTTCACAGTTCAAAATTCAAACCCCATAGAACCATAGAAATGATGCCACTGCAGATCTGTACATTTTTAACACATGTCTTCTAGTGCATACCACCTCCTCTCATCTGTAACTCTTAACCCCAAACAGCTCTGAAAACTGGAAGACTTTTGCAACTTCATTTGGCAGCAAAGCCTGATGAAAATGACATGAAGCTATTTCTAGTCTTTATTTACTGTAGTGTGAATATTCATACACTTTCCAGCAGAAATATTAATGTGTTTAAATGTGATGGCTATACCTTATTAGGAGTATTACATAACATATTGCAAAAATACAGTACTACATTTCTAAAATCTGAAAACTGAATCTTAAAACATATTTGGTCCATATTTGGTTTTTGGATAAAGGATTATGGTCCTGCACTCTCTTTTTAAGTGCGTCTTTTACCTATCCAAGGGATTGTACTATGGGTGTGCTCCAGAACCTAACCACTGTTCCAGCACTGGCCTTAGGGATACTTAAAATGCATTCACCTCAACTAAATCCCCTGTCTCAGTCATTAATGTATCACTGTGGTGGCTACTCAATCCAAGATATTCCTACATCAGCTACTTTCATCTTAGGACCTTCCTACTATTTAATTATTAATATACTACTTAATTAAGTTTTGTTTTCTCTCTCCTTAACCTTAGCACTGGTAAACTGAAATTTTATCTTTATTTCACCCCTCTGTGGTTCTCAACCAGGGACAGTTTGGCAATGCTTAGAAGAGTTTTGGTTTTCACAACTGCGAATGGAGGTGTTGCTACTGGGTAAAGACTAGGTGTGCTGCCAAACAGCCTCCAGTGCACAAAGGCACCCTCCACACTAAGGAGCTGATCCAGTGCAAAATGTCAGTGCTCAGAGCCAATACTGAGAACCCCTCCTGTACACCAATCTCACCATCCTTCCTCCCCAAATTAAATAGCTCCACAGAATTTTGGGGTTCTTCAGTTTGGTTGGCTTAGATGACTTTTTCCCCTACGGATCAGTGAGCCTTAAAATATATATATTGTTTCCTCTGGTTCCATTTTATTTCATCACTTCTAATCATCAGATTCTTGAGTTAGCAGGAAAGAAAATAATGAACATTTATTGTACAGTACAGTAACAGTAAAAGAGATAAATTCTGCAAATAATTGTACTTATTATCTTTAGTCCATCCAGTGTTAAAAACACAAGAGACTTAGTTTCTATTTTTCTCAAGCAGTCAACTCCAACTTTTATGCTATTTTTCCTTACATCTTAAAAATTTACATTTTTTTTTCTTTTTGCCCCTAGAGAACATACAAAAGGAGGATAGGAGGAAAAGGAAAGAGCTGATACAGACATGAATCCGCTTATCTATATGCAAAATAATTAAGGATGTGAACCTAAAACAGTAACAAACATTTAAATGTAGTCAGAAATATTTCTCTTCTTTTGGTAAATAATTTTTTTAAATAAGAAAAGCTATCAGCTTACCCTTTACTTTTAGAGACCAAACCAAGAGACTGACTCAATCGATGAATAAAGGCTCTTTCAGTACTGGTCAATGAAGAAGGAAATTCCATTTCTACATGGGAAAAACACGAAGTACCATTTAGGGATAGGCAAGTTTCTTTCAAGGTGCTTCCATATACGTACGTAGATATAAAATATGAAAAAGTCATAAAGCACATAATCAAATTTATATTTTATGTGAAAAGTAGATATTAATTCAACAACTACCAAATGTCTACCAGAGTTATGACAGTAATAAAAATTAAACCTAAATGTGATAAAGGACTGTAATATTCACCAAAGATTACTCTCTTATTTGTGCTGGAATCTTGAGTTGGCATGATTACTGATGAACACATTTCACTATTTTAACTTAGTCCTTACTTGCTTAACAAAATGTTTCCTTCCATGATGAGAGATGCTCAAGCATTATGAATGCTCAACATCAAATTCCATTTCTTTGCCTGCAAAACTATATACAATTCGTATTTCACTATACTGAATTAGATTTGTTGTTACTAGGTGCTGAGGCTTTCTTTGCCTTTGCTGAAGGTAAGTCACTCTGTTCAGGTCATCCCTGTTTGGCGCCCTAAGCTTCCAGAGGAAGGGATCCCCTACTTAGGCCAGCCAATCGGAGGAGCACTCAGTATATTGTACTGATCAGATCAAGGTCAGCTGCTGCGTCAGCACTGTGCGCACCCACGTAGCTTTCTAAGCTTAAGACGTGTGCAAGACGTTTCATCTACCAAAACAAGTTTAACCTTTGGTGTCAGCGTGATGCTTCCAGGATTTAAACAAAGCACTACATAATGCCAGTGCATCTTTTTGTCTGGTTACCTTCCCCTCTTCTACTTCTGTAGCTTAAACGTGCCTGTGTTACGGCTACCACAACCTCCTTTAAAAAAAAAAAAAGAGCGGGGATGCTAGCAGTATCTAAGGGCTGCGGCTTAGCCTCCCCACCTCGTCAGAAAGCCTCTCCCTAGGGAAAGGAACGCCTCCTGCACGGGAGCCTACCCGACTCTTCACCTTCCGATTCTAGGTGACCGCGACCCGCGCG
Organism: Smutsia gigantea; assembly: GCA_032199065.1. Classification (NCBI taxonomy): domain Eukaryota; kingdom Metazoa; phylum Chordata; class Mammalia; order Pholidota; family Manidae; genus Smutsia; species Smutsia gigantea. The sequence goes on along the minus strand of JAVSCE010000866.1, from coordinate 21,707 downwards.
ACGCCGAGCTCTTCGCAACCCACCCGAGCGCTAACAACCGCGGCCCAGGGCCCATCCCGCCTCTGAGGCCGGCTCCAGTGGCCCGGCTGGGCGGCCCAGGCCTTCCCTCCTTCCTCTCAGGCAGCCCCTTCCACGGTGAGTCCGGGCTCAGGGGGGGTGAGGCAGCCGGCGGGGACCCCTTCAGGAAACCTTACCTCTCTGATCCCCATATCGGAAGCGCTCCAGGGCGACACTGACTGCGATCTTCACCTCCTCGTCTACACGAACGTCCTTCGGCCTCTTGGCGCGGCCTCGGCCCCCAGGGCCCCACAGAGTGGGGACGACCCCGCCGCGGCCAGCGCCCGGAGCCGGCGGCCGCGGGGAGACGCTGCTCGGCCTGGCCATGGCCCTGAGATGTTCTCCCCGCGGGACAGCGGCCGTGCCTGCTCGCTGACGGCCAACGACAGGACCACTGGGCGCCAGGCGCTGGGCCGGGCTCCCCAGACAGCCCCACGCACGACAACTGCCGAGGAGAAGCCGGCGCCACTAACGCCCGAGCGAGACCCCGAGCGCGACCCCGAGCGCGGGCGTGATGACGTCGCCAAGGCCGCCGGCGCCGTGACCTCAGCAGGTCGGCCGCCTCTCCGCTCCAGCCGCTGCAGTCCAATCTCCTGCGCCTCCGCGGGCCGCTTCTCCCATTCTTCTCCCGTCCCCACCCGTGCCCGCGCCGAGAGGCTCTCGTTCATCCCTTTATTGAGCCTCTCGTTTGCCTAAGCCCTTCATTCATTAATTCAGTAAGCAGTAAGCGCGTGTGGGCTCTTCCTATGGGTCCGGCAGGCACTTTGCTACACCCTAGATACACATTGGGGAACCAGACCTGGCTCTGGCCATTATGCAGTGTGCATTCTAGTGGACAGAGTTGCCAAATTAGCAAACAAAAATACAGGACGCCCAGTTTATCTGTATTTCAGACAACAAACTTTTTCAGCATGCATATTTCCCGTGCAATATTTGGGAAAACATAAGGAATTATTTATTACCTGAAATACAGATTTAACTGAGCATCTGTATTTTATCTGGCAGCCCTGAATGGGAGTGATAGACAATAAACAAGTAATTGATTAAATGATAGTTAATTAGTGTTATATGAGATGATGGAACCAGAAGGTGTAATCTTTTAGTTTGGGAAATCAAGGGAGATTATGAGAATTTCCACTTGCTCGTGTCCACTGACATAAACCTAATCCCATTCACCCTACTCCTTGCATTTTGGTTTTGTGATGTGTTCTCCAGAGCACAACCAGAATGATCTTTTTAAGAACACAAGCGAGGTAGGGTCTTATGTAAGCCTACATAAAGCACTCCTATAGTTCCCCATTGCAGCTATAAAAGACCCTCAATTCCTTACCATGATCCTCAAACCCCTGCTTGATCTGGCCTCGGCCTACCTCCATGAATCTCATCTCCACTACTCTCATACTCACTTAGAGTGCTCAAATGCTCTCATTTTGATCTCCCCTGAACAGATCAAGCTCATTACCATGGGCGTGGAGGGTTGGAGAGTTTCCTCCTGTACAGGGACAATCCTTCAACCAGTATTTCATATGGGTGCCCCTTTCTTATCATTTAAGGCAGGATTCCATCCCTTACCTAGACAGGCTCTCTCACATTGTTCTGTTATCATTTACTACAATTTGAAATTATTTTATTATTTGCTCTTCCCACTAGAATGTAAGCTGTTTTTAAGAGCAAGAACCTGATCTTGGTCATCACTGTTTCATCAGTAGCTAAAACTGCACAGACACACATGGTTGGCCCTGTATTAGAATCTGGAATTAGGATTGGTCATCTCTACCCTCTGAAAACCTTCATAATCCTTGAGCTCCTAATCTCTTTGGCTGGCTACTAGAAAAAGTTCTCAATAACTAGAAATAGATCCTATATCCTGGCCCTGGTGAGTGAATTGTTTAAGCATTTACTACTACCTTGATCCTTCTGTATCCTAATTTCCTTAACTGTGCAATACTAGTAACTGCCATTTATTCAGTGCCCAGGGGCACTGTCTTCATTTTCCCAATCCTCACAAAACAATATGAGGTAGTTATATATTCTCATTTTTCAAATGAGAAAACAGGCTGCATGAGGTTTAAATAACTGGCCCAAGGCCATGCTGTTGGTAATCAACTAGGTACGGATGGAAACCTACCAAGGCCCGGCCAAGCATGAAACCCAGATTTATTCCAAAATAAAACACAGATAGTAGATCATAAGTGGATGCACCAAATATATTGTGATACAACTGAAAATATTTCACATGGGGCCAGACACATACTGCTTTCAATCTCACTCAGTAACTTCTTAGTTCCACCATTTATTGGCTGTATCTTTTATTAGCTTTGTGGACTGACTACTTACTTGACCCTCTGAGCTTCACGTTTCCAAACTGCAAATAGGTCTGTTTAATACTCATTTATAGTATTGTTGTGAATATGACATAACATATAAGTACCAGGCATTGATTTAATGTTGGACTTCCTCCCATTCTTTTTTTTTATAATTTATTTTGGTATCATTAATCTACAATTACATGTGCAATATTATGGTTATTAAACTACCCCCTTCATCAGGTCCCTCCCACCAACCCCATTACATTCACTGTCCATCAGCGCAGTGAGATGCAATAGAATCACTACTTCTCTTCTCTGAGATTGTACAGCCCTCCCCGTGCCACACCAACATTACATCTGCTAATCGTAATGCCCCTTTTTCCCCTTGCCCCTCCCTTCCATCCCATCTACCCCACTCCCTCTCCCTTTGATAACTATTAGTCCGTTCTTGGGTTCTGTGAGTCTGCTGCTGTTTTGTTCCTGCAGTTTTTTTCTTTTTTCCTATACTCCACAGATGAGTGAAATCATTTAATACTTGTCTTTTTCAGCTTGGCTTACTTCACTGAGCATAATACCCTCTAGCTCCATCCATGTTGTTGCAAATGGTAGGATTTGTTTTCTTGTTATGGCTGAATAATATTCCACTGTGTATATGTACCACCTCTTCTTCATCCATTCATCTACTGATGGACACTTAGGTTGCTTCCATTTCCTGGCTATTGTAAATAGTGCTGCAATAAACATAAGGGTGCATATGTCTTTTTCAAACTGGGCTGCTGCATTCTTAGGGTAAACTCCTAGGAGTGGAATTCCTGGGTCAAATGGTATTTCTATTTTGAGTTTTTTGAGGAACCTCCATACTGCTTTCCACAATGGTTGAACTAATTTATATTCCTACCAACAGTGTAGGGGGGTTCCCTTTTCTCCACATCCTCGCCAACATTTGTTGTTGTTTGTGTTTTGGATGTTGGCCATCCTCACTGGTGTGAGGTGATATCTCATTATGGTTTTAATCTGCATTTCTCTGATGATTAACGATGTGGAGCATCTTTTCATATGCCTGTTGGCCATCTGAATTTCTTCTTTGGAGAACTGTCTATTCATGTCCTCTGCCCATTTCTTAACTGGAATATTTGCTTTTTCTTTGTAAAGGTGCGTGAGTTCTTTATATATTTTGGATTGTCAACCCCTTATCGGATACGTCATTTATGAATATAGTCTCCCATACTGTAGGGTGTCTTTTTGTTCTACTGATGGTGTCCTTTCCTGTAAGAAGCTTTTCAGATTCATATACTCCCACTTTTTCATTTTTGCTTTTGTTTCCCTTGCCCAGGGAGATATGTTCATGAAGAAGTTGCTCATGTTTATGTCCAAGAGATTTTTGCCTATGTTTTTTTCTAAGAGTTTTATGGTTTCATGACTTACATTAAGGTCTTTGATCCACCTTGAGTTTACCTTTATGTATGGGAATAGACAGTAGTCCAGTTTCATTCTCTTACATGTGGCTGTCCAGCTCTGCCAACACCAGCTGCTGAAGAGGCTGTCATCTCCCCATTGTATATCCAAGGCTCCTTTATCAAATATTAATTGACTGTATATATTTGGGTTAATGTTTGGATTTTCTATTCTGTTCCACTGGTCTGTGGGTCTGTTTTTGTGCCAATACCAAATTGCCTTGAGTACTGTGGCTTTGTAGTAGAGCTTGAAGTCAGGGAGCATAATTCCCCTGTTTTATTCCTCCTTCTCAGAATTACTTTGGCTATTCTGGGTCTTTTGTGGGTCCATGTGAATTTTAGAATTATTTGTTCGAGTTCATTGAAGAAAGCTGTTGGTACTTTGATAGGGATTGCATTGAATCTGTAGATTGCTTTAGGTTGTATAGCCATTTTGACAATATTTATTCTTCCTAGCCAAGAGCATGGGATGAATTTCCATTTGTTAGTCTCCTCTTTAACTTCTCTTAGGAGTGTCTTGTAGTTTTCAGAGTACAGGTCTTTCACTTCCTTCATTAGGTTTATTCCTAGGTAATTTATTCTTCTTGATGCAATTGTGAGTGGAATTCTTTTTCTGATTTCTCTTTCTTAGTTCATCATTAGTGTATAGGAAAGCAACAGATTTCTGTGTGTTAATTTTGTATCCTGCAACTTTGCTGAATTCAGATATTAGATCTAGTAGTTTTGGAGTGGAATCTTTAGGGTTTTTTATGTACAATATCATGTCATCTGCAAATAGTGACAATTTGTCTTCTTCTTTACCAATCTGGATGCCTTGTATTTCTTTGTTTTGTCAGATTGCTATGGCTAGGACCTCCAGTATTATGTTGAATAACAGTGGAGAGAGTGGGCAACCCTGTCTTGCTCCTGAATTTAGATGAAAAGCTTTCAGCTTCTCACTGTTAAGTATGATGTTAGCTGTGGGTTTGTCATATACAGCCTTAATGATGTTGAGGTACTTGCCCTCTATACCCATTTTCTTGAGAGTTTTAATCATGAATGGATGTTGAATTTTGTCAAATGCTTTTTCAGCATCTATGGAGATGATCATGTGGGTTTTGATCTTCTTTTTGTTGATGTGGTGGATGATGTTGATGGATTTTCGAATGTTGTACCATCCTTGCACACCTGGGATGAATCCCACTTGACCATGATGTATGATCCTCTTGATGGATTTTTGAATTTGGTTTGCTAATATTTGGTTGAGTATTTTTGCATCTACATTCATCAGGAATATTGGTCTGTAATTTTCTTTTTTGGTGAGGTCTTTGCCAGGTTTTTGTATTAGAGTGATGCTGGCTTCATAGAATGAGTTTGGAAGTATTCCCTCCTCTTATATTTTTTGAAAAATTTTAAGGAGAATGGGTGTTATTTCTTCTCTATATGTCTGGTAGAATTCAGAGGTGAATCCATTTGGTCTGGGGGTTTTGTTCTTGGGTAGTTTTTGATTACCAATCCAATTTCACTGCTGGTGATTGGTCTGTTTAGGTTTTCTGTTTCTTGCTTGGTCAGTCTTGGAAGGGTGTATTTGTCTAAATAGTTGTCCATTTCTTCTATGTTTTCCAGCTTGTTAGCATATAGATTCTCATAATAGTCTCTTATAATTTTTTGTATTTCTGTGGGGTCTGTCGTTATTTTTCCTTTCTCATTTCTGATTGTGTTGATGTGTGTAGATTCTCTTTTTCTCTTAATGAGTCTGGCTAGGGGTTTATCTATTTTGTTTATTTTGTCAAAGAACTAGCTCTTGGTTTCACTGATTTTTTTCTATTGTTTTATTCTTCTCAATTTTATTTATTTCTTCTGTGATCTTTATTATGTCCCTCCTCCTGGTGACGTTGACCCTCATTTGTTCTTCTTTTTCCAATTTCAGTAATTGTGTCTTTAGACTATTCATTTGGGAATGTTCTTCCTTCCTTAAATAGGCCCGGATTGCAATAAACTTTCCCCTTAGAACTGCCTTTGCTGTGTCCCACAGAAGTTGTGGCTTTGTGTTGTTGTAATTAGTCTTCATATATTCTTTGATTTCTGTTTTGATTTGGTCATTAACCCATTGAATAATTAGAATTTTGTTAAGTCTCCATGTATTTGTGAGCTTTTTTGATTTCTTTCTAAATTTTATTTCTAGTATTATACCTTTGTGATCTGAGCAGTTGGTTGCCAGAATTTCAATATTTTTGAATTTACTGAGGTTCTTTTTGTGGCCTAGTATGTGGTCTATTCTGGAAAATATTCCATGTGCACTTGAGAAGAATGTGTATCCTGTTGCTTTTGGGTGTAGAGTTCTGTAGATGTCTGTTAGGTCCATCTGTTCTTGTGGGTTTGTTCAGTGCCTCTGTGTCTTTACTTATTTTCAGCTTGGTTGATCTATCCTTTGGAGTGAGTGGTGTGTTGAAGTCACCTAAAATGAATGCATTGCTGTCTATTTCCTCCTTTAATTCTGTTAGTGTTTGTTTCACATATGCCATCACTCCCGTATTTGGTGCATATATATTTTAAATGGTTATATCCTCTTGTTAGACTGACCCCTTTATCATTATGTAATGTCATTTTTTACCTCTTTCCACTTTCTTCGTTTTGAAGTCTACTTTGTCTGATACAAGTACTGCAACACCTGCTTTTTTCTCCTTGTTATTTGCATGAAATATCTTTTTCCATCCCTTCACTTTTGGTCTGTGTATATATTTGAGTTTGAGGTGAGTCTCTTGTAAGCAGCATATAGATGGTTTCTTGCTTTTTTATCCATTCTATTACTCTGTGTCTTTTGATTGGTGCATTCAGTCCATTTACATTTAGGGCGTTATCAATAGATATGTACTTATTGCTATTGCTCGGTTTAGATTCGTGTTTAACAAATGTTCAAGGGTTGCTTCTTTACTGTCTAACAATCTAACTTAACTTTCTTCTTAAGTTATTGTAAACACAGTCTGATATTTCTTTATTTCTCTCCCTTCTTATTCTTCCTCCTCCATACTTTATATACTAGGTGTTTTATTCTTTACCTTTAGTCAGTATTTGGATGGTCTGCTTTCTTTGCTATGATTTTATTTTCTCTGGTGACATCTTTTTAGCCTTAGTGTGCTTCCCTCTAGAGCACACCGTTTGAGATATATGTAGAGGTGCTTTATGAGAGGCACACTCTCCCAACTTTCGCTTGTCTGAAAATTGTTTAATCCCTCCATCATATTTAAATGAAAATCGTGCTGGATACAGTATTCTTGGTTCAAGGACCTTCTGTTTCATTACGTTAAAATGTCATGCCAGAAGGGACTTCCGGGAAGATGGCGGTGTGAGCAGGGCTGCAGAAATCTCCTCCCAAAACTATATAAATCTATGAAAACAGAGCAAATACAACTATACCTAAAAAAGAAATCGGAGCACACAGGAAAGTGCACAGCGTGCAGCCACACCTGGGAGGACTCAGCACCCTGCGAGGCGGGTAAGATACAGAGCTGCAACCCGGCGGCACCCGAACAGTCACCCAGCCCAGCGCGCCGGCGGGAGGAGAGGATTCGGAGCCGGGAGGGAGTGGAAGAGCAGGTCCGCGAAAAAACCAGCCCCGGTGGTCTGCGCCAGGAGCGCCGGGAGCGCTGACACACATCGCGCGGTGCATCAGACATTGGAGAGCCAAAAGGTGTATGTTTTGAGGCAGGAAGGCACCGGGACCATGCAGCCAGAGCCCAGAGACAAGAGAAAATCGCGCGCCATTTGTAGCGGTCTCGGAGAGGCGTGGGGCCCAGCGAGGGAACACCATCGCCCTCGCGGGCTCAGCCCTGCAGGCTGGAAGTCCTGGGGAACTTCGGTCCGCTTCGCTAGTGACAGAGAGAAGGGAGCAACCATGCTGGAACTTTATACAGAAAACAATAGCATCCCATTCATTCCTGCCGTGCCTAGACCTACAAAAAAAAAAAAGCGGCACGGCTGCGGCTGCGAATTAGTGGAGCAAGAGTGACACCTACAGCACGCTTAGAGAAGCCACTCCAGAGCCCAGCTGACATACGTGGCACATACCAGTGACCACTCCTGTCAACATGACAAGACAGAAGAATATGATACAGACAAAGATCACCAAGATCCAGAGCCCCTCTGAGAAGGAATCTGAAAGGATGGAAATGCAGCATCTTCCTGAAAAGAATTCAGAATAAAAGTCATAACCATGCTGATGGATCTACAGAGAAATATGCAAGAGCTAAGGGAGGAAGTGAGAGAAGTCAGGAAAGATAATGCAGAAATGAGACAAGCAATCGACGGGCTCAGCAGCAGACTGCACGAGATGCAAGACACTGTTAATGCAATAGAAATCAGAGAACAGGAAAACAGAGCAGCTGAGGCAGAGAGAGATAAAAGGATCTCTAGGAATGAAAGAATATTAAGAGAACTAGGTGACCAATACAAAAGGAACAATATTTGCATTATACGAGTACCAGAGGAAGAAGAGAGAGAAAAAGGGATAGAAAGTGTCTTTGAAGAAATAATTGCTGAAAACTTCCCCATGCTGGGGAAGGAAATAGTCTCGCAGTCCATGGAAGCCCACAGATCTCCCAACACAAGGGACCCCAGGAAGACAACACCGAGACACATAATAATTAAAATGGCAATGATCAAAGATAAGGACAGAGTATTAAAGGCAGCTAGAGAAAGAAAAAAGATCACCTTCAAAGGGAAACACATCAGACTTCTCAACAGAAACCTTACAGGCTAGAAGAGAATGGCATGATATATTTAACGCAATGAAACAGAAGGGCCTCGAACCAAGAATACTGTATCCAGCATGATTATCATTTAAATATGATGGTGGGATTAAACAATTTCCAGACAAGCAAAAGCTGAGAGAATTTGCCTCCCATAAACCACCTCTACAGGACATCTTAAAGGAACTGCTCTAGAGGGAAGCACTCCTAAGGCTAAAAAGCTGTCACCAGAGAAAATAAAATTATAGCAAAGAAAGCAGACCATCCAAAACTAACTAAAGGCAAAGAATAAAACACCTAGTATATAAAGAATGGAGGAGGAAGAATAAGAAGGAAGAGAAATAAAGAAACATCAGACTGTGTTTACAATAACTTAACAAGAAAGTTAAGTTAGATGGTTAGATAGTAAAGAAGCAACCCTTGAACCTTTGGTAACCACGAATCTAAAGCCAGCAATGGCAATAAGTACATATCTTTCGATAATCACCCTAGACGTAAATGGATTGAATGCACCATTCAAAAGACACAGAGTAACAGAATGGATAAAAAAGCAAGACCCATCTATATGCTGCCTACAAGAAACTCACCTCAAACGCAAAGATATCCCCAGATTAAAAGTGAAGGGATGGAAAAAGATATTTCATGCAAATAACAAGGAGAAAAAAGCAGGTGTTGCAGTACTTGTATAAGACAAAATAGACTTCAAAACGAAGAAAGTAGCAAGAGATAAAGAAGGACATTACATAATGATAAAGGGGTCAATCCAACAAGAGGATATGACCATTTTAAATATATATGCACCCAACACAGGGGCGCCGGCATTTGTGAAACAAATACTAACAGAATTAAAGGAGGAAATAGACAGCAATGCATTCATCTTAGGTGACTTCAACACACCACTCACTCCAAAGCACAGATCAACCAGACAGAAAATAAGTAAAGACACAGAGGCACTGAACAACACACTAGAACAGATGGACTTAACAGACATCTACAGAACTCTACACCCAAAAGCAACAGGATACACATTCTTCTCAAGTGCACATGGAACATTTTCCAGAATAGACCACAATAAGAACCTCAGTAAAATCGAAAATGTTGAAATTCTACCAACCAACTTCTCGGATCATAAAGGTATTAAACTAGAATTAAACTTTAGAAAGAAAACAAAAAGGCTCACAAATACATAGAGACTTAACAACATTCTCCTAATTAATCAATGGGTCAATGACCAAATCAAAACAGAAATCAAAGAGTATATGGAGACAAATGACAACAACAACACAAAGCCACAGCTTCCATGGGACGCAGCAAAGGCAGTTCTAAGAGGAAAGTATATTGTTATCCAGGCGTATCTAAAGAAAGAAGAACATTCCCAAATGAATAGCCTAAGGACACAATTACTGAAATTGGAAAAAGAACAACAAATGAGACCCAAAGTCACCAGAAGGAGGGACATAATAAAGATCAGAGAATAAATAAATAAAATTGAGAACAAAACAATAGAAAAAATCAATGAAACCAAGAGCTGGTTCTTTGAAAAAATGAACAAAATAGATAAACCCCTAGCCAGACTCATTAAGAGAATAAGAGAATCTACAAACATAAACAGAATCAGAACTGAGAAAGGAAAAATCACGACGGATCCCACAGAAATACAAATAATTATAAGAGACTATTATGAGAATCTATATGCTAACAAGCTGGAAAACATAGAAGAAATGGACAACTATTTAGAAAAATACAACCTTCCAAAACTGACCAAATAAGAAACAGAAAAACTAAACAGACCAATCACCAGCAATGAAATTGAAGCGGTAATCAAAAAACTACCCAAGAACAAAACCCCTGGACCAGATGGATTCACCTCTGAGTTCTACCAGACATATAGAGAAGAAATAACACCCATTCTCCTTAGAGTTTTCCAAAAAATATAAGAGGAGGGAATACTTCCAAACTCATTCTATGAAGCCAGCATCACTCTAATACAAAAACCTGGCAAAGACCTCACCAAAAAAGAAAACTATAGATCAATATCCCTGATGAACGTGGATGCAAAAATACTCAACAAAATATTAGCAAACTGAATTCAAAAATCCATCAAGAGGATCATACACCATGATCAAGTGGGATTCATCCCAGGGATGCAAGGATGGTACAACATTCGAAAATCCATCAACATCATCCACCACATCAACAAAAAGATCAAAACCCACATGATCATCTCCATAGATGCTGAAAAAGCATTTGACAAAATTCAGCATCCATTCCTGATTAAAACTCTCAAGGAAATGGGTATAGAGGGCAAGTACCTCAACATCATAAAGGCCATATATGACAAACCCACAGCTAACATCATACTTAACGGCGAGAAGCTGAAAGCTTTTCATCTAAGATCGGGAACAAGACAGGGATGCCCACTCTCTCCACTGTTATTCAATATAGTACTGGAGGTCCTAGCCATGGCAATCAGACAAAACAAAGACATACAAGGCATCCAGATTGGTAAAGAAGAAGTCAAATTATCACTATTTGCAGATGACATGATATTGCACATAAAAAACCCTAAGGACTCCACTCCAAAACTACTAGATCTAATATCTGAATTCAGCAAAGTTGCAGAATACAACATTAACACACAGAAATCTGTTGCTTTCCTATACACTAACGATAAAGTAACAGAAAGAGAAATCAGAAAAACAATTCCATTCACAATTGCATCAAAAAGAATAAAATACCTAGGAATAAACCTAACAAGGAAGTGAAAGACCTGTACTCTGAAAACTACAAGACACTCCTAAGAGAAATTAAAGAGGACACTAACAAATGGAAATGCATCCCATGCTCTTGGCTAGGAAGAATAAATATTATCAAAATGGCTATACTACCTAAAGCAATCTACAGATTCAATGCAATCCCTATCAAACTACCAACAGCTTTCTTCAATGAACTGGAACAAATAATTCTAAAATTCATATGGAACCACAAAAGACCCCGAATAGCCAAATCAATCCTGAGAAGGAGGAATAAAACAGGGGGAATTACGCTCCCTGACTTCAAGCTCTACTACAAAGCCACAGTAATCAAGACAATTTGGTATTGGCACACAAACAGACCCACAGATCAGTGGAATAGAATAGAAAATCCAAACATCAACCCAAACACATACAGTCAATTAATATTTGATAAGGGAGCATTGGATATGCATAGCGGAGATGACGGCCTCTTCAGCAGCTGGTGTTGGAAAAACTGGACAGCTACATGTAAGAGAATGAAATTGGACTACTCTCTAACCCCATACACAAAGGTAAACTCAAGGTGGATCAAAGACCTGAATGTAAGTAATGAAACTATAAAACTCGTAGAAAAAAATATAGGCAAAAAGCTCTTGAACGTAAACATGAGTGACTTCTTCAGGAACATATCTCCCCGAGCAAGGGAAACAAAAGCAAAAATGAACAAGTGGGAGTATATCAAGCAGAAAAGCTTCTTACAGCAAAGGACACCATCAGTAGAACAAAAAGACTTCCTACAGTGTGGGAGAATATATTCATAAATGACGTATCCGATAAGGGGTTGACATCCAAAATATATAAAGAACTCACACACCTCAACAAACTGAAAGCAAATAATCCAATTAAGAAATGGGCAGAGGACATGAATAGACACTTCTCCAAAGAAGAAATTCAGATGGCCAACAGGCACATGAAAAGACGCTCCACATCACTAATCATCAGAGAAATGCAGATTAAAACCACAATGAGATATCACCTCACACCAGTGAGGATGGCCAACATCCAAAACACAAACAACAACAAATGTTGGCGAGGATGTGGAGAAAAGGGAACCCTCCTACACTGCTGGTGGGACTGCAAATTAGTTCAACCATTGTGGAAAGCAGTATGGAGGTTCCTCAAAAAACTCAAAATAGAAATACCATTTGACCCAGGAATTCCACTCCTAGGAATTTACCCTAAGAATGCAGCAGCCCAATTTGAAAAAGACATATGCACCCCTATGTTTATTGCAGCACTATTTACAATAGCCAAGAAATGGAAGCAACCTAAGTGTCCATCAGTAGATGAATGGATAAAGAAGAGGTGGTACATATACACAATGGAATATTATTCAGCCATAAGAAGAAAATAAATCCTAGCATTTGCAACAACATGGATGGAGCTAGAGGGTATTATGCTCAGTGAAATAAGCCTAGCTGAAAAAGGCAGGTACCAAATGATTTCACTCATATGTGGAGTATAAGAACTAAGGGGAAAAAAAACTGAAGGAACAAAACAGCAAGAGATTCACAGAACCCAAGAACGGACTAATAGTTACCAAAGGGAAAGGGACTGGGGAGGATGGTTGGGAAGGGGGGGCAAGGGGGAAGAAGGGACATTACGATTAGCAGATGTAATGTTGGGGGGGCCCGGGGAGAGCTGTGCAACCCAGAGAGGACAAGTAGTGACTCTATGGCATCTCACTACACTGATGGACAGTGACTGTAATGGGGTTTGGGGGGGGAACCTGATGAAGGGGGTAGTGTAATCACCATAATATTACTCATTTATTTGTAGATTAATGATATCAAAATAAACTTATTAAAAAAATAAAAATAAAAATGTCATGCCATTCTCTTCTGGCCTGTAAGTTTTCTGTTGAGAAGTCTGGTGATAATCTGATGGGTTTTCCTTTGTAGGTGATCTTTTTTCTCTCTCTAGCTGCCTTTGATACTCTGTCTTTATCTTTGATCTTTACCATTTTAATTGTTATGGGTCTTGGTTTTGTCTTCATTGTATCCCTTGTGTTGGGAGATCTGTGGGCTTCCGTGGACTACAAGACTATTTCCTTCCCTAGCATGGCGAAGTTTTCAGCAATTAATTCTTCAAAGACACTTTCTATCCCTTTTTCTCTCTCTTCTTCCTCTGGTACTCCTATAATGCGAATATTGTTCCGTTTTGATTGGTCACACAGTTCTCTTAATATTCTTTCATTGCTGGAGATCCTTTTATCTTTCTCTGCCTCAGCTTCTTTGTATTCCTGTTCTCTGATTTCTATTCCATTAACAGTCTCTTGCATCTCGTCCAGTCTGCTGCTAAGCCCGTCGGTCACTTGTGTCATTTCTGCATTGTCTTTCCTCACTTTCCTCACTTCCTTCCTCAGCTCTTGCATATTTCTCTGTAGATCCATCAGTATAGTTTTGACTTTTGTTCTGAATTCTTTTTCAGGAAGGTTGTGCATTTCCATCCCTTCAGGTTCCCTCTCTGGTGTTGTCTGGGTCTGGGTAAGTTTTGTTTGTACCATATTCCTCTGTCTTTTCATGGTGATAGAAGTGGTCACTGGTAGGTGCCACGTATGTAAGCTGGGCTCTTTAAGACTTTTAAAAAGAAAAAGAGAAAAAAAAGAAAGAAAAGAAAAGAAAAAAAACTCCCACCAGGAATAGATTCTGTGGGGATGCTGTAGGTGGCACTGTTGCTCCACTATTCCGCAGCCACAGCCGTGCCTCTCCGCAGGGGCCTTTGTAGCTCTGGCTGGGGCAGGAATGATTGGGAGGCTGTTGATCTCTGTGGGAAGTCTGAGTGCGGCTACTTTTTCCCAGTCACCAGCCAAGAGGTCCGAAATTCCCCAGGACTCCCAGCCTGCTGGGCTGAGTGTGCTGGGATGATCCTGGGCCCTAGTCTCTTTCAGACCTCTAAAAAAAAGCACGCTTTTCTTTTGTCCCGAGGAGCTGGCTGCGAGGGCCCGGTGCATTCCTCGGCTCAGATCCTGCACCCTCTGCCCCTCCAATCTCCAATACACCACATGATGTGTGTCAGTGCTCCTGGCACAGATCACCAGGGCTGGTTATTTCACGGGTCTGTACTTCCACTCCCGCTGGGCTCTGAATCCTCTCCTCTCGCCAGTGCGCTGGGGTGGGGGAGTGCTCGGGACCTGCTGGGTCATGGCTCCGTATCTTACCTGCTTCATGGGGTGCTGAGTCCTCTCAGGTATAAATGCAGGCTGTGTGCTTTCCTGTATCTTCTGGTCTCTTTTTTAGGAATAGTTGTATTTGTTGTATTTTCATAAATACATATGGTTTTGGGAGGGGATTTCCACCACCCTGCTCATGCCACCATCTTCCCAGAAGTCCCCTCCCATTCTTTTTAGATAAATGCCTAAACTCTTGTATTCCTAGGGTCTAGTAAAGATACGGAATATATTCATTGTAATACAAGAGAAGACTTGCATAACATTACACAGAAGTAAATTATAAGGTTATTCAGATTCTACATTCACTAATATTTTTTGCATACCCCTGGAAATTTCTGGTCACTCAGGGTGAAAACTGTGACTCTATTTTGTACATGTGTTTCAAAGAAAAACTAAAAGTAGGGAAGGTAGGAAATATTTACAAGTGATTTCAAGTTATCTTTAGCATTAGCTAAACCTGAAGTTTTAATCCTTGTCTTCACCACTTCATAGTTGTGTGGACTTGTGCAAGGATTTAACTTCCCTATGCTTTAATTTCCACATCTGTAAAATGTATACGATAAGGACACCTATATCACAGTGTTATTATACGGATTTACTTACATTATATTACCTTAATTCAGATGAAGTTCTTAGCACAATTCCTGGCTCATCTTTGGCATTTAGTACTAGTTAGATGCTTTTTTGACTTCAAGTAACAGAAAGCCCAAGCAAAAAGGCCCAAAATAAGGACATTTGTCATCATATACAGCAATAAGTCTAGGGGCAGTGTAGCTCCAGGTTTGACTATTTCAACGCTGTTTACCCACGCCCTCAGTTGTCCGGAACCTGTCCAGCTTACCACTCTCCCATCCTTCGAGTATTTGCCGCTCCCCTCTTGCTTGCAACTCCAGCACCAGATAAGGGCATGAGAGATACATGCCCCCACCTAATGTCCCTTTTTAAGAGAGAGAGAACTTTCCCAGAAGTCTCAGGAGTAGACATCCTTATGTCTCTTAGGCAGAACATGGCTAAAACAATAACCAGCAAAAAGGAGTTGTATTACCATGAAGGTCTGGTCTTTTGCAAAGCACCTGGTCACCTATAAGAGAATGGACAAAATTGGAGTTCTCATAGCAAGTAATAAGTAATAAAGGACCTTGGGAATGGCTGTCAGATAGGCAACCAAGGATACCATGGTAGTCAGTCATCAGTGAGGCTCACCAAATATTTCTAGTTTTCTTCTTTTCCAGGTATGGAGCAGAATTGTACTCTCTAGCACTCTTACAGTTGGGTAGGAACATATGATTAGTTCTGGCCACTGAGTAGTGAGTTGAAATGACGTGTCACTTTCATGTTCACCTCATTTCTCACTGTAATTAGCTGCAAAAGCAAGCAAAACATGTATAAAAAATAAAGTGAATTATATTATTCTAATTGCTTGATTTAAATAACCAAAAGAACCAAAACTACAAAAGAACATTGCTGAAAACTAGTAAAAACCTAAATAAGTACAATCAAATATATATTGTTTCAGGGATCAAAAGACTCAATATTGTTCCAATACCAACTCTCCTCACATTGGTCTATAAATTCAACAAAATCAAAATCCCAACAGTTTTTTTCTAAAATATTAACAATCTGCCAAAATATATAAGGAGCTCACGCACCTCAACAAACAAAAAGCAAATAATCCAATTTAAAAATGTGCAGAGGATCTGAATAGACACTTCTCCAAAGAAGAAATTCAGATGGCCAACAGGCACATGAAAAGATGTTCCACATCGCTAATCATCAGGGAAATGCAAATTAAAACTACAGTGAGATATCACCTCACACCAGTGAGGATGGCCAACATCCAAAAGACAAAAAACAACAAATGTTGGTGAGGATGTGGGGAAAGGGGGACCCTCCTACACTGCTAGTGGGAATATAACTTAGTTCAACCATTGTGGAAAGCAGTACAGAAGTTTCTTAAAAACTCAAAATAGAAATATCATTTGAACCAGGACTCCCACTTCTAGGAATTTACCCTAAGAATGCAGCAGCCCAGTTTGAACAAGACATATGCACCCCTGTGTTTATCGGAGCACTATTTACAATAGCCAAGAAATGGAAGCAACCTAAGTGTCCATCAATAGATGAATGGATAAAGAAGAGGTGGTACATATACACATGGAATATTATTCAGCCATAAGAAGAAAACAAATCCTACCCTTTGCAACAACATGGATGGAGCTAGAGGGTACTATGCTCAGTGAAATAAGCCAGGCAGAAAAAGACAAGTATCAAACGATTTCACTCATCTGTGGAATATAAGAACAAAGAAAAAAACTGGAGGAACAAAACAGCAGCAGACACACAGAACCCAAGAATGGACTGACAGTTACCAAAGGGAAAGGGACTGGGGAGGATGGGTGGGAAGGGAGGGATAAAGGGAAAAAAAGGGACATTACAATTAGCAGACATAAAGTGGGGGGGGGGAGGCACAGGGAGGGCTGTACAACACAGAGAAGACAAGTAGTGATTCTATAGCGTCTTACTAGGCTGATGGACAGTGACTGTAATGGGATATGTGGTGGGGACTTGATGATGGAGGACTCAAGTAAACAAAATGTTGCTCATGTAATTGTAGATTAATGATACCAAAAATATATATATATTTACAAGTTGATGTTTTATGTGGAAATGCACTAGAATAGCCTTACCAACATTGAAATGGTAAAAAATGTTTGAAGAGTAACACTGTTTCATGTATAGACTTATAAAGCTATACTTAACAAGATGGTGTGGTACTGACAAAAAATAAGACAATCCGATCGCTGGTATAGATAGAGGGTCCGGAAATACATCCACATATATTTGGACAACTGACTTTTAACAACCGTAAAGACAATTCAGTAAAGGATAGCCTTTTCAACAAATGGGGCTTGGATAACTGAATGGCCAAATGCAAATAAAAAACTTTAAATAACCCTAAACCTTCCCTTACCTCATACACAAAAATTGACTCAAAATGTACTCTAGGCCTTACCTGAATATGAGCTAAAACAATAAGATTTCTAGAAGAAACCATATGACCTTGAGTTAGACAAAGATTTTTTAGATATGACACCAAAAACACAAACCATAAAAAAAAACTGATACATAGGATTTCATCAAAATTGAAGACTTTTGCCCTTTGAAAAACGTTGTTTTAAAAAATGAATGGATAAAGCAAAGACTGGGAGAAAATATTTGAAAATCATATATCTGATAAAAGACATATCCAGAATATATCAATAACTCTTAAATACCATACTAAGAAAACAACCTAATTCTTTTAGCAGGCCTAAGTTTGAACAGGCACTTCACCAATGCAGATATATGGATGGCAAAAAAGCACATTAAAAGCAGTTAAATATCATTAGTCATTAGAAAAGTGCAAATTAAATCCACAGAAGTACCACTACATGCCTCTTCGAATATCTAAAAGGATGCATAGAGTTAAAAATAATCATAATTTGGAAACTAAAAGCCAAAACACAACCCAACAGACACACATGCATAAATACTCACATTGTCCCTTTGAAATCGAGGTGAAAAATGTGTTCTGAATTGAAACCTTAAATCTACTTATTAAATTTGTGTTTTAGTATTTTCCCACCGACTTCATTATTTACATATCAAAAACATTTCATAATAATAACAAAATTGTGTTCAGCCCTAATTAGGTGATATGATTGAAATGGAAGAAATATGGCTGCTTCTTAATTTTTACAAGTCATTTAATCTTTCTAAATGAGTACTTCCCAAACTTTTTCACCTGATGCCACACATAGAATATGACAATGTTTGCATGGCACTCAGGTATGGCAAAGAATGCTAGTGCTCATAAATTTTCTCCTCTTTTTTTCTGAGAACAAAACATTTCTCCCATATTCCCCTATGTTTTGGCCCTTATTTTCACCTTGAATGTGAAGCCATTTGACTAAGTTCTGGCCAAAAGAGTGTGGACAGAAGTGATTTGCTCTACCTCTCCTGTGGTAGTGCACACAGGTAGTACTGGTCTGTATGTATGTATGAGTATAAATACTGGGAGGTCCTAGAAGCAATGACACCCTCTAGCACACAGATTCTAGTTTTTGAATACCTTTCTCCAATAAAAGGAGCCAGGGCTACCTGGAGAAAAGGTTGACCTCAGGGCTAGGATAGAACAAAAACAAGATAAGCCTAAAATATCTTGGTATGTCGGAAAGTAAGGAATTGCTCAAAACAGTGTATGTGCTTCTCAAAAGAACACAGGAGCCAACCTCAAGGAACCACTTCCTAAGGGCTAATCTGGCAAAATTTGAGCAATAAAATAATTATAGTATTGGATGGTAAGCCCCTAAACACACATACATGAGCACACACTGATAGTAATAAATAATTGAATGAATAAACAAAGGAGGGAAAGGACAGCTCTTTCCTACAGAAGGATTCTAATTATAAGTGGCGTTGGAAAAACTGGATAGGGATGTATAAAAGAATGAATCTGGACCTCTCTCTTACACTATACACAAAATCGACTTCAAAGTGAATTAAGGACTTGAATTGAAAACCTGAAACCATAAAACGCCTAGCATAAACATAGCGAATAAGATCCTTGACATAGTTCTTGGAAATGAATTTTTGGATTTGACACCAAAAGCAGAGGCAGCAACAGCAGAAATTAAGGGGCAAGACTTCAGCAAACTAAAAAGCCTCTGCTCCAGAAAGTAAACGATCAACAAAATGGATAGGCAACCTGTGGAATGAGAGAAATTATTGGCACACCATATCCCATGAGCGATTAAATTACAAAATACATCTGGAAATCATAAAACTCATAGGTAAAAAATGAAATAATGACTCAATTTAAAAATGGCCTCACAAGAATCACATTTGCCAAAGAAGACAAAAAATGGCCAACAGGTACACGAATGGTGGCACTGTAAACTGGTACAGTCAATGTGGAATAGGAAAGGAAGCCGGGAGGCGTCCCCATCCACACCTATGACCAAGGGCCGACCCAGGACCTCGCGGAGAAACTGCGGTCGGGGTAGGAACAAGGACGTGCCGGCGTCACACTGACGGACCTGACCACCACCCTCCTCCCCTCCTCCCTTCCTCTCCTTCTACCTCCTCTTTCCGCCATCATTCGGGTCTTGGGCAGACATGCCTCCTGGGGTCCCGCAACCGCAGGGGAAGGGAGGCTTTGGCCTGGCCTCTGTCCCCCCATATCCCCCGCGCCCACCCCGGTACCGGGAGGGCAGGGCCCGCCCTGGCCGCGCCCACGCCCCTATGACCACGGTGCCATCGGGGATCTCCTGGATGACGCACTTCTCCTCCAGCTCACGGACCTCGAGGTGGAACGCGCCCCCACGGCTCAGCAGCGCCAGCAGCTGTCCCTGCAGCAGGGACAGGGACAGTCCGGGGCCCGCGCTCGCCCCATCCCCTTCCGGGCCTGCCTCAGGCTCAGCGCCCGGCGCCCCGCAGGAACCCCACCACCTTCCCAGGCAAGCTGCCGGTCTCCGCAGCTCCCGCGAGGCCCTGCGCCCCCGGGGTCCGCCGGTGCCGCGTACCCGAGTGCCTCATCCGAGGTGTGGGGACCGCTAGCCCGTCTTGCTGGTGGCAGCTGAGCTGCAGCGAGTGGGGGCAAGGGGCTTGACCTCTGCCACTTTCAAGAAAGGGACAGATTTGACCCAAGCCCTCGAGGATGGTTAAAATCTCCCTCTGGGGGGCAGGTAAGAACAATTCCAGGAGGGGACCTTGGCTTGCCTAACAGCCAGTTAAGGGACTAGGGGAACAGAGTTATGGGAACGTGGAGGCAAGAGGTAATTGGGCTGAATCCCTGAGGACCAGGCGGTGCCAGGCCAGTGGCAGAGGGAGTTGGGGAGAGAGGGGGCTTCATCCAGTGTCCTTCCCTGTGCACTAGGGACGAAAAAGAAGAGGTTGTGAGTGTTCCTGGAGGGTACCAGAAGGTGGCAGCAGTGCAACTGGAAAAGGAAAGGGAGCTGAGAGAATGGGGCCAACATGACAGGATGGGACCAGGAAAAACAAGTCTCAAGAATTTCAACCTCAGAGTGCCTTGGGTAGAGCAATGTAGACACCAACATGTCACCATGAAGCTGTAGCCCAGCCCAGGCCCTGGAATGAAGTCCTCCACCTCTAGTGCCTGGTGGTAATAGATGCTCATTGGTTATTCAGAAATGATGATGGTGCTGGTGATACCTTTTATTCTTCTGTGCCAACCACTGTTCTAATCACTTAGGAGTGCATTAACGGAGAGAATCTTTTAAACCTCTGTGAGTTACTCTAATGTTATTCCAGTTTAATAGCTGGGACAATAGCAAACAAGTTGATAATAACTTGCTCCAGGTCACCTAGCTGGTAAGTGGTCGGCATTTGCGCACACAGACCTGGGCCATGCCTTATGGCACATGTTGGACACAAAAATGAATGACATCTGCCTCTTACCCTCTCAGAGCCCACTGAAAAGCAAAGGAGCAATGTCAATATGGTGTTCTAAGATTAATAATATGTATTAGCTCCCAGGAATTGTGCCCTCATTTTAACAGTGTGACCCGTTGGCAGTCCTGGGGGAACCATTTTCTTCCTTCATTGGGAATGTTTTAAAAAATGACAGATGCAGGACTTCCGGGAAGATGGCGGTGTGAGCAGGGCGGCAGAAATCTCCTCCCAACACTATATTTATCTACGAAAACACAGCAAATACATCTATTCCTAAAAGAGAGACGAGAATACACAGGAAAGCGCACAGCGTGCAGCTACACCCGAGAGGACTCGGCACCCCAAGAGGCGGGTAAGATATGGAGCCGCGACCGGCGGGACCCGAGCCCTCCCCCACCCCAGCGCACCGGCGGGAGGAGAGGATTCAGAGCCGGGAGGGAGTGGAAGTACACCCCGCGAGGTAGCCAGCCCCAGGGATCTGCGCAGGGAGCGCTGACCCACATTGCGCAGTGCAATGGAGATTGGAGAGACAGAGGGGCAGGATCTGAGCGGGAACGCGCCAGGGTGCTTGCAGCCGGCTCCCGGGAAGGAAAAAAAAAAAGTGCGCACTTTCTTCAGCGGTCTTAAAGAGACAGGAGCCCAGCGGAGGAACCGGATCGCCCCAGCACACTCAGCCCAGCAGGCTGGGAGTCCTGGGGAGTTTCAGAAGCCTTAGCTGGCGACTGAGAAAGCGTAGCCAT
>JAVSCE010000865.1:0-31055 GCA_032199065.1 Smutsia gigantea | reverse complement strand
GGGACTTGATAATAGGGGGAGTCTAGTTACCATAATGTTGCTCATGTAATTGTACATTAATAATAGCAAAATTTAAAAAAATTTAAAAAGTCAGAGAAAGATGTTGGAAGGGATTTAAGATTTCACGTGCCTTTTAAATGTCTAATTTTTAAGCAATCCAATTCTTATTACAGCAATATGGTGTACTTGGTTTCTGGAAAACCTAAAATTTCTAGATAAAATATTTACAAACATCTTTGCTAACACATCTCAGCCAGCAGAAAAATAAGAGAAAAGCTTGAAGTCCAGAAATGATTAGAAAACACAAATGCAGCAGTGTAAGGAGACATAAGAGCCAGTATCTCATCAGGACTCTGGCAATGGTAGAAGACCTGGAACTTGTGTTTTAATGGGACTGCACAGGCTCAGCAAGCAAAGCCAGGAGCCCATGTTAAGTAGACAGTTAGATCAGGGAACCTTGCATGAAGCTGCAACCACCAAAAGAGGATACCCTCAGGGAGTTGACTGGAAAAGTCCCAACCCTCAGGGAGTTCAGGTAGGAAGTTTTGCAGTCTCCGCCTTAGCCCTCTGTGGAATGGGGAAAAAATAGTTCCCATTGAGAATTCAATCACAAGCACAGTCTCATGCAGATTTGGTGTCAGAATTCACATTACTTGTTTGCACTGAAACAGACCACATGAAACTGAGTGTGAAGTGTCATTGTGTTGTGGTCCTTCCAGGCCATCTGCGGTCACTAATGCAAATCCCCTGGAGAAATGACTTTTAGTCCAGCCCTCAATAATTCAAACAAACAGAGAGCCGAGGAATTTGAGCTCCTAATCAAAAATCATGAATTATAAATATAAACAAGTCATCAAAATCCAGAAGAAGCACCAGACAATAGATTGAGACCTTCAAAGACTACAGATATTGAATTTATCACATAAAGAATGTGAAGTAAGAATGTTAACAAAACAGTATCAAAAGCATTATGGAAGAACAAAAAAATGACCTAGAAGTTTTGACAAAGAAACAGAGAACTTCTATACAAAAAGAACATATAATAATTAAAATTTAGAACTTAATGAATGAATTAAATAGATAAAGACAGTAAACTAGAAGATAGATCTGAAAACCCTTTTAGAAATGCAGATAGATAAACAAAGAAATTTGAAATACATGAGAGATTTGGAGACATAGAGATCTGGAGTAAGAAGGCTAACATGCATCCAGTCCAAGTTCCAGAAGGAGAGGATAAAAGGAATGGGAAAGAAGTAACATTTGAAGTGAATGACATAGACATGTCATTGAGAAATAACAAGAAAGTTTAAAATACATATGAAAAGATGTTGGACCTCATTATTAATCAGGGAAATGCAAATTATAACCAACATGAGATAATACTTCACACCCACAAAATTAGAAAAAATTGAAGAATCTACAAAAATGGGAAAATGGGAACTCTAATAAATAGTAGAGAGAAGTGTAAGTCAGGTCAATCATTTTGTTATCTAAAATTATTCTGTTGATAGTAAGGACTATGAATGTGGGATAAATCAGCAAAGTTAAGTAAAGTTGCCCATTCACTGATTCAATAAATATTTACTGAGCACCCATATTCAGGAATTACATCAGAATTTTTTAAAAGTCAGCCTTTATTGGTAATCAAAAAACTCCCAAAAAACAAAAGTTCAGGACCAAATAGCTTCACAGAATGAATTCTGCCAAACATTTAAAGGAGAGCTAATAACTATCCTTCTTAATGTATTCCAAAAAGTAGAACAAATACTTCCAAACACATTCTGTAAGACCAGCATCACTCTAATACCATGACTAGACAAAAACACAACAAAAAAAGAAAATTATAGACCAATATCCCTGATGAATATAGATGCAAAAAACCCTCAAAAATTCAAAATACCTCAAAAGGATCATCCATCATGACCAAGTGGGATTTATTCCAGTGATACAAGGATGGCACAGTATTCACAAATTAGTGGACATCATCCACCACACTGACAAAAATAAGAATAAAAACCACATGATCACCTCAGTGGATGCTGAAAAAGCATTTAACAAAATTCATCATCCATTCATGATAAAAACTCTCAACAAAATGGTTATAAAGTACATACCTCAAAATAATAAAAACAACAAACTCACAGCCAACATCATACTCAATGATGAAAGCTGAAAACTTTTCCTCTAAGATCAGGAATAAGACAAAAAGGTCCACTCTTACCCCTGTTTTATTCAACATAGTACTGGAGATCCTAGCATGGCAATCAGACAACAGAAAGAGATAAAAGGCATCCAAATTGGTAAGGAGGAAGTTAAACTCTCACTATTTTCAAAAGACATGATATTATACATAGACAAGCCTCAAGACTCTGCCAGAAAACTATTGGAACTAGTAACTGGATTCAGCAAAGTTGCAGGATACAAAATTAATACACATAAATCTGTTGCATTCCTATTTACTAACAATGAACTAGCAGAAAGAGAAATCAGGAGAACAATTCCATTTATAATTGCATCAAAAAGAATAAACTATCTAGGAATAAACCTAACTAAGGAGGTAAAAGACTATACTCTGAAAGACATAAGACATTCATGAGAGAAATTAAGGAAGACACAAATAAATGGAAATCTATCCTGTGCTTCTGGATAGGAAAAATAAGTATTGTCAAAATGGTCATCCTGCCCAAAGCAATTTACAGATTCAGTGCAATCCCTATCAAAATACCAACAGCATTTTTTCAATGACCTAGAAGAAATAATCCTAAACTTCATATGGAACCACAAAAGATCCTGAATAGCCAAAGCAATCCTGAGAAAGAAGAACAAAACTTGGGGTATTATGTGCCCTGACTTCAAGCTATACTATAAAGCTACAGTAAAACAGTATCAAAACAGTATGGTACTGGCACAAGAATAGACCCATAGATCAGTGGAACAGAATAGCCCAGATATAAACCAAATTGATATATGATCAGTTAATATATGATAAAGAAGCCATGAATATACAATGGGGAAAAGATAGCCTCTTTAATAACTGGTGTTGAGAAACTTAAACAGCTACCATGCAAGAGGATGAAATTGGATTATTGTCTAACCCCATACACAAAAGTAAACTTGAAATGGGTCAAAGACCTAAATGTAAGTCATTAAACCATAAAACTCTTAGAAGAAAACATAGGCAAAATCTCTTGAACATAAGCATGAGCAGTTTTTTCCTGGACACATCTCCTTGGGCAAGGGAAACAAAATAAAAAATGAACAAGTGGGACTACATCAAACTAAACTGCTTCTACCCAGCAAAGAAAACCATCAGCAGAACAAAAAGGCAACCTGTAGTATGGGAGAATATATTTCTAAACGATTTATCCAATAAGGCATTAATAACCAAAATATATAATGAACTCATATGCCTCAAACCAAAAAAAGAAATAACTTAATGGTGGAGGACCTGAACAGACACTTCTCCAAAGATGAAATATGATGCCCAATAGGCACATGAAAATATGCTCCACATCACTAATCATCAGGGAAACTCAAATCAAAACTACAATGAGCTATCACCTCACTGGTCACCATCAATGGTCACTAGTTAGAATGACCACTATCCAAAACACAGGAAATAACAGGTGTTGGTTAGGATGTGGAGAAATGGGGACCCTCCTACACTATTGATGGGAATGTCAATTGGTGCAGGCAGTATGGAAAGCAGTATGGAGGTTCCTCAAAAAACTAAAAATAGGAATACCATTTAATCCAGTAATTCCACTTCTAGGAATTTACCTCCCCCAAAAAAGAAAATCCCTAATTCAAAAAGATATATGCAGCCCTATGTTTATTGCTGCATTATATACAATAGCCAAGATATGGAAGCAACCTAAGTGCCCATCAATAGATGAATGGATAAAGAAGAGGTGGTACATATACACAATGGAATATTATTCACCCATAAAAAAGAAAATCCTGCCATTTGCAACAATATGGATGGACCTAGAGGATAGTATGCTCAGTGAAATAAGCCAGGCAAAGAAAGACAAATACCATATGTTTTCACTTATTTGTGGAATATAAAAACAAAGTGAAACAAAATGAACAAAACAGCAGTAGACTCATTGACCCTGAGAAGTGACTGGTGGTTACCATCAGGGAGAGGTTAGGGTGGGTGGGTGGGACGGGTGATAGGGATAAAAGGGCTCCAAAATTCTCAAATATAATACGTTGATCACAGGGATGGTAGTAAAGCATGGAGAATATAGCTAATGATTGTGTAACATCTTACTGTGGTGACAAATAGTAACTGCACTAGTGGGGGTGACGATTTAATAATATGGATAACTGTTGAACCCACTGTGTTCTATATTTGAAAGAAAGATTGTATATCAACGATACTTCAGTTAAAAATAACATGAAAAAAAGTCAGCTTTTGTCAAAAGGAAGTAGGATCTAGTGGGTCAGATAATCAAAGATCACAGAAATAAACATAAAACTATAACTGAGAAAGAAGGAGAGATCATAATTAATTAGCTGTGGAAGTCAGGGAAGGCTTTCCTGAGCAAGTGATGACTGAAATGAGCCAAAGCAGAAAGAAGGTAGAGTGGTGGCCAGTGGAACTGACACTGACAGGGAACAGCATTCAACTGCCCTGATGTGGACAGCACTCAATTGTAGGAACTGAAAAAAGCCCAGTGTGGCTGGAACAAAGGGATAGACTGAGAGAGAATATGATGGGGCTGAGAGGGGTGTTCTTGGCACTCAGACCGCCTGTGGCTGTAGAGGCCATATAGGCCAGACAAGGAAGGAACGCTAAGGAAGGGCTAGGGGTCCTAGGAAGGATTGGGGCTCGTATGTGAGGACTACGGGGAGTTACTGACACATTTGTAAGCAGGAGACTGAAATGATCAGTGGAATGAAAAGGAAAAAAATAAAAGAGGAAGACCATCAGATAATTATAAGTGTAAAACTTTCATTAGGAAATGCAGTTTAAGTTCTCTGTAGCCACACTTCTCTGCTTGCTTATATATGACAAGAATGTCCCCATTCCCAGTTACCAACACAGTTGGGTGTGTCTGCGCTCTTACACTGCAAGCTCAGCTCTGCCTCTGACAGTATAACCACGATGGTCCCCCTGATTTGTAAATTCTCCCCCCACTTCCTCAACAATAGCACATGAGATTTAAGCCTAGCTGGTGATTCACCAGATGATGCAGGAAACACAATTGAATACATTTTACTACTTTGCAGCCAGAGTAAATGATTTCTCCATTGTTGAGAGTAAAAACCAATTTGTCAGTAAATGAAGCAGATATGATTCAAAAGAAGCAGAAGGACACTGAGAAATACAACACATTGTGTCTTCTCTGTTCGTGGCTGCATTCATTAGAAAACAACCTCAGAAGGCCCATTCCCACTCTCAAGTTACTACTATAGCAAACTATTCCAGATTCTCAGTGTCTGTGGCCCTTTATAGCTCAGTTCCTTTCTTTTTCAACAACTTTGTTGAGGTACTGGCACAAGAACAGACCATATATAGTACCAGACATACCAGACATAGTCCAATTTAAATAGTGCAATTTGATAAGTTTCAAGACATGTATATATACCCATGAAACCATTATAATCAAGATAGTGACATATCCGTCAATCCTTAAATTTCTTTCTGCCTGTCCCCTCCCTGACCTCTCCTTCCTCCACCCTGAACAACTTGTTTAAATGCAATCATTCTTTTAGTCAAAACTCTGATAGATTTATAAGATAGGTTGGAATACCATTTCTAAAAGGCCCTTGCTATCTGCTCTCTTACCCAATTCACTGTAAACATTCACCATTCAGATGAAAGTCACTCTGCAGAACAAAACATTTTTATTTCCTCAGCAGTTTTAAGTATTTGAGAATAATTTTAAAATTTTCTAAAAATCCTGTTAGTTAAATGTGCTGCTAGGATGGAAAAGCCATAGCCCCAGGTTGTGCCATCAACACCAAAATTATGAATGCTTACTTCTATCTTTCAGACCCCATTTGTGATGAAGCGGAAGGAGCAGTTCCCACAAGGGGCACCTCCGTTCAGAGCATCGAACTTGTCCTCCCACCCCATGCAAACCATCACGGAAATACATTTGGTGGCCAGATTATGGCTTGGATGGAGACCGTGGCTACCATTTCCGCAAGGTTCTTGGTTTTGACCTTTGGTGTGTGATTTGGGTTCAGTGGGGAGAGAATAGAAAGATTCTGAAACCCAGTTATTGAGCTAGTCGAGGAGACAAGGAGAGGACAATGTTGCCTTTTATTAAAATGAGAAAATACGTCATTCACCTGTTTACCTTAGGATTAATCTGTCCTTTTGTTTGAAGGTGAGTGTTTACATTCTTGGCTCAAAAATAAAAATGAAATGACAGTGCTAATACTTTACTCTGAATTATGAAGGTTGATACTGTGACACTGGGACATAATGATCTCATGGCGAAGGAGATGCAGAATAGAAATAGAAGACAACCTTCACACTTAAAATTAGTCAAGTTACAAAGTTTTTAAAAGGCAATTTACAATTAGGCCTGACTTTCAAAGGTGCTGGTAAGAATCATTATTGTCAAAGGATTAACTGAAAAATAAGACAAGAAAAAGGGAAGAACTTAGAGGGTACTTTTAAATGCTCTTCAGTTTCAAAAAAGGTTATTTTATTCTTAATGGAACCATGTAGGTAGTGAGCAGGTTTAAGGAACATGGTGTACTCTGAAAACACATTTGAACAGAATCTGCCCTACTGACTATTTCTATAATCATCAAAAATTGTTAAGCTTTATTTTACCAAAATTAAGTGAATTTTATTATTAGTATCTCTATAGTTATGACTATAGTTAGAAACATGTACTTATCTTTCCTATAAGTTATGTACAAATAAGAGAGCTTGTTTTTAAAATGACATTGTCACTCTCAATGACAATAAAGTATTTGAACCTGTTCTTTTATAAAGGCTTATGATATAATCAACTTTGGCAGTCTGTTCAGTTACTGTTGCCACAATTCTTCAGAGTAACTGCAGTGGAAATCTAAAATGTAGAAAATTATGGAAGTGGCTATCTGGGATTAAATATTCTTTATAAATATTTAAAATTTTTCACATAGAAAAAATTATAAAATGTGTACCATGTAGCCTTCAGGCTTTGTGTAGGTAATTTTTCTGTGGAAAAAAAAATTAGTCTTTTAATATGTAGGTGGATTCAGTTAACTATGGAGCTAAGGAACTAGTGTGAATGGCAACAGCTGACAGTTTGTTCCCCTCTCCAACCTGGGATCACGGGTTCCTGTGACTGTAGTCACGAGCCTTAAATTAGAACAAAAGATATTGGTTGGTTTTTCAAAGGACTTTCATAGGGAACAAAACCAGAGCAGGACTGTCACCACAGGAGCAGAAACACCAGCATCCCGGTAAAGATCTTATGACTTGGGAACATGGTATTTCCCAAAATATTTATAGGGAGTGTACAGAATCACCCTCAACACACATAATCCAGTTATTTATTTCACTCTTGAGTTAAAAGAGATGTTTACTTAGAAAGCATACTGAATATTTGTCCATTGCATCTGTCCAATGAGTCAGCAGTTCATGAAAATATTTTGAAGGATAATTGCTTTCCTCTCTCCCTCCCTTTTCCCTGTTTCACCAGCCGCCTCTGTCAGGTGCATCCCCTTCTGAAGTCTGTGGATATGTTTAAGTTCCGGGGACCATCTACAGTTGGAGATCGGCTTGTCTTCAACGCCATCGTCAACAATACATTTAAGACCTGGTAAAGAGTGTCTAGGGCTCTTCAGCTGCTATAGACAATTTCAAACTTGCACATAAATAATTTTTTTTTAATTTCAATCTGGAGGTAAGGGACTACTTTCAAGTAACCAAGTTCCTTCTAATTTTTTTTCAAACTTCACTCAATCCTTAAAATCCATAGACATGCATTTTAACACTGTGTGCTGTTTGGAGGCTCCCTTACACTTCATAAATTCTGATGGGTTTTGGGTTTTTGTCTCATAATAAGGGTGACTCTCTCTCCCGTTGGTCCAGGAGGGTCTTGGTTTGTACCTGTCATAATTACTAACTCTTCCTCTCACTCTCAAAAGAGTACCAGTGGCGAAACAGTCAGCTGACTCAGAATGCACCTGTCATCTAAAACCATGAAGTTCAGACCACTTCCCAGTTTGTATTATTCTTAATATACAATGAAAATATTTAATATTTTTTCTTTTTAAATGTAAAAAAGAGTATGTTTCCTGGCTAGTTTTAGTGTTTGATGCTTTTAAATTACAGAACTTTTGTTTTTAGGGGAGAAATTCTCTACCCTCCCCCTTACCAAAATATGTTCATAAGTGTTTTTAAAGTCCCAATTGGCCTTTTTCCCAAATGAAATTGAGAAAGCAAAGTGGAAATGCTCCCCAGGTCTTGTACATCAGATCTGCCAACCTGATGAAATGGATTTTAAGAGTTTCATATATTTTCAGACAACAAAGAAAAAGCCCAGAGCCCTAGTTCTCTTCCTTACTTGGAGGAGGTGGTGGTGGTGGGCAGCTGCCAGGTGTGCTCTGGTTCTCTGCCCACTGCCCTGTGTCGCCCTCTGCAGTGTCGAAGTGGGAGTGCGTGTGGAGGCCTTTGACTGTCAGGAGTGGTCGGAGGGCCGAGGCCGTCACATCAACAGTGCTTTTCTCATTTATAATGCGATCAATGATAAGGAAGAACTGGTCATATTTCCCCAAATCAAACCCATGTCAAAGGTTAGTCACTAGCATGGAAGTTTGGTTATCAGACCGTTCATTCTGGAGGAAGCCATGCCTACAGGGCTCTACCTGAATTTCTTTGCCCAGCGACAACCTCCACGGCTATTCGCCTTTGGCTTCCCCTCTTTCCTGCATCACCAAGTAAAATGGGCTTTTTTTTTCCCTTCAGTTCCCTGTACTCATTTGTTGGAATGATGGAGGCCCTCAAGCCCTTACCACTGCTCGGCCACACACAGCTGTGGAAGGCATATCAGCTCCTGTGCCCCGTTTCTGACCCTCTTCTCCCACTTTACATCCAGTTCTCCATGCTGCTGCTCATTCATCAGAATTATGTCTTCCTCTTGTCTAGAGCTGCTTTATTGCCAACTTTCACCTTCCTAAAAACTCTACATTAAGGTATATGTGTAATTCTGGTTACAGAAATGATAACAATCACCATGTTAAAAAAGGAAAGAAAACAGCTGTAAATGCTATTTTTATCCAGGCACCTGCCCTCTGTGGGTGATGGTGGTTCATTCAGAGACAACGTGTGATCCCCCTTAGCATTTTCAACTGACTTAGAAGAGAGACCTTAGGATTGTAACACTTAAATATTAGACATTTATTGACTGACCTTGATTTTTTTGAAAGGATGATTTTAGACGGTATCGTGGAGCCATGGCTCGCAAGAGAATTCGCCTGGGAAGGTAAGGATTTCATGGAATCTTCTCTTATCTGACAACTGCATAACAAAGAGCCCCCCTCAATTCCCACATAATGTAAAAAGAGAAGGTACAGTGTTCTCTGACTGTGGAGACTACTGTGATGAAAGTTGTTTTTCCTGATTGTTCCACTAGTAAAAGAAGCTTTTAAAAACTGCTGATTTCAGCTTAAAAAGTGCCATGGTTACTGTTGTGTACTAAATGCAGAGAAGAAAACTGTTATTTAAAGTTTTAATTTTTTTTCCAGAAAATATGTTATTTCCCACAAAGAAGAGGTTCCACTTTGTGTACACTGGGATATAAACAACCAGGTGATGGTTTTATGATTTGGAGCTCTTTGTACAAAAATCACATCATTACAAAATGGAAATCCCCATGTTTAGCTGATTCAGGTTTTGCCTGCACAGGCTAGATGAAAAGCTGACTTCTATCAACCAGTCATTTCAAAATGAAACCAACCAGTTTCATCATCATGTTTGAATTACAAATACAGTTCCCAAACTACAGAGTACTCAGGAGGCTCTGCCATCAAATGCATTCAAGCAGCATGGGACATTGGATCTGGTGTCTTACCATGATTTGTGCTGAATGACATGCTTACCAGCTTGTGTTTTTATAATGCAACAACAGTGTTAATTCTTTCAGTGTTTTTGACCATAAAATATAAAAGTAAATCCAAGTTATTAGGTGTTGATTACAAGTCATACAGAAAGGTAATCATGTCTTTGCTCAGGACACCAATTAAAATGAGTCTAATTTGCTACGCATACAGGCCTCATGTTACCTTGTGTGAATTCTGAATTAACAGTTCAGGACAGAAACTATGTTACCTGTAGCTTAGCTCTAAACTCAGCATTATCACTCGGACTCTAACAGTGCCCATTTTTTAAACAGAAAATATTTGATCACATATCTGTGCATTGAACCACAGCTTTAAAAATATTTGTGTTTTAGGTAACCCTGAGTAATGGCAATGTGGAAGCTCTCAAAAACCTGGCAGCCAAAAGTGGTTGGGAGGTTACCAGTGCTGTGGAAAAGGTAGGAGGCATCCATGTACATGCACAACCCATTGTCCTTCACAAATGCAAGTTGTCATGGTAGTGGTTCTGCTCCTTCTGTGAAGGTAAAGTCTTCCTGGGAAACTATTTCTAAGAGTCAAGCCTCTTTCCAATCCTGTCCCTCCTACTCCACACTGACTGATTTAGGGTCCTTCAAGTACACCTGCACATCCCTGCCTCCGAGCGCAGTTCTCATGTTCCATCTCTCTCTCCTCTCCATCTGCCCAAATCTCACCTGGTCTTCAAGATGCAGGACTCACACTTCTCCTTAAAGCCACTCCCATCACCCCTGACTGAAGGAACGTCTCTCTAAGAAGTCCTTTAACACTTACTTCCTCAAGATTAATTTCTTAGTTAATCATGCACTATCTTGTCATATTTCCTACACAGCTACATTGAATTGATATTTAAATCTTACATAATACCTTTTTACACATGGCCTTTTTCCCTAACACTATTATCAACTTCTTAAGAAAGAAGCCTTCTGATGAAGGGGGTAGTTTAATAACCATAATATTGCACATGTAATTGTAGATTAATGATACCAAAATAAATTATTTAAAAAAAGAAAAAAAAGAAAAAGAAAGAAGCCTTGTCTTGATTTCCTTATCTCTCTTAGCACCTTTTACAGTGTTTCTGTGTCAAGTTTAAATAAATGTATACAATTTGGGTTTTAATTTTATCTAATCTCAGAGGTATATTAGGAGACCTTTGAAGCCAATGCCCACACTAACTAGACTGAGAGCTGTTCAGCTCACCAAAGCAGTTCCAGAACATAGCGGTGCCTGGTACTCAGCAGATGCTCGAAAATGCCAGCTCTTTGTGCTCATATTTCGCTGTGTACTGCTTTTTGTCATCAGTGAAGCGGCAGCCTCTAAAATAGGGCAACTGTATGTCCTGTTTTTCTGGGGACATTTCTGGTTGTCCCATCATAATTATTACCAGTGCCTCAGTGTTCCAGTTTGGATAATAAATGATATGGTCACTTACCCTGAAATTGAAGTGAATTCAGATGCTGCTTCATTGATTCTTTTCAACTCTGACCTCCTCTGTGTGTTTTGTTCCGGGTTGTTGGCTTTTATTATGTCTTTGCCGTCACTACTGAATCCTTTCAGGATCTTTCTTAACCTCTTTGGATCCAGTTAGATTTCCATCATGCTTGGTCAGTAATGTAGAAATACAGGTTTAACATAACAAAGTTATCTCTTCTTCATAAAAGATGCCTTCAAGACCTTGTTTTCTTTTACTAATACAAAATCTGCTTCTTGCATCAGTGCTGGCATCTGAGCACTCATGAACAGCGTTGGAAAGGACAAATTCGTGTCTGGAATGAAGGAAGAAAGCACATTTCAGGAAGTCAGATAATATAGTAAAACTTCAGCTCTTTGGGAGTTTGGGGCCAGTAACAAACCTCAACAAATAAATGGGATATTTACCAGTGTCTAAGGAGACCCATCAATAATTAATTCTCAATTTTTGTACAATTTTTATACTTATTAGAGGATATTGTGTAATTAAAGGAGCATTCTTATGTTATCTCTGTTGAATTTGAAACCCTTCATGTCTTTATATATATGATAAAAATTTGATTTTTTTTCTGAGTTATCCCCTCTTCTTTCCTACTTTTTAAAGGTTTTATTTTTTTTAATTTTAAAATACAGCTCTCATCTTTTTCTGTCATCTTTTAGTTGAGTAATTCTTATAATACAGCTCTCTGTTAAGAATCATACTTACTCAGGTTTTAAAATCTATACTTGTTTTTGAGATAAGTTAGTTATATGGCAAAAATCTAAGATTTCTGGTATTTGTAATGAAACGGGGTAGTACTTAGTATTTTAACCCATATTTCATTTTCAATATATAATGCTGGAATTAATAATAGGTATACTCTCATCTTAAAGGGGCTTATAGTCTATTTTGGAAACATTACATATGAAATAGCTGAAGAATAATTTTGAGGTGGTTTATAAACAAGTGAGAGATTACACTATTGAAACTATTAAGGTCAGCTCTTAGGCAATTCAAAGAAAGGGAAGAGAGAAACAGAATTTTGGAGGTGGGTGATTCTTTTCTCCTTGAAAATGGTGTAAGGAACAGATTGCTGGAGAGACAAAGGGCCCTTTCTAAGCTGTGAGTAGCTTGAACCAAAGCTTTAGGTGGAAATAAGATGGGTAGGCGACTGGTCTGACAGTAGTAGCTTTTTATTAGGGAGCAGCTGAGAGTGTGCTGGAAAAGCTGGCAAGGACCACTTACAGTCCTTTCCCTCAGAACAAAACCCAGTATAGGAAACAGACCAGAGGGAGCTATTCTAGTTGAAGTTGGGGAGGGGCTGGCCCCAGAGTTCCATCTGGCAATTCTCCTCCACTTAGCCCGGGGTGTAATCCCCTAGGCACCCCCAAGAAAAGTCAGCACCCCTCACCACCAGCCACAGGCCTCCCCACAGACTAGTTTGTCCTCCTGCCCACAGTGTAATTTCAGTAACACATTGTCAACATAGTATAAATTCTGTAATTTTGAGTTATTTTCTCACATGCTACGTAGACATCCAAATCCATTATTTGGATTTGTAGAATTGTATTAGAATGAAAGAAAAATATCACTAGTAAAATATTAGTAAGCTCTGGCAGATTTTGAGCCTATCTACTTTAAACATCATTTCAGAGAATAAAAATCTCCAGGCACCAAATAATAAAAAGTTTGAGTTGGTGACTAATGGAATTTAACCTGTATTCTTCCGAGCATGAAAGGGAACTTGTTTTTTTGGAGAGCTGGTCTTGTCTTGGAGAATTTTTTCACTGAGTGAGTTTGCATTTCTACAATAGTTGGGTTAAAAAGAGCCAACACCAATCTTACTACACTGATGGACAGTGACTGCAGTGGGGTGGGGGGACTCGATAATAAGGGTGAATGTAGTAACCACATTGTTTTTCTTGTGAAACCTTCATAAGAGTGTATATCAATGATACCTTAATAAAAACGTAATTAATTAATTAATTAATTTAAAATGAACAATTTCAGAAAAAAAAAAGCCTATACCAACCCCTGCCTGTCCTTGCCTGCTCTATCAGCATCCGCGCCGCTGGTTCTGACAGCAGTGCAGTAAGACGGGCTGTCGGCTTCTCACCTTCTGGGGGCAGGATCACAGTACCATTCACTTACCCAGGACTGTACTCGGTGCCGGATAAGGGCAGTGAGGGCAGGATGTGAGGGCGGCTACTCAGCTTGGCGTCTGCTTTGGCTCCAGGAGAGGACACAGCCGCGTGCATCCATGACCTGGGCAGCAGCTCCTGGGAAAGCGCTGAAGTGGTCTGTTTCCCAGGGCTGCCAGAACCGTGTCACAAAATCGAACAGCAGAAATGCATAGTTATGGAAGCTGGAAGCCTGAGATCAAGCTGTTAGCAGGGATGATCGCTTCCGAAGGAGTGAGGGAGAACCTGGTGTGGCCTCTCCCAAGCTTCTGGGAGTTTGCTGGCAATCTCTGGTGTTCCTCGGTTTATAGATCCATCGACCTCTCCCCTCATCTTCATGTGGTGTTCTCCCAGTACACATGTCTGTGTCCAAATTTCGCCTTTGTGTAAGGACACCAGTCACACTGGATTAGGGGCTCACCCTATTGCAGTATAACTTCATCTTAATGAATTACATGTGCAAGTGTCCGCTTTCCAAGTAAGGTCACATTCGGAGTTACTAGGAGTGATGACTTTAATATATAAATCTGGGGAGGAACACAATCCAGCTCTTAAGTGCTCATCCCAGTATTGCACGCCACTCTGCCCCAGTTCCACCAGACAGACCACGGCTGCCCCCAAGGCCACAACCTGAGAGAGGTTGTAGAATTCACCCTGGCCACCTGCCCTCACCTCCTCTCAGATGCCGAGCCCAGCAGCCCAGGCTAGAGCCACGAGACCAACTAGCTGTGATATGGCGACTTCCCTCTGGCTTTATACCAGTGAACCTCCTTTTATTCCTGCTATAAAGAGGCAGCTGGTCCTGTCCACGTGGGCTGTCTCAGTCACCATCTGGAATATTTTTCTTTCAACGTTCAGTTTTCCCTCTGTTTGGTAGGTTTTCAGGGTCATATCCACCTTTGCTGGTTTGATTTAAAGACAGGCTTGGCATGAAGGTCAACTGGATAGGAAGAATGGAATGGCCACTCCTTTTCTTTCTAAGCTGCTTTTAGTCAGTTTCTCATTTCTTCATTCTCTTCTTGAAGAGATTTATGTTTAAATAAAGGCCTCTCCCTCCCAGCCCAATTCTTCCATCTGCTTGATTCCGGCACTGAAGTCTTTACCCTATGTTTGTTTGTCTTCTCACAGCTTGTTGCCATGGGAATGATTATAAGATGGCGAATTTCAACACTAACTTTAAAGCAACCTGAAAGAGATGGAGAAAATAGGCAGGACAAAAATGTGCTCATAGCCAAACACATATCTCTGATTACTGGCAAAAGCACAGTAATGTTTAAGTATATGTCAGATGGCTCCCCAAGACAGGACTCCTCTTGTCTAAGGAATAACAAGCATTAGAAACCCAGGAATTGGCTTCTCAGGAGGGTGAGCCCTTGTATTCACAAATGAAAGACTGCTTAGTTCTGAAGAAACATGGTGCCTCCCTGGGCCTGTTGAGAGGCTGAGTTGTTTCTAGAGGTGGTGGCTTGCTTCTTGGGTCCCCATGGCCCACTGAAGACATGCCTGGCATCCTGGGAAAGTGTCTGAGGCTGTAGCCTTAGCTCTAAGGTCTCTGGGGGCAGATGGGGCACTGATTTGCCTAGCAGCTAGGTGATACTTTCTGTTGTCCGGGGTAGAGACAGGGAAACATCGTAAGGAGATAAAGAGAGAATAGCTTACATTCTTTATTTTTTCATGAGAAAAACTGTAATTAAATAACCCAAGTTATATACAGTACGGAGTACACAGGAAAAGAGCATCCTGGTCTGAACTCTAGACATTCAAGTATTTGAAGTGAAATTGTCATCGTCTGGCTTCATTATTATCCAGGTGCCCAGATACCTTAGTAATTAACCTAGGACTACATGTATGTGCATAATTTTTAAAGTAAAAACATTCATTTTTCTTCCATAATTTATTTTTTCTCATTTTTACCTTTTAGATTAAAATTTATACTCTGGAAGAGCATGATATTTTATCTATTTGGGTTGAAAAGCATGTGGAAAGACCAGCACACTTGGCTTATCATCTCTTGTCAGACTTACCAAGCGACCTTTGTGGGACCCCCATTATGTGTAAGAATCCATTTAAAATATTTTCTTAACCAACCCTGACATATAAAAGGTAATCTCCGTAATGCAGTCCATCTCTATTGCCCAACATATGACCCATTGTTTTATTAAAGAGTATTTTTTAAAGCTTGCTCTACACAGAAAATTCCAAGTGTTATCGAGAGACACAAAACAAAAATTATAATAATTTATTCATCATCTGTATTGAGTTGACATGCTTTATCTGTATCTATTGTAATCCCACCAATAAGTCTTCAAATTTGATGCAAATTTGACATTCCTATTTAACAAGAGAGAGTCTCCAAGACTTGCCAAGATTACACAGGCAATGCAATGACCGGAACTGAATTGGAAGCCAGGTCTGTCAGGCTCTGAATTCTACACTCTTGTATTTTCATACATAATTTCATTGTTCTTGAGGGAGTAATTATCTAATTGTCCTTCCCACTTCCCACTCTTGATATTTATTAGCAGTTCCTTCTTGTTCTGTGAAGCAGCACTCCTGGTGAGCAGCTGAAAGGAAGCCCTGTGAGTACTGAGGTGAAGGGCATTCCTTCCTGCCTTCTGATCCTCTCCCTTCTGATCAGGGCCCTGCACCCTGTCCACTGTACTGACCCAGACTGATGGCACTCAGGCCATGCCCCCTTCTCCAGGGAGTCCTGGCTTCTGGGCTACAGCTCTCAGGGCCTCACTGGACACTTTGCTGAAAGGGAAGGATTGGTGAAATGGGTTTCTTAGTAGATTAAGCATTGCCATTTACTTCCTAATCTTGACAAGGTAGAGGTTTAGCTTTAAAATGGCTAAACCTCATTATGATTAATGCCATGTAATAGACAATTTTACCACTAAAGTGAAACACCTCTGGGGTCATATGTTACATTTATGTCCATCCATCATGATTAATGCTATCATAATAAACACTCCGAGAGAAGAGGAAACACTTCATGATTTTCTTGCATCAGTATTTGTAGATACTCTGTAAGTACAAAGTTTTAGCAAGAACAATGCCTAAACTTTGATGTCAATTCTTTTCATATGCAGAGGAATGAATGAATGAATTCTAATTCAACTTACTTTTCTTGTGCACCTCCTATGGTTTAGGTACTGTGCCAAGTATTTTCATTTAACCCTCACAAGAACCCCATAGGTATCATTATCTGCATTTTACAAATGAAAATAGTAAAGTGACTTGCCTAACATATCACAGCTACTAAGTGGCAATCTGGGATACAGAGGCAAGTTGATCCCAGACTCAGTGATCTTTCCAATATCCCATATTCATTTACCGAAGAGTCCTTAGACTGTCCTTATAATAAACTGGTCTTCAAAATATTGATAGTACAGAAAAATAATTTTGTGGCAAACAACTAAATGCTTTTCTCTGGAGTATTGAAGGCAGTGACCTTAGAATCCAATGGCCACCATTCTCTCCATCATATGCATAATTATTCTATCTAACCAAACAGCTTTCTAAAGATGGACTTTGAAAAACACTGCTGGCTTTGGAAGAATGGTTATGTGAACAGAAGGGTGAATGCAGACATCAATGATGAAGTTATGCAAACAAACAATAGAAATGAGTGCTTTATTCTAGCAGAGAGAAAAGTGCAGCCTTTCTTTTCATGGTTCTGTTTCCATAGGTCCTGTGAAGTCGTAGACTGGGTGAGTGAAGATGATCAGATATACCACATCACTTGTCCTATAGTAAATGGTGACAAACTCAAAGACTTGGTAGTACTTGTATCACGAAGAAGGCCTCTCAAAGATGGGTGAGTACATGCAGTTCAAGTGTTATTGCAACGATTTATAGTATAGAGTAGAAAGAAAAAGTTGATATGAAAATAAGGAAGGCGACATAGGCATTTCTGATCTTGAATGATGTTCATCTGAATATTTTCTAGGACCTTTAATTATCATTTAAAAAATCATTTATTAAATGCCACCTGTATATAAAGTGCCTTGCAAGATTCCTAAAGCAGTTCCCTTTCCTTTTGTGCTATGAACATTTAAAACCATGCATATTTAGCAAATCATTGAGACTTTCCATTATCAGTAAGTAGTGAAAGCCAAATAAAACACCAGGATTGGTTTAGAATTTTGCAAAGGCCGAATTGTGCTAGACCTCCAAAATGACTAGCTGCCAACAAGGGCTGTCCATCAGAGTGTCCATGATTTCTCTGTGGGCACTGGACTTTTGGGAGCACCAGGTCTGGGTTCTAAGGGGAAGTGTCCAAAGAGACAAGAAATGGAAGTTGCCAGGACAGTTAAGGTCTATGCCTGGAACTAACGTGCATCATTTCTAATGTCAAAGCTGACCTATAGAAATAATCTCACACATATATGAATATTAATGCACATGGATGTTCAGTATAGTATAATTTATTACGGCAAAAGATGTTAGCTATAAACTGAAGGTCTATCTTATGAATTATGGTAGAGCCATACTGCAGAATACTGTGTAACCATTAAAAAGGATGAAGTAACTATAGAGGCACTGATACAGAAACATCTCCAAAGATTTATTGGTAGGTAAAAATTCAAATTGTAGAGCAATATTCATAGAATGTTAATATTTATGTAAAAATCTATGTGCATTGGCTTATGTAAATGTTATATAATAATAAAAAAGGTCTGGAGGGATACATATTGAAATGTCAACAGTCATTTCTAAAATAAGAGAGGATTGTGCTAGGGTGGACTGAAGGAAGACTTCTGTTTTTTAGTCTATAGGGTTCTCTGTTGTTCAAGGGTTCCTTAGAACAATGTCTATTTTTTTTTAAGTGAAAAAGAAGAGACTGAAATTACAACCCATTAGGGCACAATAAGACCAGTTTGGAGGCTAACTCTAATTCTGTGGAGTTATGCAAAGGATATGTACTTCTTGGGCAGAACACACCTGTGACCATTATTACTATTTCCTACACTTGAATGTAGCCATGACGTTTTCTAAGGCAGACCACTCATCTGGAAGATCTGGGTCTTCATAATGTCGCTTCTACCTATATAAATAAACTGCATTAACTACAGGAATTAATTTTCTAACAACTATTCTTCATTTCTTGTAAGAGCTTAGAATATGTCCTTTGATCTTCAGTAACACTTACGTGGTGGCAGTGCAGTCGGTTATCCTGCCATCAGTCCCACCTTCTTCACAGCACATCAGAAGTGAAATCATATGCGCTGGATTTCTCATCCATGCTATTGACAGCAGCTCATGCACAGTAAGTCTGATGAAACATCTGCAGATTAATTTGCACTTACAGATACAGAGATTTTATCCAGGTTTCCAATTAACTGTTATTCTGTAATGTATGTCCACACCAGTGGAATCCTTATTAAGGTCATCCTTTCAGATCCTTTTTGGAAGGTTAGGGTCATAGCCTCCTTGACACCAGAAAGATTCAATCCTCTCTTGAGAAAGCCGTAAGTCAGAAAGCAATTAAAATATTGCATTTTCTTTTGAAACAGGTATCATACTTTAACCAGATTTCTGCTAGCATCTCTCCTTACTTTGTTGGAAATCTTGGTGGCTGGTCAAAATCCATTGAAGACACAGCAGCCTCCTGTATACAATTCGTAGAGAATGCTCTTGATGATGGGTTGATAAGCATATGTTAAATGGTAAACTTTCAATTACCTGTAATTGGATTTCCCACTTTTAATTCCAAACACCCTTAGCCTTGACACTTGGCAAGCTTTGGGGACACAAATGACTTATTATCAGCCCAAACATAATGCAATTAGAAAGGGATCAAAAAACAAAATTCATCTCAGATCAAATGCCACTGATGTGGAGTAGAATTATTAAAAGATCTTTAAATTGTTGAGTTCGTGTGTGGCTCTGCTCCCTTCCACGGGCACAGGCAGTGGAAACTGCCCATATGCAAGTTTATGTGTTCTGTAACATGGTACAAACTTGACTAAAATGATCATAAACATTTTTAGGCTGCAGCAGTGAAACATGTTCTGTTTGAAATTTTATACAATAAAAAAAGACAAGTTGGCTAGTTGATTAATAGTGTGGGATTATTCCATGTATAGTAGGTATCTGTATGTAAGGAGCATCTGACAAGATGTATTACATGTTTTAGGGCTTTAAATTAGGAAGACATTAAAATGTAATGGATTCCAATCAATTTTAATAACAGGGACTACTTTACTAGTGTCATTTAACATATATTCAAGGTGACTGACCATTTTAGTCTCTATTGCTATATATACACAGGAAAAAGTACCTGCAAAATGGGATATTGCAGAGAGAGAATATTAACTGAGCTCTTCTTTCATAACCACATTAGCGCTTTATTCTTTAGACTTCAACATTCATTATTCTACTCTGTGATTTGTCTTAACTCATAAGACAAACCAGTTATGTCAAGCTAGCCTCCTCTACAAGATAACGTTTAGAAGCTGAAGGACTTCTCCATTCGAGTGTGGAGAATTTAAGAGGTTATATACATCCTGCTGTTAGTTTGTATACCTCTACCCCTGCTTCCTCTATGACCCCCCTCCCCACAGCCATTCACCAGCTTAGGTCTGGCTCTAGTTAGTTTATTATGAGGCAGCAGGTTTCCATGTAGATGAACTTTGGACTGTGCTCCAATTTTATGAATTAACATTTATATGCAGTAAGAAAAGTGGATATGTAGATTTAAATGATTATCTGTTACATTCCAGAAGTAGAAAAAGATTTTTGAGAATGTTCTTGAATTTTTTTTTTCATTTTTTTTTATTTTGGTATGGTTAATCTACAATTTCACATGCAACATTATGGTTACTAGACTCCCTATATGATTGAGTCCACCCCATATACCCCATTACAGTCATTGTCCATCAGCATAGTGAGATGCTATAGAGTCACTGCTTGTCTTCTCTGAGTTGTACAGCCCTCCCCGTGCCCCCCCCCAACATTACATCTGCTAATCGTAATGCCTCTTTTTCCCTCTTGTCCCTCTCTTCTCACCCATCCTCCTCAGTCCCTTTCCCTTTGGTATCTGTTAGTCCATTCTTGGGTTCTGTGAGTCTGCTGCTGTTTTATTCCTTCAGTTTTTTTTTCTTTCTTTCTTTCTTATACTCCACATATGAGTGAAATCATTTGATACTTGTCTTTCTCCACCTGGCTTATTTCATTGAGCTAATACCCTCTAGCTCCATCCATGTTGTTGCAAATGGTAGGATTTGTTTACTTCTTATGGCTGAATAATATTCAATTGTGTATATGTACCACTTCTTCTTTATCCATTCATCTACTGATGGACACTTAGGTTGCTTCCATTTCTTGGCTATTGTAAGTAGTGCTGCGATAAACATAGGGGTGCATCTGTCTTTTTCAAAATGGGCTGCTGCAGTCTTAGGGTAAATTCCTAGGAGTGGAATTCCTGGCTCATGGTATTTCTATTTTGAGTTTTTTGAGGAAACTCCATACTGCTTTCCACAATGGTTGAACTAATTTGCATTCCCAAGAGCAGTGTAGGAGGGTTCCCCTTTCTCCACATCCTCACCAACATTTGTTGTTTGTGTTTAGGATGTTTGCCATCCTTACTGGTGTGAGGTCGTATCTCATTGTGGTTTTAATTTGCATTTCTCTGATGATTAGCGATATGGAGCACCTTCTCATGTGCCTGTTGGCCATCTGAAATTCTTCTTTGGAGAAGTGTCTATTCAGATCCTCTGCCCATTTTTTAATTGGATTATTTGCTTTTTGTTTGTTGAGGCGCATGAGTTCTTTATATATTTTGGATGTCAACCCCTTATCGGATATGTCATTTATGAATATATTCTCCCATATTGTCTGTAGGATGTCTTTTTGTTCTACTGATGGTGTCCTTTGCTGTGCAGAAGCTTTTCAGCTTGATATAGTCCCACTTGTTCATTTTTGCTTTTGTTTCCCTTGCCCGGGGAGATATGTTCATGAAGAAGTGGTTCATGTTTATGTCCAAGAGACTTTTGCCTATGTTTTTTTCTAAGAGTTTTATGGTTTCATGACTTACATTCAGGTCT
The DNA here is from genome assembly GCA_032199065.1 of Smutsia gigantea. Taxonomy (NCBI): domain Eukaryota; kingdom Metazoa; phylum Chordata; class Mammalia; order Pholidota; family Manidae; genus Smutsia; species Smutsia gigantea. The sequence continues at coordinate 9,300 of JAVSCE010000865.1, read as the reverse complement.
TTGATCCATTTTGAGTTGACTTTTGTGTATGGGGTTAGAGAGTAATCCAGTTTCATTCTCTTACATGTAGCTGTCCACTTTTGCCAACACGAGCTGTTGAAGAGGGTTTCATTTCCCCATTGTATATCCATGGCTCCTTTATCATGTATTAATTGATGGTATATGTTTGGTTCATTGTCTGGCCTCTCTATTCTGTTCCACTGGTCTGTTCTTGTGCCAGTACCAAATTATCTTGATTACTGTGGCTTTGTAGTAGAGCTTGAAGTCAGGGAGCATAATTCCCTGTTTTATTCTTCCTTCTCAGGATTGCTTTGGCTATTCGGGGTCTTTTGTGGTTCCCTATGAATTTTAGAATTATTTGTTCCAGTTCATTGAAGAATGCTGTTGGTATTTTGATAGGGATTGCATTGACACTGTAGATTACTTTAGGTAGTATAGTCATTTTGACAATATTTATTCTTCCTAGCCAAGAGCATGGGATGAATTTCCATTTGTTAGTGTCCTCTTTAATTTCTCTTAGGAGTGTCTTGTAGTTTTCAGGGTATAGGTCTTTCACTTCCTTCATTAGGTTTATTCCTTTTAATGCCATTGTGAATGGAATTGTTTTCCTGATTTCTCTGTTAGCTCATCGTTAGTGTATAGGAAAGCAACAGATTTCTGTGTATTGATTTTGTATCCTGCAACTTTGCTGAATTCAGATATTAGTTCTATTAGTTTTGCAGTGGATTCTTTAGGGTTTTTTATGTACAATATCATGTCATCTGCAAACAGTGACAGTTTGACTTCTTCATTACCAGTCTGGATGCCTTTCTTTGTTTTGTCTGATTGCTGTGGCTTGGATCTCCAGTACTGTGTTGAATAAAAGTGTGGAGAGTCGGCATCACTGTCTTGTTCCCGATCTTGTATGATAAGCTTTCAGCTTCTTGCTGTTAAGTATGATGTTGGCTGTGGATTTGTCATATATGGCCTTTACTATGTTGAGGTACTTGCCCTCTATACCCATTTTCTTGAGAATTTTTATCATGAATGGATGTTGAATTCTGTCAAATTCTTTTTCAGCATCTATGTGATTTTTGTCCTTCTTTTTGTTGATGTGGTGGATGATGATGGATTTTTGAATGTTGTACCATCCTTGCATCCCTGAGATGAACCCCACTTGATCATGGTGTATGATCCTCTTGCTGTATTTTTGAATTTGGTTTGCTAATATTTTGTTGAGTATTTTTGCATCTATGTTCATCAGGGATATTGGTCTGTAATTTTCTTTTTTGGTGAGGTCTTTGCCCGGTTTTGGTATTAGAGTGATGCTGGCTTCATAGAATGAGTTTGGAAGTATTCCCTCCTCTTCTATTTTTTGGAAAACTTTAAGAAGAATGGGTGTTATTTCTTCTCTATATGTCTGGTAGAATTCAGAGGTGAATCCATCTGGTCCGGGGGTTTTGTTCTTGGGTAGTTTTTTGATTACCTGATTCAATTTCATTGCTGGTGATTGGTCTGTTTAGTTTTTCGGTTTCTTGCTTGGTCAGTCTTGGAAGGTTGTATTTTTCTAAGAAATTGTCCATTTCTTCTAGGTTTTCCAGCTTGTTAGCATATAGATTCTCATAATATTCTCTTATAATTCTTTGTATTTCTGTGGGGTCCGTCATGATTTTTCCTTTCTTATTTCTGATTCTGTTTATGTGTGTAGATTCTCTTTTTCTCTTAATAAGTCTGGCTAGGGGTTTATCTATTTTGTTTATTTTTTCAAAAAACCAGCTCTTGGTTTCACTGATTTTTTTCTATTGTTTTATTCTTCCCAATTTTATTTATTTCTTCTCTAATCTTTATTATGTCCCTCCTTCTGGTGACTTTGAGCCTTATTTGTTCTTCTTTTTCCAATTTCAGTAATTGTGTCTTTAGACTATTCATTTGGGATTGTTCTTCCTTCTTTAAATAGGCTTGGATTGCAATATACTTCCCCCTTAGAACTGCCTTTGCTGCGTCCCACAGAAGTTGTGGCTTTGTATTGTTGTCGTCATTTGTCTCCATATATTGTTTGATCTCTGTTTTAATTTGGTCGTTAACCCATTGATTATTTAGGAGCATGTTATTAAACCTCCATGTATTTGTGAGCCTTTTTGTTTCCTTTGTACAATTTATTTCTAGTTTTATACCTTTGTGACCTGAGAAGTTGGTTGGTAGGATTTCAATATTTTTGACTTTACCAAGGTTCTTTTTGTGGCCTAGTATGTGGTCTATTCTGGAAAATGTTACATGTGCACTTAAGAAGAATGTGTATCCTGTTGCTTTTGGGTGTAGATTTCTGTAGATGTCTGTGAGGTCCATGTGTTCTAGTGTGTTGTTCAGTGCCTCTGTGTCTTTACTTATTCTCTGTGTTGTTGATCTGTCCTTTGGAGTGAGTGGTGTGTTGAAGTCTCCTAAAATGAATGCATTGCTGTCTATTTCCTCCTTTAATTCTGTTAGTATTTTTTTCATATATGTCGGCACTCCTGTGTTGGGTGCATATATATTTATAATGGTTATATCCTCTTGTTGGACTGACCCCTTTATCATTATATAATGTCCTTCTTTATCTCTTGCTACTTTGTTTTGAAGTCTGTTTTGTCTGATACAAGTACTGCAACACCTGCTTTTTTCTCCCTGTTGTTTGCATGAAATATCTTTTTCCGTCCGTTCACTTTTAGTCTGTGTATATCTTTGGGTTTGAGGTGAGTCTCTTGTAAACAGCATATAGATGGGTCTTGCTTTTTTATCCATTCTATTATTCTGTGTCTTTTGATTGGTGGATTCAGTCCATTTACATTTAGTGTGATTATCGATAGATATGTACTTATTGCCATTGCCGGCTTTTAGATTTGTGGTTACCCAAGGTTCAAAGGTAGCTGCTTTACTATCTAACAGTCTAACTTAACTCTCTTTTTAAGCTATTATATACACAGTCTGATGATTCTTTATTTCTCTCCCTTCTTATTCTTCCTCCTCCATTCTTTATATATTAGGTGTTTTATTCTGTACTCTTTTGTGTTCCTTTGACTGTTTTTGTGGAAAGTTGATTTTATTTTTTGCCTTTAGTTAGTATTTCAATGGTCTGCTTTCTTTGTTATGAATTTATTTTCTCTGGTGACATCATTTTATCCTTAAGAGTGCCTCCCCCTGGAGCATTCCCTTAAAGATATCCTGTAGAGGTCATTTGTGGGAGGCAAATTCCTTCAACTTTTGCTTGTCTGGTAATTGTTTAATCCCTCCCTCAAATTTAAATGACAATCGTGCAGGATACAGTATTCTTGGTTCAAGGCCCTTCTTTTCATTGCATTAAATATATCATGCCATTCTCTTCTAGCCTGTAAGGTTTCTGTTGAGAAGTCTGATGTTAGCCTGATTGGTTTTCCTTTGTAGGTGCTTTTTTCTCTCTCTGGCTGCCTTTAATACTCTGTCCTTGTCTTTGATCTTTGCCATTTTCATTATTATATGTCTTCGTGTTGTCTTCCTTGGGTCCCTTGTGTTGGGAGATCTGTGGGCTACCATGGTCTGAGAGACTATTTCCTTCCCCAGCCTGGGGAAGTTTTCAGCAATTATTTCTTCAAAGACACTTTCTAGCCCTTTTTCTCTCTCTTCTTCCCGTGGTACTCCTATAATGCAAATATTGTTCCGTTTGGATTGGTCACACATTTCTCTTAATATTCTTTCATTCCAAAAATCCTTTTATCTCCCTCTGCCTCAGCTTCTCTGTACTCCTGTTTTCTGATTTCTATTCCATTAACAGTCTCTTGCACCTCGTCCAGTCTGCTCTTCAGACCGTTGATCGATTGTTTCATTTCTGTAATATCTCTCCTCACTTCCTCCCTTAGCTCTTGCATATTTCTCTGTAGATCCATCAGCATGGTTATGACTTTTATTTTGAATTCTTTTTCAGGAAGATTGTTTTAATCTATCCCCCCTGGCCCCCTCTCTGGGTGAGTCTTGACTGGACCATATTCTTCTGTTTTTTAATGGCAATAGAAGTGGTCACAGGCAGGTGCCACGTGTGTCATGTGGGAGAACAAAGTCCCTTCCTGCTTGTTGTTCTCCTTGCCCTTCTCTGCAGCCTGTGCCAGTTACCCGCACACTGGGAGGCAGTCTCTTGGATAATCCCCTAAACTGCCATGGATGGGGCCACCCTCAGGCTATCCTAGAGCACTGCGGGGGTTTGCAGCCATGCTGGGTGCGTTCTGCACCCCTTGGTGCCTTTTGACCCTTGCTCTGGCTTCTGTGGCCCTTCCTGATTAGCTGCGTGCTTGCCGGGAGGAGAGTCTGTGCAGTCCTTCCTGGTTAGCTGCACGCCCACTGAGAAGAGATTCTGTGTAGTTGTCGGCAGGGCCGCTCTCCCGCTGTTCCGCAGCTGTGGTGGATCCGCTGCATACCAGCTGGGTGGGAACGAATGGCAGGCTGCTTATCTCTGTGAGGGGCTTTGGGTCCGCTTTACCCGGCAGCTGGTTAGGGGGCCCGAAGTTCCTCAAGATTCCCAGCCTGCTGGGTTGAGTGCACTGGGACGATTTTGTTCCGCTGTTGGGCCCCTGTCTCTTTAAGACTTTTAAGAAAGTGCCTGCTTTTCTTTTGTCCCAGGGGAGCCAGCTGTGGGGACCCGCTTGTCGCTTGCCATCTCTGTCTCGGATCCTGCCCTTCTGTTTCTCTAATCTCCAATACACCATGCGATGTGTGTCTGTGCTCCTGGTGCAGATCACCAGGGCTGGTTATTTAGCAGCCCTGTGCTTCCACTCCCTCCCCACTCTGATTCTTTTCCTCCCGCCAGTGAGCTTGGGTGGGGGAGTGCTTGGGTCCTGCCAGGTTGCGGCTTTGTATCCTACCTGCTTCGTGAGGTGCTGAGTTCTTGCAGATGTAGATGTAGCCTGGCTGTTTTACTGCATCTTCTGGTCTCTCTTTTAGGAATAGTTGTATTTGTTGTATTTTCACAAATATATATGGTTTTGGGAGGAGATTTCCACTGCCCTACTCACACCGCCATCTTCCTGGACTGTTCTTAAATTTTTTTTAAAGGTGAAAAAAATCAGCAGTCAAGGGGTTGCATCACATTAAACTTTTGTATTGCAAAATTTCAGAGCTCTCTGACAACTGAGACACTTCCAACATCTGTCTGTCCTGTCTTTGAATTTATATTTTTGGAGCTTTTTCCTCAACAGCAACAGAAATATTGTGAGTTTGAAGGAAGGGAGTAACTGGCTGGGTCACTGTTAGACATGAAAATTTTGCTCACTCTAATTTATAACACAGGCATAGTCTATACCAGCACTCCCCAATATGGCAGTGACTAGCCACATGTGTCTATTTAAATTAAACTAATTAAAATAAAATAAAATTTAAAAAGCAGTTCTTCAGCTACCCTAGCCCCATTTCAAGCAGTATTTGTCACATGTGGTTAATGGCTATCATACTGGACAGTGTAGGAATAGAACATTTCCATCAACACACAAGATGCTTTAGCTACTGCTGGTCAGTTCTGTTTGTCTCTGTGTTATAATGCAGTCATGTCCTATTGTTTTCCCATTTTCACCTATCATAAAACAAATGCTCCCTTCTACCCTTGCTAAAAGAAGTGCTTCTGGACAAACACACAGGGCTCACCCATCTGGCTCTTTCTTGGATCATTCAGCATGGCCTAAGTTGAAGTGCTCACTTTCAGACTACTAGACTAAAGTCTTGAAGAGGGTGTGACACAGGAATAGATAGCAATACACTCAGGCTGGACTTAGGGCATCTCCAAAAGTTTAAAAACCATGCCACAATTGACTAGGCATTCCTGTTGTAAAATTCAACAATAGCCCTTAGGTTTGTATTTATTTATTTAATGGAAATATGTCTGATCACTGTTTCATGCATTCAGTAAATATTTATTCAGAGCATACTTTGTACTGAACACTTTTAGGCACTGTGCTCAGCAAGGAATGGAAACGTCCTGAACACATTATAAATAAAATAAACAAATAATGTAGGATATTAGAAGATCAGTGTTATATGGCAAAGTAAAACAGGGTAAAGGAGGTGAGTCCTGGGGAGACATTAGAGATGGTCATTCATATTTTAAATAGGATGGTTAGGATATGCTTCAATGAGGTCCATTAGAGCAAAATCTGAGGGCAGACAGAGACTGAGCCACAGGATCTCTGGATGGTAACATGTTCCCTGCAGAAGGACTAGCCAAGGTAAAGCTCCTGAAGTGGGAATGCTTCTGGCACATTCTTAAAAAGCAGAGAGAAGCTGGGAAGGCCAGAACAGAGAGATCATTTAAGACAGCCTTCCCCTGCTCTCTTTGGTACTCAGGCTTTAAGCAAACAGGATTGCTCTAAGGGTAAGCAGCTAAACTGGTTCATCAGCAGTCACTTAATCCCCAGAGATTAAGAACAGAGGAAATGTAAAACGTAGTCATGCTTGGAGTGTCAAAGTATCCTTAAGGAACACTCAAGATTTCATGCCTTTTTTTTCTTTTTTTTATAATTTATTTTGGATCATTAATCTACAATTACATGTGCAATATTATGATTACTAAACTACCCCCTTCATCAAGTCCCCCCCACCAACCCAATTACAGTCACTGTCCATCAGCGTAGTGAGATGCTATAGAGTCACTACTTGTCTTCTCTGAGTTGTACAGCCCTCCCCATGCCCCGCCAACATTACATCTGCAATCTTAATGCCCCTTTTTCTCTCTTATCCCTCCCTTCCCACCCATCATGCCCAGGCCGTTTCCCTTTGGTAACTTAGTCCGTTCTTGGGTTCTGTGAGTCTGCTGCTGTTTTGTTCCTTCAGTTTTTTTTTCTTAGTTCTTATACTCCACATATGAATGAAATCATTTGATACTTGTCTTTTTCAGCTTGGCTTATTTCACTGAGCATAATACCCTCTAGCTCCATCCATGTTGTTGCAAATGGTAGGATTTGTTTACTTCCTATGGCTGAATAATATTCTATTGTGTATATGTACCACTTCTTCTTTATCCATTCATCTACCTATGGACACTTAGGTTGCTTCCATTTCTTGGCTATTGTAAATAGTGCTGCGATAAACATAGGGGTGCATCTATCTTTTTCAAACTGGGCTGCTGTATTCTTAGGGTAAATTCCTAGGAGTGGAATTCCTGGGTCAAATGGTATTTCTATTTTGAGTTTTTTGAGGAACCTCCATAATGCTTTCCACAATGGTTGAACTAATTTTCATTCCCACCAGCAGTGTAGGAGGGTTCCCTTTTCTCCACATCCTCACCAACATTTGTTGTTGTTTGTGTTTTGGATGTTGGCCATCCTCACTGGTGTGAGATGATATCTCATTGTGGTTTTAATCTGCATTTCTCTAATGATTAGTGATGTGGAGCATCTTTTCATGTGCCTGTTGGCCATCTGAATTTCTTCTTTAGAGAAGTGTCTATTCATGTCCTCTGCCCATTTCTTAATTGGATTATTTGCTTTTTGTTTGTTAAGGTGCGTGAGTTCTTTATATATTTTCGATGTCAACCCCTTATCGGATACGTTATTTATGAATATATTCTCCCATACTGTAGGATCTCTTTTTGTTCTACTGATGGTGTCCTTTGCTGTACAGAAGCTTTTCACCTTGACATAGTCCCACTTGTTCATTTTTGCTTTTGTTTCCCTTGCCCGGGGAGATATGTTCATGAAGACGTCACTCATGTTTATGTCCAAGAGATTTTTGCCTATGTTTTTTTCTAAGAGTTTTATGGTTTCATGACTTACATTCAGGTCTTTGATCCACCTTGAGTTTACCTTTGTGCATGGGATTAGACTGTAGTCCAGTTTCATTCTCTTACATGTAGCTGTCCAGTTTTTCCAACACCAGCTGCTGAAGAGGCTGTCATCTCGCCATTGTATATCCAACGCTCCTTTATCAAATATTAATTGACTGTATATGTTTGGGTTAATGTTTGGATTTTCTATTCTGTTCCACTGGTCTGTGGGTCTGTTTTTGTGCCAATACCAATTGTCTTGATTACTGTGGCTTTGTAGTAGAGCTTGAAGTCAGGGAGTGTAATTCCCCCTGTTTTATTCCTCCTTCTCAGGATTGCTTTGGCTATTCGGGGTCTTTTGTGGTTCCATATGAATTTTAGAATTATTTGTTCCAGTTCATTGAAGAAAGCTGTTGGTAGTTTGATAGGGATTGCATTGAATCTGTAGATTGCTTTAGGTAGTATAGCCATTTTGACAATGTTTATTCTTCTTAGCCAAGAGCATGGGATGCATTTCCATTTGTTAGTGTCCTCTTTAATTTCTCTTAGGAGTGTCTTGTAGTTTTCAGAGTACAGGTCTTTCACTTCCTTTGTTAGGTTTATTCCTAGGTATTTTATTCTTTTTGATGGAATTGTGAATGGAATTGTTTTTCTGATTTCTCTTTCTGTTAGTTCATCATTGGTGTATAGGAAAGCAACAGATTTCTGTGTGTTAATTTTGTATCCTGCAACTTTGCTGAATTCAGATATTAGTTCTAGTAGTTTTGGAGTGGAGTCTTTAGGGTTTTTTATGTACAGTATCATGTCATCTGCAAATAGTGACAATTTGACTTCTTCTTTACCAATCTGAATGCCTTGTATGTCTTTGTTTTGTCTGATTGCCGTGGCTAGGACCTCCAGTACTATGTTGAGTAACCGTGGAGAGAGTGGACATCACTGTCTTGTTCCCGATCTTAGATGAAAAGCTTTCAGCTTCTCGCTGTTAAGTATGATGTTAGCTGTGGGTTTGTCATATATGGCCTTTATGATGTTGAGGTACTTGCCGTCTATGCCCATTTTGTTGAGAGTTTTAATCATGAATGGATGCTGAATTTTGTCAAATGCTTTTTCAGCATCTATGGAGATGATCATGTGGTTTTTGTCCTTCTTTTTGTTGATGTGGTGGATGATGTTGATGGATTTTGGAATGTTGTGCCATCCTTGCATCCCTGGGATGAATCCCACTTGATCATGGTGTATGATCCTCTTGATGTATTTTTGAATTAGGTTTGCTAATATTTTGTTGAGTATTTTTGCATCTACGTTCATCAGGGATATTGGTCTGTAATTTTCTTTTTTGGTGAGGTCTTTGCCCGGTTTGGTATTAGAGTGATGCTGGCTTCATAGAATGAGTTTGGAAGTATTCCCTCCTCTTCTATTTTTTGAAAAACCTTAAGGAGAATGGGTGTTATTTCTTCTCTATATGTCTGGTAGAATTCAGAGGTGAATCCATCTGGTCCGGGGGTTTTGTTCTTGGGTAGTTTTTTTGATTACCGATTCAATTTCGTTGCTGGTGATTGGTCTGTTTA
>JAVSCE010000864.1:0-53877 GCA_032199065.1 Smutsia gigantea | reverse complement strand
AAGTGGCTATAGGAGATGGCACAGGTGAGGTAGCCTAGGGTCTGGGGTCTGCAGTCTAAGAATAGGTCTGATACTTTTACCTTCTGTAGCTAGCCCTGGCTTTAGCATCCAAAGATATGTTTACAGAAATATGACTGCTGAGGGCCCACAAGCGAGGGGTTTGGATGTTTTAGGTTTGGATTCAGGACCTTCTGCTTCTGCCCTTCTCAGTAAAGAAGCTGACGTTTGATGTGAGAAATCGGACACACTTCACTGTTTCGGCCAGGATTTTCTTTCTCCAAATTGTTGGGGTCCTTTCTGTGGCCAGTGCTGATTCCACAGCTCTGCTTTTGCTCTCAGCAAACCGCCCACACACCCAACTGAACATCTCCACTAGGACATCAAAGTCGGTACTAAAAAAGAGCAATTCTGTCTGAGAGAATGCCGCAGCTCTAGAGATCTGGTTATTGGCCAGTTCCTGCTCAGGCTGCTGGCTCGGCCCCTTGCTCATTTAACACACAGAGCACAGTGTCCAGGTGTGTTTTGCTCATTTTCCAGGTTAACAAACAGCACAGTTTACAGATATGCTTACAAAATATCACCTGGAACATTATTGGTGGGCAGGGGGTGGGCTGCTAAGCTTTTTTCTTTATTTTTGAGGGCTTATATAATCTCCACATGCAGGGATCCAGTTGCTTAAAAGTAAAACTGCTCCAAACTAGATTGCTATCAGGGCCCACTTGGGTTTGCTTTTCCAGCATAGGAGTCAACAAGAATGAGTCAAATGTTTCCTGAGTGGCCTCTGGGTGGACCAGGCAGCTGGTCTCAGGTTTCTTGACTCAGAAGGTCAGAAATGCCTGTGGCAAGAAGTTTGAGGACTTAATACCTGTTTCAGTGTTTGCATTCATAATACCCACCTTATATTTCCAGAAGCTGAGCTGGGCAACCTGATGCCTGGGCCCAGGTCTTTTCCCAGAGAGCATTTTGTAGCCTTGGTGGCCAGATTCAAATGAAATCTACCCAAACAGAACAAAACAAAAATCCCACCCAAAACCAAACACAAACAAAATAAAAAGATTCCTGTTTGAAATGTTAGAAAACATTGCCTTCACAGTGAATTCAATCTTTTAGTTTCTATGGCTTCAGCAATGGCTTTATTTGGGTGTGTTGTTGATAGTTAATGGTCTCAGACAGTTGATCCAAGAGGAAGCCTCCGATGAGAAAGTACAGCTTGTTCCGTATAGCACTCTGCATGTTAGGAAACGAGCTGACTGCAGCTCCAGGCTCTTGCCCTTGGCTCTTCAGGGTCATAGTTTCTTGCTCAGATAAATCTGTCGTGTAAGGTTCCTCTGATAACACTGTCTTGTTTCAGGGTTTCCTGGGGACGCCAGTCTGGACCTGGGAAAGGTCCTGGGGGAAGGTTTCTCTTTTGGTTGAGCCTCTGTGTAGGGAGGGCAGGTCTGCCTCTGCTCTGTTAAGGCTAGGCCAGCCTGTACCTGGACAGAAACCCCAGCAGACTCACTGTAATTCTGGGGGAAAAATCCTGGGCCAAAATACCTTTGAAACCAAAATCAGTCCAAGGGAGAAATAAAGTGAGAGAAACCCATTTATTCCACTTCTGCTCTCCCATGTTGTTCACTACCCGGCTGCAGCAGAAGGGGCCCCACCCAACCTCTTCAGTCCAGATAAGCCCAGCTCCCTTGTAATCTCCTATTGATATGGAGATGGACTACTTCTCTCCATTTCTTGGAAACACCTATTGATATGGAGATACAGTAAGGTGAGAGATTCTGGAAACATTGCAGTTTTACCCACAGCCCACCCCTCCAGAAATCTCACCTTACAATCTACTCGTTCCGCATCTTCCACAGTGGTCCCTGGGCAAGAAAACTGGAGCATTGTGACCAGACTAAGGACATACAATAGCAACAGCAATAAAATCATGATAATCCTCAAGCTGGAAGATTCAGCTAGGTTCAAAGGCCTGTGCAGATTTAGTCCATAGCTCACCCACTCCCCAGGCAGTCAGTAGCTGAACAGGTAGGGAGCTCAAAGCAATCATTATGTGGCACCTGCAGCCAGGGGGCACATGCAGGCCACAGGGACCGGAGAAGAAAATAACCTTAAGGACGATAAGATACATGTTTTAATGACACCAGCATAGGCAAATCTTGTCCATCAGGTAGGATACATGCCAGAGAGTGGTCCTGTGATAGGACAGTGGCAGGAATGGGATCTGGTCCTGGTCTAGTATACCAGACTTTCACCCTTCTCCCTGTGGGAGTTACAGATGGGTCAATATTATAGGACTATGGGAGGTACATGCACTAGCCATAAAGATAAAACAAAACTTCCCTGTAAGATGCTCTTAGCTCTTACCTCCCGGATGTTTCGGGTACACTACTGTGACCTTTGGGGGCCACTCTGCTGTTATTCCAGGAATACACAGGAGGCCAGCTTCCAGGCCTTTTCCGCAAGGTGCCAGAAGGGTCAACCATCACTGACCCATATGTTGAAATGTCCAGGGCCACATCCACTCAACAGTGTCTCCAGGGTTTAATGCAGTTGGGGCTGGCAGTAGGATTATTGCACTGCTGGCCATATCCTGGCTTCAAAAACTCCTCTTTGGTTTACACATACATATATAGGAGAGGCAGCAATGTGTGTTAGCATATCCACAGGGCTCAAGGCTCCTTTTCGGAGCTTCTCATTCAAACACCATAGCACTGTCCATGAGTGAAGTGACCAGCCCCACAGACTATTGGTGTCCGACTTCAGGCCAGATTTCAACAAACCTTTGTACCTCTCTATCATGCCTTCCCTGGTTGGGTTACATGGTACATGAAACTTCCACTTTATCCCTAATTGCTCCACCCATTCTTTAATGCATGTCCAGAAAAGTGGGTGTCTTGATCGCTTTCAAGCACCTGCAGCCAGCCAGGCTGCAAAGAGATGCTCCAGACCCCTCTTGGTAGTTTGCTGATTTGCGTGACGTGCAGGTAAAGAACCAATAGTCCAGTAGCCATGTCCACACAAGTCATGGCATACCAATATCCTTCTGATAGAGGCAGAGGCCCAATATAGTCTATTGCCACCTGGCAAGGGGTATCAGCCCCTTCCTATTGTCCCATGTTGCTGCGGGACTCGGTGTAAGTCCCCCTTAGAGCGCACAAGGCACTCCTTCCAGGCTCTGCTGACTTCTTCAAAGGTCAATGGCAAGCCCCACCTATGAACTACAGCCCACATTGCCTTTTGCCCCGTGTGCAACAAATGTTGATGTAACCATTGGGCTACATCAGAGGCAGGCTTTCCTTCTGGCCAGCGCACCTGGGCCAATGTGTCTGCTTCATCATTTCCTGGGGATGCCATAGGCAAATGGCCAGTCACATGATATACAGTAACTGTCATAGTCTGACCAGAGGCCCGTAGGTATTGCCACAACTCTTGCTCTCAAATGAGCTGGTGACCAACCATCCAGTTGGCATGGTATCATGTTGGTAGCCACAGGGTCAAGCCCCGATAGACGGTCCAGCTGTCAGTGCAGATAACTATAGGGGAGGGCTCCTGGGTGATCACAAGCCATACTGCCTGCAACTCAGCCCACTGGCTGCTCTTCCCCTCTCCATCCTCCATCCATATTGTTTCAGTCTTAGGATGGAAAGCCACAGCCCTCCACTTCAGGGGCTGCCCATGACTGGAACCATCTGTGTACCAAGCATCTTCAGGTGTAGGGACTTTTCCTTCCTGAGAAGGAGTCTTGGCTACCAATGGCTCATAAGCAAGTTCTTCCTGCTTTCCACTGGTATTTATCACTGGCCCCAATAAGCATTGGAGTTCTCCAGTTAAGGGGCTAGTAGAGAGGTTGCTATGCTGCTATAAATATGTGCCCCATTTGCCAGTGTAGGTGTCTGTGCCACGCCACTCCGTGGCCTTTGGATCCAGTCTTACAACCACCCCATGATGGGAAAGGTGGTTATTACCTTGGTTGGAACTGTTCCAGTGATGGGCTCCGTAGCCAGCAAGGCGTGGTACACAGCAGCCAGTTGCTTCCCTATCAAGGTTTACCGGACCTCTGCTCCTTTCCATAGTTGTGACCAGAATCCAACAGGTTGACATGTCCATTCAAGCCGTTGCCTTAGGCTCCATCCATAGCCATCTTTGGTTACATGAACATCTAGCTCACAGGGCCTTGATGAGTCCATTACATTCAGGGCCTGTTCAGCCTTGACTGCTCACTTAGCAGCAGTAAAAGCAGCTGCACATGTTACATCTCAGTTCCCACCTGATGCCCTTTCATACCAAAATGTATAAGGTTTTCAGAATTTGTGCCAAGTGCAGGATAAACACTCTCTAGTAGCCCAAAAGACCCAAAAACTCTTGTAATACTGCCACAGTGGTAGGGGTGGGAAAAGCCTGGACCTTGTCTATGACTGCTTCTGGGATAACTTTAGTTTTACCCAACCAGACAACCCCCAAGTATTTTACAGACAAACCAGGCCCCAGAACCATGGTGCTGTTCACAGCCCATCCTTTCTCCTGTAGATGTTGCAGCAGTCTAGGAACTGCCCTTTCTAAGTCTGCAAGAGGATCAGATGGGAGCATGATATCATCAGTGTAATGATACAGCTGCACTATTTGCAGTTTCTTCCATGTGGCCAAGTCCTGGGCTACAAGTCTGTGAAAAATGGCTGGTTTGTGGAGGTATCCCTGTGGAAGGACAGTGAATGTCCACTGCTGGCCTTCCCACATGAAGGCAAACTGTTCCTGACTTTCCTGTGCTATGTCAATAGAGAAGAAATCATTAGCAAGGTCCACACATAATGATACATCCCTAGTTCATGACTGAGCGTGTCCATAAGGATCACTATAGAGGGGATAACAGCATGCAAAGGGGTGTGATTTTATTCAATTCTCTGTAATCATGGTCATACGTCAGCAGTTGTCTGGCTTTCTTACTGGCCACACAGGGGAATTAAAAGGACTATGAGTGGGCTTTATGATGCCCACCTTCTCCAACTCCTGCAGAGTTCCTCCAATTTCCTTGTGCCGCCCAGGCAATTTATACTGCTTAGTATTTTGTTACCCTCCGAGGTACAGGCAGAGCTACAGGTGGGTGCTTAGCATGTCCCCTCAGAACTGCCTTTACCACAAGTACCCTCAGTCTGAACTCACCTCCAGTGGTCTGTAACCACAGGTCCTGCAGGTTATCTACCCCCAAAATATATTCAGGGATGGGAGAAATGTACACGGTATCCTCCTTTGGGGGTAAACGCCCTATCCCCAATGGGATTTGGGCTTTCTTCACTCTAATTGCCTTACTCCCATAGCCATCTATCACAGCAGGGAAAGGTGAGTCATCACGGAAGCCCATCTACCCATTTCAGATTCCAACATAACAATTTTTTACACCCCCATATCCTAGAGATGCAAAAGCCATGTAGGCAGAGGTCCCGAAGGGTTCTGCTGAAACTGGACCCTCATGTCCACCAGCTCATCCTAGGTACAGGGGCGGAGCATGGAGCGCTCCACAACCTCGAGAGGGGTGGCTCCTCCCCCTGAGGAGCCTGTGGCTGTTTTGTTTTTATTTTCTTGATTACAACCAGGTGGGCCTTTAATACAGGAGAGGTTTGTGTCTCTGGTGGTGGCCTTGGCAACGGATCGGCCCTCGGCCCCACCCCCTCATTCTCTCTTGACATGTCGTCTACCATCTCTGGGGCTGAAGGCACCACCTCTTTCCTCCTGCCCCCCACGGCCTCCTGCAACGAAGCTTCTCCTGCTGCCGCCTCCCTCGCTGCTGCTAAGGAATCTTCCAGGAACGTGACTGGTATTCTCAGTAACTCTCTCTCTTTCTTAAGGGCATCCCATAGGTCATTGCCCAGCTCCTCCAAACGATGATGAAGTGTGTCTCTCTCCTGCCGAAGTCTCTCTCTCTCTCCTCGATAACACTTTTCACTATCTTGAGGAAAAGAGAACCTACAATCCCAGCTGCTACACAGACCCCTAAGCAGTCTTCTATCTCATGGAGGGCTAATTCCACAGCTTCAGGGGTCTCCACCCTTCCCCAGTTCTGGGGAAGGCTCCAGCCCTCTAGGAGGTGCTTTACCCTAGACCAATTCCCCACTAGGGGCTCCCCAATTAGAAGCCCCACAGACAGGGGGCTCCTGGGTGAAGTTGCGTCTTCTACCACTGCAGCCACTGGGGTCTCCCCACTATCCACAGTGGGGGTTCTGAGCATCTCCCCACCACCTCTAGAGGCAGCCCGCCCAAGGGTCGCCCCAATGTAGACAGAGTTTGGGTTCACAGATCCTGCCAACTACCCCAGATGTAACTCCAGGGGGAAAATCTTGGGGCAAAATATCTTTGAAACTGAAATCAGCCAAAGGGAGAAATAAAGTGGGAGAAACCCATTTATTTCTTACAAGCCGTCATCTACTACTGTTCTCTCATGTCTCTCACAACCTGGCTGCAGAAGAAGAGGCCCCACCCATCCTCTCCAGTCCAGATAACCCCTCTCACCCACCCTCCTTGTAACACCTATTGATATGGAGATGCACTAAGGTCAGGCAAGAGATTCTGGAAATATTGCAATTTTACCCACACTCACCTAAAGTAAAATGACTGGCAACCTGGGCAGAGAATGACTTAGCTGTCCTCCTGCCTCAAGAAACAAGTATGCCACTGTCACCTCTCCAGTGACAGAATGGCCTCTGCCTCTGTGTGGTTTTCAGTTTTTGGACAACGGAGTCTGAGGGCTGGTGGGGAGGGAGCTAGCAATTTGGCAAGGGTGTTTGGATGCTACCTGTGGGCATGTAAATCATTGCAACATTTCAGGAGGCCAGTTTGGCAAAATGTGTCATGCCTAGGTCAATCCTGGCTTATTAGTTATCAGTTGCTGTTAATTTTTCAGATGACCCTTTTTTTCATTTTCAGAAATATCCTTCTTTGGAGGATAAATTATTTGGGCGCCCAATCTTTGGGGCATCTTTAGGGAATGTAGCCTAAGAATATGTACAAAGATATAGCTTCAGGGATGATTACCACAGGGCCACCAGGTATAAAGAAAAGTTAGGGATAAATTACATGTGCTACAACAGAGGATTAACTAGAACCTCTATATAGCAGAACGCTAGATAGCCATGAAAAATGAAATGTAGCAAATATTAAATACAGTGGAAATATATGCCTATTATTAAGGAAGGTAACTAAATACTATATATATATAGTATTAGTTCACCTAGTTTACAAAGAAAAGAAGCATTCCTTGAACAAAGAACTAGTTGAATATCCACTGTTGGTGGTTATCTCTGAGAAGTGGGATTAGACATAGCATATATATTCTCCTTTATGTTTTCTCTGTATTTCCAAATTTTCTACAGTGAACATATAGGTTGCAGGAAGAATAACAATCTCCCAAAGATGTCCACATCCTAGTCCTCAGAGACTGTGAGTGTATTAGGTTACATGATAAAAGGGAATTAAGTTTGCAGGTGGAATTGACATTGCTAACCAGCTGGCCTGGAAAAGCGAGACTACCCTGGATGATCCAGGTGGGGGCATTGCAGTCACAGGAGTTTTTAGATGTGGAAGACCGAGGCAGGCAAGTGATGCCCCCCATGAGAAAGACCCCACCAGCCATTGGAGATGGAAAGTGGCCCTGAGCCCAGAAATAGCCAGTGACCCTTAGACGCTGGAAAAGGCAAGAGAGAATGGGTTCTCTTCTAGAGCCTCCTGAAAAAGAATGTGGCCTAACAGACACCTTGATTTTAGGCCAGTGAGAACCATTTTGGACTTCTGACCTCAGAACTATAAGATAATAAACTTGTGTTGCTTAAAGCTACTAAGTTTGTGGTAATTCGTTACAGCAGCAATAGGAACCTAATACAATGAATTTCTTTTTCAGTCAGAAAAAAATGTTAAACTCTATTCAATACTTTGCTACATTTCATGATGATAATAAGAGTATTTTAAAAGAAAGGTTTATAGATCACTCTTTGTAATTTAACCCAACAGCCATCCAGGGAGGAAGTGTTGGGAGGAGTCCTGGCACAGCCTTGTTCCTACAAAAAATCTGGATGAGGAGCTCATAGGAAGAGCTGTGGTTTTGTTATTAGTAGAAAATAATAATGCAAGGAATGAGCAAATAACCTGACCAACCAGCAGCCTGAGATTGTCCTACAGCCAGCCGGGCATGATTAATTGCACAAAATGGGATGAGACTAATGATTCTATGGGGTCCAGAACAGGGAGTACCTCAGAGCTGCTGCTTTTGAAAATTCTGGGATTAGGAAAGAAAACCCTTTTCAAGTGAGTGGAAACTGCCAGGTTGTTCTGGTGGTTTGTGCTGGCAAATCCCATTCTGGCAACAATGAATAGAAGAGGACTGATGGGCATGGCCCATGGGGGGCTTTTCCACCAGGGGCAGGAGGTGGGCAGGTTTGCTGTCTTGCCCATCTGGACTGTTCACTAAAGCAACATGCTCAGGTTTGAGAGTAGTAGAGGATTCTCTCCTAAATAAAACCCTTTCCTATTTGCTTTGAAGGACCTCTTAGGGAAACCCTGGACTCTTAGCAAAGGCTACAGTGAATAAGGTATCTGCAGACGGAAGACTTCTTTTTCTTTGCTCGTGGGTCCCAAACCACCTCCTCTTTGGTTTCATCTGTTGTAAAGACTCCCCTTCAGTAGCAGGGAGGGCTCTCTGGAAGAAGGTGCCAAGCTGGAGTTTGCGGAGCAGGACATTTATGAGGGATAAGCATCTGGAAAGGTCAGGGAGCAGAAGCAGGACTGGGCAGAGGGGTGGTTGGGCTTGATGCAGGCCTGACAAAGCCGACCCCACAGACTCACGTGACCCATCAAAGGGGTTTGTGGGCGGGTTGCGGTGGCCAGGAGTTAGACACACTTCTGTGATCAGCACGGTCTTGGCAAGGCAGCTCTCGCCCAACCCCGAAGGAGCTGGAGGCTGTCTGGTGACCGCAGCAAGTCCTTATTCTAGGGGCAGTCAGGCTGACACATCTCTGTGCCCACTACCCCATCTCCCTCATGGAACTTGTCCTGCTTGCTTTCTTGGACCCACAGTCCTACTAACCTGGTGGGTGCAAGAGGGACTTGGCTCATTTTGTGGGGCCCCTGAGAGCAGAGGTGACACCATCAGGGAGATGTGTGGAGGGGGCTGACTTCAGCTCAGAGCAAAGGACTTGATAAGAAAGCCTGACTTTTTACAAGGGGACAGGATCCCTTCTGAGGTCCTCAGCCACTGGAATACTGTCTTGCGGACTCAGGTGATAGCATGGAGAAGGGATTTCTACATTGAGCCAGAGGGTGGACAGGTTCCTCCTAGGGCTCCTTACATCTCTCAGGGTGTGTGGCTAATGGGGTCACTTCAGGCTCTGCCCCTGGAGGGCTGTTCTTGGCCACCTGGGGCTCTGTCTGCTGGTGTCACCTCTGGGGCTGACGTCTACTTCAGGTCAGGTCTGCTTCCAGCACTTTGCCCAGATCAGCTCCCCTGAGTCCTAGACATTTGAGTTGCCCAAGTCCAGCCCAGAGAATTCCTGCAGGCTGAACCCATTCAGATGACCCCCCTGCTCCCCCTCTTCTCTCCCATTTGCCTGGGTCCTAGTCTGAGTACCCTTTCCCATTTTGCCTCTTTTGGATTTGCTGACCCTGGCAATAGTCCACACATCCCACAGGCCATGGCCTCTGCTATGTGGCCAAGTAGCAGGGGCCATGGCCCTCAGCCCATGCCCCTCAGCACCTGGGCACTGTACTTCCTCTCTCATTTAGGTCTCAAAGACTTCACCTGCCCATCCGTGTCCTGGAAGTGAGATCAGTCAGGAACGGGTACTGAACATTCATGATCCCTTTGGTAAATGAGACCTCCTTCTGTTTGTTAAAGTCATACCTGCTACAAATTCCAGAAGGTCCTATCTTTTCCTAGTATTTCAGAATTTGATGAATAAATCATGTTTATTTTATTCACACTGCTCAACTCATACAAATGTTAAAAATCTTAGTATATCATACATGCAAAATCATATGTATTATGCATAGGTAACCATGCCTGAGTACTCATCACCTGTTTGAGAAATAGAAACTTACTGGTACTTTTCAAGTCCTCTGTGGTCCGCTCTCTCCAAAACATCTCCTTCCCCCTCTCTCAGCGGTAGCCCGGAGACCTGTGTTGATTTTAACTGCTTCATCCCTTTGATTTCCTTTACAAAGTCACCACCTACACATGCATTTCTATACAGAATGCTATTTGCTTTTGCTAGTTTTAAAAAATTCATGTAAATGGAACGTACTGTAGTATTCTTATGTGATGTTTTCTTTTCACTCAGTATGTTTTTGAGATCCAGCCCTGCTGTGACCTGTGATTTTATGTTTCAGTCAGGTCCCCCTCATCTTCATCTTTCCATGACCCTACAGGCTGAAGAGTCATGGGCTTTTGGTTTATCTTTGTGCAGCCGTCCCACTGGAGACCCCTTTTCTTTCTTTCTCATTGTCCTCTTCTTGTCTCCTCCTTTACATCTTCAGGCCCTTCCCACAGACACCCACACACCCATGCACGTGCCTCTGTGCCCCGGGTTTCTAGGGTTTCTAGAGACAAATACACAACCATGGTGCTCACATGGGAAGGGTTTAATGATCATGATTCTTTTTAATTTTGCTGAAATCTGGACCCTGGTTCCGAGATGAGTTTTCTCTTCCTGCTTTTGGAAAGTGACGCATGTTGATTTTATTGCTGTTGGAGGAGGCAGGCAATGCTTTGCAAACTTTAATGAGCACACGAATTACCTGGGGTGGGGGTGGGAACTTGTCAGTTGAGCAGATTTATGGACCCCCAGATATTAAAATACTGTCCCACTGAACCCTGGTGTCTCCCTCTCCTTTGATTTCTCAGTCACAACAGGTGATTCTCCTGACAGGCTCCTTACTAGTGCCCTGATGCCAGCCCTGCCCCCTCCACGCAGCTCCTAGATGACCTTCCCAAGGTGCAAGACCAGGGCATACCCTACCAAACCCTTCTGTGACCTGCCACCACCCAAGGGCTTGGCCAAACTCCCTGGCTTGTCACAAAAGGCCTGGCTCACAGACACCTGCCTTCCTTTCCCTGGGTCCATCTCAGGCCACTCAGGCCCGGCCTCACCCCCACAGAGCTCCCTGCAGTTCTCCAAAGGGCCCATCAATACCACACTCTGGGCCAAGCACCTTCTGCATATTATTATACACACACACACACATTCCAGAGTTCAGTGGGACAGTATTTTAATATCTATAAGAGTGCATTGTCCTGAGACCCTGGAGAAACATGGTAAGAATGACACTCAAGGTTCTTTAGAGATAAAGGGTGAAGGCATTTACACTATCTGAAGAGCCAGAGAAATGCAAAATCCAATCCAGTGACTAGGCCCACTGGCCGTCATCTGACTTGAAATCTTAAACAGCAATATGACACATTTCTCAGGAAGTGGGCCACACCCTTAACTCACAATGACCCTGCAGTGGAAGGTAAGTAAGGGTTGGGGCATCCTTTCGGAGTCGCCCACAAGAATCCAGTCAGAGCCTGGCCAAGATCTGGTCCATTGATATCTGAGAACCAATTTTTTCCTAAGTAAAGTTTTCCAGACTTCTGTGGTAAAATATACTTGGGGCTTTTATAATCATGCAGATTACCTGGTCTTTTCCCTGGAAATGAAGATTCAGAAGATACAGGAATCTGTGTGGTCAGCAAATGTCCCAGGTGGCTCTTATTTTCTGGAAAGTTTGGAAAACCCTACCCTCTGGAAAATTTCTTTAAGTACAGGAAGATATAAAACTGTGTGAATGATTTAAAAATAAACCTATAGTATTCATCTTAGATTGCTCAGAATACCCTATGCATATTTGATATTCTAAGTATTTGCAATGTTGAAGAGAATTTTATCTAATAGAGAAAGTATGAGACTTATAATTCAGATTTTAAAATATGATTGAAAAACTGAGTTGGATTTGTGATTTTAAGTTGAAGGTTAAATAAATTTACATATGGTGTTGGAAGAGTTAGGAGAACTTATATTTTACTATATCAGTTTAATTAGATTTATAGGCTTTTGAAAGTTCTTGTAAGATTTTATTTGTCAGACAACTGAGGCATTTAAAAATTGCATATATTAAATTTATAAATGCAATTTTGAATGTCTGAATGTGTTTGATTAATTAAGCTTTTAAATGGGACCAAATATTAACTGAATAAATATTAACCAAAGACATCCTTTAAAGATGTTTACTATAATTTTGTTTGTTAAAAGTTACAAATAGAGAAAAATATTTTAAGAACTTAAAAGGAAGGTTTTCATTAGGTGAATGGATAAACAAAATAGGGTATATACTATAAGGGGATAGTAGTCAGCTTTAACAAGGATGAAATTCTGACCTTTGTTTGCTGCAACATGGATGAACCTTGAGGACATTATGCTGAGTGAACTAAGCCAGTTATAAAAAAAGACAAATATTTTATAATTCCTCCTGTATGAGGTCTCTAAGCAGAGTAGTCAAACTCAGAGGCAGGAGGTGGAGTGGTGGTTGCCCGGGGCTGGGGGGTGGGCAATGGGAATTACTGTTTAATGGGCAAGGTTTCCATTTTGCAAGATGAAAAGAGTTCTGTGGATGGGTGGTGGTGAGGATTGAATAATATTACAAATGTACTTAGTGCCAGTAAATGAACAAAGTACCGCTTAAAAACGGTTAAGATGGAATATATACATAAATGACACCTGAGAGGGCTCAGCCCGTAGCATTCAGAAGCTCTGCTTGCTGAAATGGTGTCCAGTAGACTATCTCAGAATGACAATTAGTGGTGATACAGTCAACAAATTATTCCTAGTTAATAATTCTTTATGTTAAATTCATATTTTAAAAAAGCTAAAGGAAGGTGTTTGAACTGATAATGCTAAAAAGTTATATTGATTTTTAAAAACCAAAGTTATTTTTTAATCATCTTTTCTATGCAGAAAAACTGCCCACAGGGGCTCCCCAAAGTCACACTGAACATGCAGCAGTATCAGAGGTACGTGCCTCAGCTCTGTCTAAGGCTATGGCAGAATGGATGGAAGGGATGGGGGGCGATATAGTAGGTGTCATGCAAGGTAGAACAGCTGTGGAAAGCAAGGGAGAGAGGCCCAGGGGGCCAGGACGTTAGGCCCAAGTGCCAAGGGGGACGGTGTACTGTTGATGGAGCTATGGAAGGAGCTGACGTAGGGAGGGGCTCCACATGTCCACGTGGAAACTGAGCATTCAGCAGCCAGCCTGGTCCTCAGGCTGGGACCTCAGGACAGGAATTGAGATCATCAGAGCATGGACAGTGGTGGAGGCGCTGTATGCAGAGATGACCCCAAGAGAAGTGTGGAGGGACAGTAACCTTGGCCAAGGACACAGCTCTGAGCAGCGCCCACACTTTCAGGGGGCCAGAGCCTGAGCTAGCAGGATTCACTTAGATAGTGTCATTTCGGGGCCCCAGAATTCCTTTATGCATCTCCCATCCACCCTGTTTCCTGACCCTGTATCCCCTCCAGGTCTTTGCCATGCCTATATTTCTTTAACTCAGGAAAGTGTGGCTGTGAGGCCTTGCTGTCCCAATCAGAGACCCAGGGACTGTGGCGGGAGAGATGACATGGACTGAAATCACAAAAGGGTGCGGACGACTGATGCCCACTGGTTTCCATGAGCAGGTTCCTGTGGTGGAGGAAGGTGCCCAATGTGTCTGGGAGACATGATGGCTGAAGGGGCCCAGGGCAAGGAGGAAGGCCCTAGAAAAGGGAGGCGACTGTCCGGTCGTTTTCCACATCCATCTTGTTTTCACTCCAGGAGGTTCCCCAGGCTTAGCTCTGCACATGTTGGTTGGTGAGATTCCTGAGAAATAAGTAAGGAGAGGTCTAGAGTCCTGTCTCCTTGGCTTTCAGCCTCTGGTGAGGCCCGGCAGGTGGGTGGAAGGGACTCCACCAGCATTGGAGTGACTCCTGGTGGTTCTTTTTTTTTTAAATAATTAATTTTGGTATCATTAATCTACAATTACACGTGCAATATTATGGTTATTAAACTACCCCCTTCATCAGGTCCCCCCCACCAACCCCATTACAGTCACTGTCCATCAGCGTAGTGAGATGCTATAGAATCACTACTTGTCTTCTCTGAGTTGTACAGCCCTCCCCGCGCCCCCCAACATTACATCTGCTAATCGTAATGCCCCTTTTCCCCCTGGTCCCTCCTTTCCCGCCCCTCCTGGTGGTTCTTGATCTTCACTCCCCCAGGACCAATGACCTCCCAGCTGTGGTGGGGCGTCCTGCTCTTCAATGCATAATGCAGAACAGGTGACTCATTAGTTAATCTCTCCTCTGGCCAGCACTGCCCAAAAGGAGAGCTGGTGGAGGCTCTGAATGGCCTCAGACCCCTGCTGTTTGGAGAGGAAAGGCAGCCCTGGTCAGAATGGGGCCCCTGCCCACCACCCATGATCTTTCTTCCTCTGGGCCTCCCTCTCTTGATGATGGTTGGAAACTGAAGATCTACAGGGGCCAGGCCCTGGCCCATGTCCACAATGGGATCCCAGGTCCAGCCCCATGTTGTCCTTCCCCTTGGCTTGTTCTCAGGCCCTGGGGGAAGGCAGGTATTATGCTGGGGTTGCCCAGATCCTGGTGGAGGGAGAGCCCAGCCTGCCACCCAGTTGCTCTCTCTCAGGGAACCCGAGGTTGAGGGGGCCAACCAGGAGTGGGTGGTACATGGCTGTGACCATGTGGGGGGTGGGGCTGGCCTCAGACCCCCAAATTGCATATCAGCATCTTGTTCAGAGCCCCTTTGGGTGTCCCTGGGCAAGGGGATGAAGCACACCCATGTGTGACTCCACACACTGTCAGCGAGGAAACACACCCATGTGCACCCCCCACACCCCCACTGTCAGCAAGGAAACGTTTCATAGGTGGGGTAATTAAGGCTGAGAATGAAGGAGTCATGCACACATACAGCCTTACAAGGTATTATGGCTTAAGTGTAGAGTTTGGAGCCGATAATTTGGGTTTGAATCCGGGCTCTGCAGCTTCCTAGCTGTGTGATCTTGGGTAAGCCATTTACCCTCTCTGTTTTATACTCTGTAGAATGGAAATCATAGTACCTCATAGGATTTTGAGGATAAACCAACTTACAGAGAGCATATTGAATGTCACTATCTTGGCACAGAATGTGAGCTTAATATGTTTTGTCTATTATTAAAACCATTATCAACATATGAACTGTTTGCAATGCTATAATAATTTGATTCATTTAAGTAGGAAAGCAGAACCAATTTATCTTTTGTTTTCTCCTGTTACCCATGTAGTTGCAACAATATTCTCCTCACTTTCTGGAAATGACTCTGTTCTAGCCTTTCAACATGACCCAGGAGGTAAGATTTCATAACTGGGAAATACTACACATATTCTAAACTCATTAACCATGTTTAGAGACCCAAACCCTCCAAAGCCATCTTGTAAGGTGATAGAGAAGAGGAGAGGCTGCATATTCAGGCCACAAAGTACTGTCTTCACCAGTCATGTCAAGAAATTGATCAGAAGTCAGCCTTTCTGCCTCCTGCTGGCTTTTGGCTCTTACTCAGGTGGTAAATTTTTCTCTACTCCCTGACTTGCTGGCCTGCCTTCTGACGGGTCAGGGGACAAAACTGAGGGGCGAAGGGCGAGCTCTGAGGGTGTCCAGCTGGGGTTTTGGGGACTAGGCTCTAATCCCATATGAGTCCCTCATGGGATTTTGGACCAAGTCCCTACTCTTGAATCTGTTTTTCTGAGCTCTAGAAAGTTCACACATGAGTTTAACAAAGGTCTTAGTTCTAAAAACTGTGGCGTGAGACCAAGGGTGCTCATGGGTGTGGCTGTATGAGGTATCCTGGCTCTCACATGGGCCCTGGCCGCGGCGGTGGGGGAGCAGTGGGCAAAGGAGGACACTGGCCCCGCCAGGGTGCCTGCTGGTGGAGCAGGACACTGCCTGCCAGGATGACCTGAAGAAGTGCTGGGCTGTGGTCCCCAAACCCAGCTGCCGCCTGGCTTTCCATCATACTCCGGGTTTTGAAATCTTTTTTATGAGCCCGTCTTAAAATGCAAATGCTCCTAGGAGGTTTGAGTCCTCATCAAGCTATACTTGGGCTGTGACTTCTTTTTTAATAACTTGTTGAGGTATAATTTACATACCCCCAAATTCACCTGTTTGAACTGATTGTGCGACAATCACTACGATCCAATTTTAGAATACTGTCACCACCCCAAAAGGATCCCTCCTGCTTATCTGTAGCCATTCCTCATTCTCACCCCTAGTCCCAGACAACCACTGATCTTCCCATCACTGTGGGCTGGCCTTTTGAGATTTAATATAAATGGAATCATATAGTGTGGTCTTTTGCATCTGGCTTCTTCCACTTAGTGTAATGTTTTTGAGGTTCATTCATGTTGTAGCATGTTAGTAGCCTGTACCTTTTTTATTGCTGAATAATATTTCATTGAATATATCACATTTTCATTCCCTGCTGAACACGTTATTTCCAGGCTTTGGCCATTATGAATAATTCAACTGTGAACATTCATGTACACATATTTTGGATATAAGTGTTCATTTTTCTTGGACAGACACCTGGGGGTGGAACTGCTGGGTCATACGATAATTCATGTTTAACTTTTTAAGAAACTGCCAGACTATTTTCCAAACTGGCATCATTTTATCATCCCACTAGAAATGTATGAGGATTCCAGTTTTCCATGTCCTTTACAAAGCTTGTTATTGTCTGTCTCTTCTATTACAGCTGTCCTAGTGGGTGTGAAGTGGTAGCTCATTGTGACTTTAATGATTCCTGCCTCCCGTATGCTGCTGATTTTGATCATCTTTTATGAGCTTATTGGTTTATTTTACTAATCTTCTGTGGTGAAATGTCTCTTTTGTTGTTATTTTTTAAAATCCCAAGAGAGGGAGATTATAAGCTTCCCTGGGGGTGGAGTGGGGGGTCTCTCCTGTCCATTAACTGCTTTTATCCCAAGTGCCTAACACAAGAGTTTGAGAGTAGAAGGCCACGCGTTGGTTTCTGATGCCTGCTGTAACCAATTGCCACAAACTTGGTGGCTTAAAACAACACATGCTTCCTCTCTTCCAGTTCTGGAGATCAGAAGCCTGAAGTCAGTCTCACCGAGCCCAAAGCAAGGTATCAGCAGAGCCTGCCGGCGAGCACTGTTTCCTTCCTTTTCCAGTTTTTAGATCTGCATTCTTTGGTCCATGGCCTCTTGCCCATATTCAACATGAGCAGCTGGCATCTTAAATCTCTCTCTGCTTCCTTTGTGATAGGGCTTTCCTTCTCTTCTGCAGTAAACTCTCTCTTTTCCTCCTATAGGAGGCTTGTGACTACATTTAAGACTCACCTTACTAATTCACCTCAACCCCCTTAACTTAATCACACCTGCAAAGTTCCTTTTACGATTTAAGGTAATGTACACAGGTTCCAGGGATTAGGACCTGGATATCTTTGGGGCCGTGATTAAACCCACCACAGTCGGTGACCATCGCTGCTTCACTGGCACATGACCTTGAAGTTGGCTGGTTTTGAGGAAGACCCTGGTGGAGGAAGCCTTTTGGAGGCACAGGTAGGCCCTGGACGGATACCATCTATACTACAGACCTCTTACCTCTTTCTTCTTAGTCATCTCCCGTGAGAACTTCTCTGAGGAGTCAACAGCATTTGAGAGCTGGGAGGGGCTGAGGCTTGGGCACAGGATTGGACCTCTGGGCCCGTGATGCCCAGGTCCTCCCTGTCTCTGCCTTTTCCCCACCTCCCCTCCAGGCCCACTGCCGTCAGGAGGACTCCTGGGCTTGTTGCTAGACGGAGAGCTCAGCCCCTCCAGAGCAGCCTATGACTCCCAGGTCACTGTCAGTCTCCGCGGCAGCCACGCTGCATCCTCGCGCACGGCCAGCAGAGGTCAGCATCCCTCCAGCAAAGAGCCTCAGGCTGCTGGCGGCGGTGGGGCTGTGCGAGGCCCCGCGGCGTCTCGGTCTCGGCCACACAGCCACCTGCGTCTTCATCCTTCTCGCTAGCGCGCCTAAGGCCGGCGCTTCAACCTCGCCTCGCCTGGGGGAAAGCCTGGCGGGTGAAGGCAGGAGGCAGGGCCGGGGCGTGGCGTGCCTGGCGTGGTACCCTCCTGGGTGTGGCAGTGCGGGTGAGGAATAAAGGGCGGAAGAGGCGGAGGCATCAGTCTGTGCACTGAAAGCCCAGAGGACTTCCTGACGGCAATGAGCTATTCGATTCGGCACGAGTTTCTCACGGAGCACATCATATTCTCGGCTAGAGTTTATTTCGGCAGGCCCCATGGTTCCAAGCGGAGGAGCTTGCATCTCTTACTGTCTGTCTCCTACTGCAGCTGTCCTAGTGGGTGTGAAGTGGGGTCTGGTAGCGGTTTCAGTGGGATGGGTGGGGGTGGGGGTGGGCTGCCTGGATGCAGAGGCTACGCTAACCCAGTGGGAAGTTCTTAGCTCTGGGGCACGGTAGGGTGCTCAGGAAATTTTTTTACTAGGCTCTGGGCCAAGCCTGTGATTAAGGCCTTAATCTCATTGGCTGCTTTCTCACTTTTTGTGGCCTGACCTGAAGGGTTGCCCCTGGCAGCCTCTGGCCCTATGCTTCACTGCTTTGTCACTGCAGAGGAGTTAAAACCTCCATTTCTTGCACTAGCACTTTCTCCAGGGCTCATATTTTTAACCTCTGAGAAGACAGAGATTAGAACCCAGATCTGGTGTCAGAAATAGACCTGGATGCTAGATCTGAATTTGTCACTTACTGTGAGATGATGGAGAGGTTTCTTCACCTCTTTATGTCTCCTTCATCTTGCCTGTTAATGGGTTGCTAACAGAACTTTCTGCATAGGGCTATTACGAGGAATAAGAAATTGCTCAGTTCATACTTGTAAAATGCTGATGGTAGGCCTCAAGGCTTTTAAAACTCCATTTCTTGACCTGGGCATCCCAGGAGTGCACCCAGGCCCACTGCTGAGTGAGGCTGTTCCTTTATGGGGGGTGGTGGAGGGGGTGGCAGTGAGCACACACGGCAGGATAGGAAATAACAGCCTGGCCAAGCTGGGAGAGCAGCGTGTGCTCACAGGGTGAGACCCTCATGTTCTCTTACATGTAGCTCATGGGTTGTGCCCAGTAGCTCATTCCATCGGTGAGAGGGTGGCCTCTGTTACTGCGGGAGCCAGATCATGGGGATTCAACCCTAGCCCAAGATTCACCAGCTGTGTGGCCTTGAGCAAGTCGCTTCACCTCTGGGGATCGCTCTCCTCCTCTGCAAAACGGGCGCAGCGTGACTTATGCCTCCGTACCTGGCAAAGACCAAGAGTGAGGTGTCGCTGCTGCTGAGCCAGCTGTGTGGCCCTCTGCAGCCCGGTGCGGTCCAGATGAACATTCGGATTTTGATTCGGGGTAAGGCCTGAAAATGCTTAGAGTAGAAAACCCAAGAAAAATTGGGCTTTCTGGTGAGGCTCTTGCAACTGCTGATCATCATGCTTATGTGTGCAACAAACCTAGAGCCAGAATGGTGCTTTTAGGGTTCCTGGATATTTGTGAGCTTGATAGCTGGCCCACAGAGTCCCTCTTAAGAGGCATCTTCAGATACTCTGTCAATGTGGAGTCCTGCAGACAGTTTGAGAAGAATCTAAATTTTGGTTTTGAAGTAAATAGCCTCAGTCTGTAAAGAAGAAATCACAATGAATAGCAAGTAAAGCTGCTATGATCATTCATGTACAACTTTGTACAATTTCTCTCAGATGAGTATTTAGGAGTGTAACTTTGAGGCCATGTGGTTTCCCTGCTTGTAGAATTTCTGATTGGAAATTGAAAGATAGTTGGAGAATGGCTTCCCTCATGGGAGAGATTTCAATCAGCTGTGATGGTAGGAGAATTTCCTCAGTATTCCTGGGAGTAAGTGGGTTGTTTTTGTGCCTAATGGGCAGCAGCATATCTGTGTGTTGTGGGGTGGGGGGACTAGAGCACACCGGGTCTTCAGGGCATCTGCTGCAGCTGTGGAGAGATAGGGCCTTGACATGACCCCTCAGTGGCATCTTATTGTATGTCACTGAAATCTATATCAATTTGGGGGTAAGGGCCTGTTTCTTTGGAATTTCCTTATTGTCAGCATGGTTCAAGGCAAAGTCACTCAGAATTAAGAAGCTTTCTGCCATAGGCTGGCCTTGGGTCACAGACATGTGGCGTTCATGCAAAGACCATGTTTGTGCCTCCTGACCAAGCACGTTTACCCCGTCACTATGTGGAGCATCAGCCTCACTTAGTTCATTTTCTAGACTTAAACAAGAGACTTCTGTGAGATCAAACCTGAGCTAACACCATTTCCACAGCAATTCCAAAACTGCCTATACACTAACAACTTACAAAACAAACTGTACTGCTTAATTGCATTTTCATATGGTCTGCATAAGCTCCTAACCCGAGGGGAAAAGAGGAAGTTCACAATCAGCCCAAATGTCATTGTAACATTATAAAAAAATGTCTTGCCATAATTTTGGAGTTTTCAGGTCCTGATTAAATTGTTCTCTTTAAACAAAGCAGTAAGGACAAACCATAAATTCAAAAAAATCCTAAAATTAGTGGGGAATGGGGCATCCTGGTTTTTTTTTACAGTAGGATTCAGACACTTACATATTATTTAGCCAAGCCAAGATTCTATTGCTCTGGCTCAGGTAAAACGTTACAAACCCTGCTGTGATCTTATTTAATCCTTCACAACCAACCTGTAGGTAGAAATGATTGTTGTGTACATTGTACGGATGACAAAATTGAGGCTCCATGAAGTAGACTCGTCCTTCTTTTGCTGCAATGTAGTAGTTGAGGTGAGCCAATCACAGGGACCAGGGGGCAGAATGTCCCCTGCAATGTGGCTGCAGCTCTTTGTCTCAGTCATTGAGCATCTAGGTTTTTTCTGCCACAGTATTCCCACATTTTTGTCATAAATATATCAGGGCCATTGGTTACTCTTATCCACAAATCCCTCACCCCTTTTTTAGAATTACAGATTTCATCCCTTCTCCTGGAAGCCAGTTATCAGTCCTGGGCATCCCCCTTCGATAGCAGACCGTATTTGTATCTTCTTTCTTTTACATCCATTTTCCTCAGAAGAAGTTTCTCAGAGTCTAACAGATGGACCCCCAAACAAGTCTTTGTTGTCCCAAAGGTTGAATTTTTTTTCAGACATTAGTTCCATAAATAATGTCTTTGTAATAAAGTCCTTTTAGAATGGGCTGCAGGTGCCCCCTCCTCAGTCTGTTGCCTCCAGGCACTACCATTAGCCTGCAGAACTTGGTATCCCCAAATCTCCCTCGCCACCACGGGCCACCTCAGACCACATGTGAACTAGATCTTGCCCTGCAAGCAACACTCTTCCATTGTTTCTAATCGTCTCTGTGGGATAAATATGAGTTCATAGAGTCACAAGGAATTCCCTTATTCCTCAGTCATGCTGCCATCGTAAGTATAAGCTGTGTGGCCTTGTGTGTCTTTCTGGGAGAAGTTCCACCCCCACTTAGCAAAATAATAGTTCCATCCTTTTATTGTTTTATAAGGTAGAATACCATTCACTTGATTTGAGGTGCAAAAAAAAAGATGCTAAGTACCATCACTTACTATCCCTGCTATGTGTGGTGCATCTTTTGGGATCCTTTAGCTGTCTCCCTCAGAACGAATCTGTGAACAGTTTGCTATTGCTGGGAAATGTTGCAATATATTATTTTTAAATGGTTATTTTAATAAACTCTGGCAATCTGTAACATTAGATCAAGGATCTAATAATGAACCACACAATGATTTCTATACCTTTTGAACTAGAAGACTAACCCTTGCCTCGTTCAATTCTATTTCTAATCTGATAAACTGCTAAGGCTCCCTCGAGAACAACAAAGGGACAGTCCCTACTTCCAACTGGTACAGGAGATGAGCGCTAAAATGGCTGACAAAATTGTGGAAGAAAAAACAGGTAATTACGTCAGTGGGGATTATGGAGGAGGGAACTCTTGAAAGAAGGAGCTTCTGATGGCCCGTACACAGTAGGGCAGCTGAGATTAAGAGTTATAAATTGTTGAGGACATGATTTCCCACAGAGGCCCTGGGTCCTGGGGTCTCTGGTCAGCCCTTCAGGCCCCTGTTAGGTTTCTTCAACTTGTAATAGAATTTGGGAAAACACAAAGTGCTTCCAGGACTCGGGCCTTGACTTCTGCTGTCTGGTGTACAAATACATTCAAATGAGCTTTGGCTTGGCAGGAATTTGAAGTGGGCTGGCCAGGGAAGGGGAGATGGCAGTGAGCATGACCTCTGAGACCTGAACAGATGGCATAGTTTGCCCTCATCTGGAAGTTTTGCCCCTGCAGGTGCCCCATGCTTGACTGCTTGGGGCTGGGTGTGCCGGCCCCCTGTAGGCCGGGTGTGCCGGGCCCCTGTAGGCAGGTGTGCTGGCCCCCTGTAGGCTGGGTGTGCTGGCTCCCTGTAGGCTGGGTGTGCTGGCCCCCTGTAGGCTGGGTGTGCTGGCCCCCTGTAGGCGGGTGTGCTGGCTCCCTGTAGGCTGGGTGTGCTGGCCCCCTGTAGGCTGGGTGTGCTGGCCCCCTGTAGGCTGGGTGTGCCGGCTCCCTGTAGGCTGGGTGTGCCAGCTCCCTGTAGGCAGGTGTCCTATTTAGCCACCCCTGCCTGGTTCTTGGGGGCAGGCCAGCCTCTTCTCCTACCCACAGTAACAGGCAGGGGCACCTGGAAAATAGTGCCCTCTCCTCTAGTTGGCCCAAGGAACGTGACCTTTTCAAAAAAAATGCTGTGAGCGACCCTAGAGATGACCTAGAGATGGTCAAATTATGGCCCAGGAATGAGGATGCCCCGAATCACCTGGGGATATTGTTAGCGAGGCATGTCCCTGAGTCTCATTCCAGACCCCCTACACTCCCCGTCTCTGGGGTAGGCCTGGGATCTACTGTGTTCTCTGGGTAATTCAGACTGAAAACCTCTGAACCAGCCCTCACTTTGCATCCAATGAGTGGACTGGAGTCTGACAGGGGAAGGGATTGGTCGAGATACTCTGGCTGAGCTAGGAAGAAAACCCAAGTCCACACCAGGCCAGTGCTTGTCACCAAACTCAACCATGGTTCTTCAATTCCACTTTCCTCTCACTGTGGAGACCTGATGTCCAGGTCCTGAACATTCGGTCCTGGCAGCAGATCAGTGGGCTGACAGCTGCTGGATGAGCAGAGAACCCAGGATATGGAAACTGAAACCTGAAATTGACCCCATGAGGCTGCTTCTCAGTGTTTTCAGCCTATGGCTGCCTTACGAACAATCTCCTCTTTCAGCCAGCGCCAGTTCACCCACAGTTGTGGCTCCCAGCGCTCAGCCCTGGCCCCAGCCCTAATGCAAACACATCTTCATAAACACCCACACCACGTTCCAGGCCCCTTGATGTCGCTCTGCTGCCACTGGGTCTCAGGCCACTCCACCTCCACCCCTGCATCAAAAAGCAAGCAAAGATGAATGAGGCATGGCTGGCACAGCAAAAACCCTGAAATCAGCATCATAAGACCCAGGCTGCAGCCCCGTGTGACTGAACAGGGCACCCACCCTCTCTAGCCTGCGCCAGGCACCCCTCCATAGGTTTGTCCCTTTAGCTTCTCATTCTGGCTTAGCCTGTTGCCCACGGCCCAGCAAGGACAGGTCACACAAAATCAACCCTGCCCCATGTGCCAAGGGGACCCCTGGTTTGGCTCCTAATTTTATTCCTAGTAGAATAAATTCCTAAATTTATTCCTAATTTTATTCCTAACACAGTGGTGTCACACACAGAGTGTTCAATAAATATGTGTTGCATTATAGATAAATGTGAATTTAGAAGCACAGAGATGCTAGTAATCAGGGGAAGCACTTGAACTGAGAAGGCCCTTCAGGCTGCACATCATGCCAGTATGTTCAGTAAATGCCTTCCCTGAGTCCTGTATAAGCTCCACTTTGCACCTGTCTCATTATATCACTAAAGTTCTAGAACTCATAGCACTGACCATTTCATCTGTAAAATGATGGACTGGATAGGATGGTCCCTTCTCCCTCTGCCTTTTCTCTAGAACTTTCTCCCACCCCTTCCACCAGTTAGCCTCTGGCTTGTGTACCCCCTGCAGGTGTCTGTCCTTGTGTTGCCCCTACCATTTAGGGAGACCTGGCCCATCCTTCTCCCCTTGTTCACAGACTTGGGTGTGTCTGTGGCCATAATACCTTGCAGGCTGGAAAAAGGAAAGAAGCTGGACACTCTGGTTCTACCTCCTTCTCTTGCTAAGCATGGCCTCTTCAATCCCCCAGGATCACTCAGTCCCCAAGCACTTGCTGAGCACCAGACCCTGCCCAGAGCAGTCTGGAGGATCAGGACACACAGTTCTTGCTTTCCAGAAATCAACAGTATGTCTGGAGAGGAGACCACACGTGGAAGATCAAGTGACTATAAGAGGTGTCAAGGGACAGCATGTGGCTTTCTCCCCGGTGAGGAGAAGAAAGAGTATAGCGTCTGGAGCTATGCTTTGGTGCCTGAGTTCTGACTCTATGCTTAGTAGCATTAGGATTTCAGACAAGTTACAGATCTGAGTCACAGTGTCCTCATCTATGAAGTGGGGAAACAGGGACCCTCATGAAATACAAAATCTCCTTTAGGCCCACATCATAGTCATAACTACTGCAGGCAAGATCCATGGATGGGTCTAAACTCAGTGGACAGAAGTTGGAGGAGAATGGGTATTTGACTAGTCTCAAAGTATCTCCCCAGTTATGAAGAGAGAAAGTGACTTTCCTATCAAGAAGCTTGGCAGACACCACCTTGAATCAAATGATTAAGGTGAACATGACCTGTAATAAGACAAATCAGTATCACATAGCCCCTGGTATCCTGCACCGGGAAAGACACAGCATTGCTTCCGTGGTGTTCTTGCCAAAAGTGCGTATCCTCAATCTATCCACAAGAAAAACGTCAGACAGACCCAGATTAATAGACTTTCTACAAAATAACTAATCACCCAGTTAAAGTCATGAAAGACAATGACAGACTAAGGAGGCATTCACAGACTGGAGAACAAGGAAACACACAACTAAATTAAATATGAGGTCCTTGACCAGAAAAAGAACATTAGGGAGAAAAAATTACTGTACCGTGGTTGTGTAAGAGGATAACATTAAAGGAAAGTAGGTGAGAGGTCCACAGAGCTCTCTGTACTATTTTTATGACTTTTTTCTAAGTCTAAAGGCTTTTTTTCCTTTTTTTTTTAAGTGACTCTCAGGTTTTGTGAAGAGTAAACAAGATGATGTATATAAGGCACTTAGCACAGCTGACATAGCAAGTGCTCAAAAAGTTTTAATTTCTATTGCTGCTGTTATTTGGTTTGTCAAATACTAATAGGGCATGTAGAGAAAAGGACAATCCATTCTTTATAGGAGAAGGATTAGCCTGAGCAGAGACCTAAAGGTATGAGGTATGTTTGGGGGACATAAGCAGACCAGACGGACAGAAGCAGAAGCCTTAAAAAAATGTTTTCTTCTGTTTTTTTAAATAAGGAAGAATGAGAAATGAGACAAGAAAGGCCCTCAAATGCCAAACTGGAGAACCAACTTCAGCTAGAATAAAGGCAATAGGAAAGACCTACATAGAAACATAACATAAGGGCACAACATAACTTAAGAAGTTCCTGCATTTCAGGAAAGGCCTGAGGAGGGGCCCCCACTGCCTTGCAGAGCTGACTAGTCATTGAAAAAGGACAAAGCATCCAACAGAGAGAGGGGACCTTCTGTTAAGCTGGCTATGAGTTCAGCATGTAAAGGTCTGCATTAGTGGGGAGAATGAAAATCCAGCCGGTAGGACAGGACCACAGTCAGCGTGGGGGGTGTAGTTGGTGTTCTGGGGTGGAAGCAGGTGGACGCTCTCAGGAGCCCCAGGAAGCTGAGCATCCTGAGGGGAAATCCAGACCAAGCCTGTTTGCTGCTTCCTGGTCCCAGAGGCTGAAACGCAACAGGGGAGAAAGGGATGCTGGGAAGCAGTCCAGGAACATTCAGTGTCTGCTGGGAAGTCAAACCAAATGACTTGCTATGTTCAGAGTGGTACGAGGCCCGCTGCTTGGCCACACAAACAGATGGAAGATGAGGCTCCAACCCAAGCTCACAGTGTGACAGAGTCCCTGGTCCTGCCCAGAGCTTCCCGATGCCCCTGGAGGTGCAGTCCGCCACCCTCCCTGAGCTGGTGCAGGTGGTCCTGGAGACCTTGGGGAGCAGCCAGTGTGAGGGGTCACCATTCAGGGCAGAGTGGGCTAACCAGAGGCCTGGCAGGGGCTCCCTGCTCTAAGTGCAGCTGTGGGCTTTGCCCTAGGAAGGGCTCCAGCAGTGGGAAATTAAAGCAAATGGGACCTGAATGTGACTTGCTTTGTGTGGCCCAGCTGCATGTGGGGACTAAGAAGAGTGTATAGCCCAGTTTCCACAGTCGTGGCTGCACATTAGAATCATCTGGGGAATCCCCAGTGCTAGGGCCTCGGACCCTACACATTCTGATTCAACAGGTTCCAGGGGAGAAACGGGACAACATAGTTTAGTGCATCGGTAATTTTGTTTTTTTAACTTTTTATTCTGTCCTGCTTAAACAGTTTTCAACCCTGGGCCAGCCTTGTGGCAGCACTTCCTCCACCGTCCCCTACACCTGCCCTGGATTATTCTGCAGCAATCTCAGAAACCACAGCTCACAGTTATGGCATCCCCAGGTGGTTCCCATGTGCACACAGGGTTGAGGCCCAATCCCTTGTGGTGCAGATAAGCATCCTGTGGCCCAGGGAAGAGAAAGGATTTGGGAAAATGCCACAAAAGGATTCTTCCTACTTTAACGTTCTACGAACACATGGATTTGGAAGCACCACAGAGATTTCAGGACTGTTCTTGTCCAAACTCCTCTGGTGCCGAGCTAAGGCCTCCCAGAGACAAAGTGGGCCTCCGCCCCAGGTGCCAACCAAAGGTTTATTTTCTTCTCGTTCCTGGCAGAGTTCTGTCCTCTTTGTTCTGCTTACTCTCATTGCAAGACTGTTCATTAATGGCCCTGTTTGAAGCCTCTGAAGCTCTCAGGCCCTTTGGTTGAAATTCTGTGGCTCTGTTTTCTGCCTGCGGGATCAGGTAGGGCTGTGATGACTCAAGGCTGGGAGAGCCGGGAGTTTCTGGCCCATGGGACTCCTCTAAGCTCCAGAGCCAAGGAGGCCAAGTGTTCCCAGAACTTCACGCTCTCTGAGGCCAGAGGGCAGGGCTTCGGGTAGTGGTGAGCTTCCCCAGGGTCTGTGGGACACAGGTGTGCCTGCTGGCTGCTGGGCTTTCACCTGCCATGTCTGTTTCTTTTCTAACCAGAGAGCAGGTGCTGATTGTGAACCGGGCTCTCGATGACTCAGGACCTCTGTAAGAGGAATCGTGTCTTCAGTGCCCTCGGCATGGTGGTCAGCTGGGTCTGGCTTCAAAGGCTTGGAGTGGTAATAGCAGTCCCAGAGCTGGAGAGAACCTGGGCTTGGGGCATCTTTGGTCGATGTGTAGGGGCTGGAGTTGTTTCCTTTTTTTCTTGCCTTTATGAAAATTCCCTTTCATGTAATCTCTGGTTGGGTGGGCCCTAACCCCACTGTTCTTCCACGCGATCCTGCAGAGACAGCCAGCACTTCCTCCCTGCTCTTAAAGAGGCTGTTGTTGGGGCCAGGGCCATGTACGGGGTGGGAGGCAAGGGGTACCTCTTACCCATACCAACCACATCCTGTTAGGTTTTCAAGGAGGGAAAGAAGACCTCCAAATGAAAGTATCAGGGACTCTACATCTTCATCTGGAGTCTAAGGGACAGTCATATTTATCACCTTAAAAAAAAATTAGTAGCGTCTGATAGAACTACAACGAGGGCCCTGACTCAGACTATTCTTGTGTTCGTCACCTCCATGTTTAATCTCTGTACAGACCTGGAGTTTGGGAGAGTTGTGTGCGGATGTTAGGGGTGGGGGGTTGTCAGAGTGGAGACTGAGTGTTCATCACTGATATCCCTCTGAAATACAGGAGAGTAATGTCCCTCTCTGCAGGAATCTTCCGGTCCAGCTGATAAGGCAGAACAGGCAAGTAAACGTGGGAGGCCCAAAGGTGTGTGCATCTCTGCGTGCCAGCAAGTCTGACTTAAATGACTGGTGTGGATGGGGTATCGCTGTTAGACAGCTGAGTGAAGGAGCTACAGAGGTGGGAGGGGACCTGTTAGGAGCCATGTGGAGAGTGTCCTTGGAGCAGACCAGGAAGGTGACCTAGGAGCCCACACGCCATTCTGGATGTGGGCTGTGGGGTCGGCTCAGCTCTCGTAGTGTCAGGGCAGCTGGGGCAGGCAGCTGGCCTTCTTTTTCCTTTTATCAAGGCATCCCCCAAAGGGCTACACTGAAGAGTACCTTTATTTTTCCAGAAAATGCACAAATGCACCTTGTTATTTCAGGCACATGTTTTTTATTTTGTGTAAATCTGTATGTTATACAGGCAACTCTTAGTATACAAGAATGCACTTCCCTGAATTGGCTAGTGGCATATTCCAGCCTCAGGCTAGGCCCAGTAAAAGCGGTTGGGCTTGTAGAGACTGCTAAGCTCTTCCCTCAAAGTGAGTCCGGAGTGGGGTGAGGAGACGAACAAGGCATGGTCCTCTTGCACGTGTGATCTGGGCGGAGCATGAACTTTGCGAAGACGTCTGTCTTCATTTTTAAACTGCATGGGCTAATTTAGCTTCTTTCTAGGTCCTTTTCAGTTAATTTCTTTCTTTCCTTCCTTCCTTTCTTTCTTTAATTAAAAATCCTGAGACTGAATTGCCCTGAAATGTGGAAACATTTGATCGTGTTACCAAATTAGTATTTCTTCTCACTTTCAAAGCTCTAAGGAACTTTATTTCAAGGAAATAAAAATTTAAATAAAGGTGATGGTTACTCAGTCTGTCTGTTGCCTGCTGCCAGGTGATGGGAGGCAAATAGTATTTGGAGACTATGCAGCTGTTAGCTCCTGAGTGTAGTCAGTGAGGTCAGGCAGACAGAAGGAAGCGGCACATTCCTGGCCCCTGACAGTAGGAAAGTGTGCAGGAGGCCCAGGTGGCTTCTCTGTCTGCTGAAGTTTTGTGGTCTTTGGGAAGAGCAGCGTCTGGTGTCCTAGAAGCAGGCTGCCTCCTGCCTGCCAGCTGCCCGGCCACCTGGGTACTGCTGACTGCCTGTGAAGTCATCTCAAGCTGTCCTCTCAATCCCTTCACTGCCCTTGAGAGAGCCCATCACCACCCCCACCCTAGGACACCCACCTTTGTACTTTGATGTTCTCCTCATCTCGAGTATACTCTCCCAAAGTGTGTCCTCTCATTTCCCTGGTCCCTAAGCAAAGGCACCTCTGAGGTCAGTGAGCCTCCTTCCCCATCTCTGAGCTCTAGGAAGATACCCCTGCAGCTGGTTTGTTTCCCTTTGGCATAATTTTAGGCCTCATTAGACAGCTTCTGCCACTACACAGAGCACCTCTGTGTGTGTATGCTTGGAGTGAAGAGGAGCGCTTTTTCTCTGTCTACTCTGAGCACTACCCTCCCTGCTCCCTCCACTCCAAAGGTTTAATTCCAAGGCCCTGAGGCCTCTTTCCCCAGTCACAAGATTCTGAGGCTGTCTCTGGAGAGAGAATTAAATGTTTAAATTGCCACAAAGACAAACAAATCTCCAATAAGGTTCTGTCCTGAATCTTGACATCTAAACATTCCATGCAGAGTCCTCACTTCTCCCTTCTTAAATTCTCCTGCTTGCTATGGCTGCATTTAGAGGGACAGACACCCACAGGCAGGCTCTGGCCCATAGCCTGTGGCATTTCAAGTGAGGCTGTGTCTATAGATGGACATTTTCATGGGCACAGCAGCCTTTGGTGAATAACAACAGGCCTAACCTTCTTGGCCAGACGCACAGGCACACAGGGTCCTTGGTGACTTCACTGTGGCTGGCCCACCCTTTGGAATGGGTCCACTCGAGCTCCCTGCACAGCTCCACTAGCTGCTCTCCCACCCTGCATTCTCCTGGCAAGAATGAGCCCCTCATAAGGAGCTGCCTAAGAAGTTTCCTCGGAGAAAAATTCGGATTTATTTATTATCTCCTATTCCCCACAAATGGCTCATTGGGAAAAGAAAAGATCAGGCAACTTGATTTTCTCCAAGGAGGAAGACCACAACCAAGACCCCTTTTTAAGTAAATCCCTCCCATCCTAAGGGATTCTCACCTGGGCCTGTCCTGAGAATAGTGCCCTTGGTGTAAGGAAAGGCTGTATGCAAACAGCGTGTTGCATGTCCCCTTCCAGAGGCTCAAAGCTGCTGCTTCTTAAAAGGAGGCCACATTGTGGGAATGGGAGTGTGAGGCTAGAGCAATAGAGGAGAAACTCAGCCTCTGGTGATGCAGGGTCTAGACTGTAGGGCCCCAGGTGATACAGCCCCCTGACTTTGGCCCAAGGGCAATCAGCAAGTTATCAGCCTCTATTGGGCATTAATGTATGCAAAGTAGTTGTAGAAGGCTGAGTAGAAAAGCTAGTGTCTTGTCCACCTCCTGGGAAGTTTAGAGACCAACTGGGGAAATAAGACCAACACAGAAAACAGTTGGAACACTTACAAGCTACCAATGGACTCAGTGACTTTGGACAAGGCTCTTAATCTCTCAGAGACTCTGTTAATTCATCTATAAGTTGGGGATAATGTTAATGAAGCCAAGGCTAAACCAACCAGATGACATTCAAAAGAGTTTTAAAAAGAACTGGCAGGTGCTTATGGGCTGGAGTGGTCAGAGAAGGCTCCTTAGATTGGGAGCTCCTTACAGGTAGGGACTGTGCATTTCATTTTTGTATCCCCGTCCTCGGTCTTCTCCCTGGAATTCAGCAGGTGCTCAATAAATGCATTCTGGGTGAATGGATGAAAGAGAGGGCTTTTCAGGCAAGAGACAGGCTGAGCCTGGATGCCCAGGCAGGAATATGGTGGCATGGTGGGCAGGAACTGCTCTGCCTAGCTGTCTGCTAACAATTTCTGCACGGCGAAGCATTTAACATCTGGATTCTCCAAGGGCTACTGACTGCAGTAAGTCAAAGGTGCTTCAGTCCATCTGGCAGAGGGACTCTTGGTCCTAGTAACATGCCTTTATATTACAGCAGAGCAAGAACTCAGACACAGAGAGAAGGACCCTGGCTGGAATGGGGGATTAGCCCACAGCCTCATGAGCAATAGTGCAGAAGCAAAACTTGGTGGGGTTTCAGCCTCCGCAGCAGGCAGCTGAGAGCGTTGATGGAAATACAGGTATTTTGTTCAGAGAAGCGGGAGGAATTTGGAGTTCTTTATGTAAAATAGGATAGGTTAGCTCACTTATTACTCAGCCAATCTTTTCAAGGATAATAGAGACTTAAAATTAATTTAAAAACATTTTCCAACAAAGGATCTAAAATATCAGAGGGACCCGAGAGATACCATAAACAGCTTCCTTTTCAGTGAAAGGAGGCTGGCCATGAAGAGCCCCAGCAGAGCCTTGGGCCTTTCCCTGCAGCCTGGAATTATAGCCCCTTCAAGGCCTGTGTCCATTTACTGCAGACTTAAGGCTCAGCATTATTTCGGTGCACTACCGAGGAAATAAAACCGAGGGAGAGAGGATGTCTATTGGCTCTGGCTGGCATCTCCCCGTCTGCCTGCCAGCAAAGCTATCTGGGCTTACTCCAAACTGCAGGGAGGAGACAGAGGCTGGATGTGCTGCTGGTGGTCACTCCGTAATCCCAATTTGCCAAACTCCAAGACAAGTGTATTTGTCCATCTGCCTGTTCCAGACCCAGATGTCTAAGGTCAAAGGAGTCCCTTCAGTATTATTTCTGGTCTCTTGGACATTAGGCAGTGGGGGTAGAAAGTTGCTTTTGGCTTCTCCCTGGTTCTAACATGTCACTCAACCAGTGTTTAGAACTGTGTTGGGTATAGTTGGGAAATAAAGAAAAAAAGTAAGGCAAAATTGCTTCCCTCAAGAAGTGCACATAGGTTTTGAGAGTGCAAGACTAACACATTCAAAATAATTAGAAATAGATTGTATCAGGGTAGCAATTAAAGACAACCCTTTTAGAACTTCTCTGGGAGGTGTCATACAGCACAGAAGGAAACCCTGGGGTCAGAAGTTCCTAGAGAGGCCAGAAGTGCTTCTAACAGTAAGACCCAAACCCAGAGATGGGAAAACCTCAGGGTGCAGGACTCGTAAATCAGGTGGCCTCTTTCCCTTTCATTAAAAGAATATTAGATAATAACAGCCACCATTTATTAGGTCTCAGGCAGTGTTCTAATTGTTTTAACAAAAGTAGGCCACTCAGTCCTCCCAGTGACCCAGTAAAGTAGCAACTATTGTTATCCCCATTTTATGGATCAAAAAACTGAGGTGCTGGGAGGATCTATCTTCACATCCACAACCCAGGTAGCTGATTCCACAGTCAGGCCCCTGATCATGTGCTCGCCTGCTCCCTGTAGGGCTGAGCTGAAGATCTGGCTGGTTCATAGGAACCAAGAACACAGTGGCGACTGCCCCAAAGATGGAGACAGCCCGTGGCCCTGGAAGTTCTGGAGGGATGGCCACTTCAAAGAACTCACACCCAAGGCCTCAGAGCAGCAGAGCCAACAGCATGCTCCTCCATCCCCATCCTGCCAACTTCCTTCCTACTGATTACACATCATGGTGAGCAGGAAGGCAGACCACAGCCACCCAGGTTTTCACACAGCCCCAGGAGTGCCAGGACTGAGCTGGGTGGGCAGAGAATATATAAGCAGAGGAAATGTTGGCACAGTGAGTTGTAGAAGAGATCACAGAGGGATGCTAGACAGTGTGATGTGGACTCTGCTTGCTTTGGAAACTTCCAGAAGAAAGGGAGGTAGGACTTCTTGGAGGAGCCTAGGCTTATGCTAACCATTGCAGAAGGAGCAGACATGTGTGGGGCTGGGCAGGAGCCTCCCACACAAGAGGTGGGCAGGACCCTGGCCAGTCCCCAGGGCCATGCAGGAAGCCGGAGTGGCCACACTGAGGATGGAAGGGGCCAGTGTGGTGGAATGTGGAGGCCATTATAGTCAGCTTCTGGAGGGCCTACATGTCAAGCTTTGAGAGTCCTCAGAGAGCCTTGGTAGAAAGCTGCAGTGTTCTCCTCAAATTCACAAATCCTCATTTCACTCCATGTAAAATTGAAGCAAAGAGAGAAAGAGGGAGTGGGTGAGGGAGGGAGAATATATCTTGATTTTCCTTCTGTAAGAGACAAAACTTCCAAAATAGCTAATTTTTGCAATCCAACCCCTTTGATAGGAATTGTGTGCATAGGGATATTTAAATGAGCTCTCTATCTGTGCTGAGAATAGCTCCATTTCTCTGCAGTGTTTGCAGCCACAGCATTCTGTGTCCACAGGCTTGCAAATACTCTCCCAAAGCTCAGCCCACAGCTTGCTCTCCCACCAACTCTGAAGCTGCTTCTCTCTCTCTAAAACAAATAGCTCTATGTCTTTCTCCAGGCCATGAGGACATGGTAACATTCCTACATAAAATATTAGCACCTAGGGGCCTTTGTTGAGTTAAACAGGAGGCAGCAAATTCAGGAACTGAGTAATGAACACCTACTCTATGGCAGATCCTGGGGAATACCAGCATGAATAAGACCCTGCCCCTGCCTTCAAGGGGCAGGTTCAGAGGCCCCGGAACACGTGGTAAAAGGCAGCCACGGTGCCCTGGGGTCTAGAAGGGTGACTGACTTTCCCAGTTTTAGTGCCCAAAGTCCCACA
This sequence comes from Smutsia gigantea, assembly GCA_032199065.1. Classification (NCBI taxonomy): domain Eukaryota; kingdom Metazoa; phylum Chordata; class Mammalia; order Pholidota; family Manidae; genus Smutsia; species Smutsia gigantea. The sequence goes on along the minus strand of JAVSCE010000864.1, from coordinate 20,045 downwards.
TCTATTATCTTCCATTAATTTTCCCTGTATATTTCCAGATCACTTCCCCATTATTGTATCTTGAAGCCTAAACTCTCTTTCCTTTGTTGAGAAAGACATGTTAGTTCCCGAGTCTTAACTACTTCTTTGAGTTTCACTTCTTTTATGTGAACATCTATGCATGTAAAATATAAATAAATGCCTATTCCTTTTCTCTTATTAATGTCTTTGACAGTAAATTTGCAGTCCTTCAGTCACTGAACAAAGAGTAGAGGAAAAGTTTTCTTCCCTAACGTTCTCAACCCTGGCTTTCTCAGATCAGGGGGCTTTTAAAACAGATCAGGACCCAGGTCGTTCCCTGGAAAATTAAATCAGACTCTCCCAAAGGTGCTTTCAATGTATAGCCAGGGTGGAGAAACACTGACTAGGGTTTGGATGCTGGGGGGGAAGAAGCAGGAAGGGAGCCACTGAATCTTGGTATAGTTCCTGGAGTGATTTCAGCTTCAAAGCCGGATCAGGGTTGCTTGTGGATGATGGGGACAAGACCCTGCAGTCCTAATGCAGGTGCTTACTCCACAGGGAACTTACACTTTCTATCATGGGACACTTTGGTGGGAAGCAGAATGGTAGATGAGGCATGCCCACGTGGTGGGGCTCATTGCCTCCTTTTGGAGGGCCAGCTAAGTGCAAGTGTCCTCTTTGCAGGTTTCGGAGCCCAAGATGGTCCCTGCCCCCCACATCCAGCTCCCTGCCTTGAATCAAGAAGTCACTGTGAGGCTGTTTTCCTGGCTGCTATTTTCTGGCGTCCCTGGTTTTCCTATTTGTCACCTCTGTGAGAGAAATTAACAGTTTTGCCAGACCCACATAAACAGGAAGGCAAGCTGTTAACAAGAGCCTCCTGCCCTGCTGCCAAGCCTGGAGGTCGCAGTTTCCTTCCTCAGAGCCTGTCAATCATGAGGAGGAGAAAGGAGAAGAATGGACTCTCTCTGGGCACTGTGTGGGCTCTCTTGCGGCCACTTGAATGCCAGTGTCAGGGCTCACTGACAGCTGGCTCTGCAGCTGTCTGGTTTTGTCTGTTTTTTGAGGGACAGCCAGGGACAGTCACTGATTAAACTGGGAACAAAGCAAGACCTCATTTGTGGCCTTGCACACCAACGCTGCTGAAGAGCAGAGAACAATTAATTGCCATGTTGTGGAATGTGTGGATGGGGGGCAGGGACGCAATTGGAAAATGTAAGAATGTGCAGGAAAATGTCAAGCAAGCGCTTGTGTTCATGAGAAGCCGAGAGAGAGCCAGCCCACTCTCCACATGTTCTCAGGACCTATCACAGTGCAGAGGGCCCTGGTCACTGCCTGCATGTCCCACAGACTTCCTAACTGAGTGGCCTGACACACTGGTGTGCTGCAAATGGGAGACACTGTGCCAAGCAAGATAGGAGGCCCCTTTGCCTTTGGCACTGCAGTTTTATCCATTTAGTTGAGTATATGGTACAAAAATGCCCGTTTCTATATGTGTTATGACAGGAAAAATGTCTCCCTGAAGGTGTGGTGCAGGCTTCTATCTAGATACTATGCAAGCCAGGCTCTATGCTTACACCCTGGAAGCTTGCAGTCTAACTTTTACCCAAGAACCAAAGGGGGAGGGATTTGGGAGGGATTAAAAATCCCCTTTTCCTACCCCACCACCACTATGAAAGAAGATTACTGCTGGCTCTTCAGGGAGGCTGGATCAGGGGAACAGCATCTGCAGAGAGATGGGAAGTGTGTGTGTGTGTGTGAGTGTGTGTGTGTGTGTGTGTGTGTGTGTGTGTGAGATTTAAGACAGAGAAGCTAAATACATTCATACAATAGAAGAGATGGAGAAGAAGAAGAGTAAGAATGGTGTGCAGAGGGGTCTGGAGTGGCTGTGAGATGGTTTGAGGCCCAGACAAGGAGAATTTAGGAAGTGTTGGATCCTCTTTGATGTATATTTATAAATACTAAAGATTGATGTTCTTTTCAAGATGCCATTGTTTGCTGAGCTATGTGTTGGACTTCCTGCCAAGACTGAGCCTCAGGGAGCCCTGGTATTTATTGGGATTACACGGAAATTCTATTTTTCCTATCCTGGGTTCTCCCCCTGCACACGCCTCCCAAGCCCAGGAAGTGGAGCCTGAGATATGATATGGGATTGTACAGGTAGCTTATTTGGGAGGTGAGCCCAGGGAGCAGAAGGGGGGAACTTGGAAAGGGAGGGAAGGAAGAAAAGTCAACATAGATGTGTTATCAAGGTCCTCACTCCGCAAGTGGAGCATAATCCCACCCAGGACTTTCAAGGAATGAAGGAAAAAAAAAACAACTCTCAGGATTGTTTTTGTCCACCTGAGATCAGCCAGAAGAGGCATTCACCCTCAGCTCCCATCCCCCATTGTTTGAGGGTTTCCCTGGAGGCATTCACTTCCCTGCATGTCAGGGTGCTGCATAGCTGAGTACTGGGGGATTCCCACTAGTGTCCAGAGCATTGGAGAAATCCCAAAATAGAAGAAGTAAGAGACATGGGCCTGCTCGTGAGAAAAGAAGCTGTCAGGGTGGGGCCAGCACAGGCTGTGGTTATGAAAATCAGAGGTGAAATCAAGGACAGCATCAGAGAAGCCTGAGGTGTCTGACCTACCATCACAGAGAACATGGGCCTGACAATGACCCATGAAATGACTGAGGTACAAAGACAGCAAAGCTATGTGGAAGAAGGATGTGTGGCTTTTGGCCCCACTTTGGCAGAGGGAAGCTCAGGGCTTTCTACCTCCTTTACGTGCCCTCTCCTACCTTGAGAACCCCTGACCTATAGCCCTACACACCGCCGCAGCAATCCAGGGCACTCCTGCTGCGGCGCTCCTGGAACTCGTTGCACCTTCTCTCCAGAGCCCCTTCCCTATGGCCTGGGTTCTGTTACCCAAGAGTGCCACCCGCTGCCACTGAACCTCTCTCTCCCTGCTGAGAACATCTCTACTTACTGTTACAACATGAAAAGATGATTATGGACTAGCTTGTGACTGAGTCCACAATAAATGACTTTAGTGGTAAATTTGAGGTGGGCACATCCAGGGAAGAGAGATTGGTAGACAGAGTTGTGAGGGAGGGTCAAGCAGCCAATGAGCCTCCCTATCCTGAGGGGTGCCTTGAAGGAGCCCCAAAGTGAACTCACTTTTTCCTAAACCCACCTGCGTTTATGTGACGGGATGGGAATACTTCCTTTCTTAACCAGAGTTGCCTGTTACGAGTTCCCCACAGAGCAGAGAAGGGAGCAACATGTACTGCTTTGTTGCTTCCTGTATAGAGAGGGCAGGAATGAGGAAGTCCTGAGAACACTGTCCTGGGCAGCTGTCTGGGGATCCAGCCAAGTCTCCATGTGCAAAAAGATACATGGCAAGAAATTCCCATGGTGCATATACATGGGTGTGACAGACACCCTCACTCACTGACCTTAAGCTTATATGTAACTGGACGGAAAAGGAATCCTTTTAAGTAATTTAAGTAGTTGAGCTCATCCCCTTGGCCCAAGCATCTCATTGTCTCTTGCATGGCTTTGCCACGGACCTTAGGCAAGTCTGAGTCAATGCAGGATCCGTAATACAGGAAGCTGGCTCTGTTCATTTTGTTTGCTGTGCCTTTGGCAGGGGAGGGGGGTTAGAATGCAATTGGTACTGTGGTATTTTTTTTTTTCTTCTCGCTTTCTCTGCCGTTTTGAATTATTATTTTGAAGGTCACCCTAACTGTCAGTTCTGTCCTAATTTATGCTTCTTTTGAAACAATTTCCAAAGAATCTTTTTCCCTTTTACGCCCCAAAGGGAGATTGGAATAAGTTTAGAAAAACAGGTTCTGGTTTCATCAGTCAGGGTCCAGTGAGAAAGGGGGATCCCCTCAGTGTATGTGTGTGACAGGGATGTGACCTTATGCAATTATGGGAACCAGTTAAGGAGTTTCTGTAGAGCTGTTATTTTTGTGTCCAGTGCTCTAAGTTGAAGTCCCCAGGGAAGATGGTGGGGAAAGGTGGGTGTGAAGTAGAGGAGAACAAGGACCAGCTAGAACCCACAAGCATGAAGCAGAACCCAAGAAGGACTGAAACCCATGTCAATTCTCAATACATCTGACTTGGTATGTGTGTCCTACAAGAGAAGATGGCACCCTCAGACCCAGAACTAAACATACCTGGCCCAAGTGTCAGAGAAGCCGAGGAAGGCTCCAGAGTGGAACTGTTGTAGGCTTGACTGCTGCTTCACATCAACAAGGTGAACCAACATATAAGTGACAACCTGTGTGAGCTGCGAAACAGCAGTTGCTTCACTTCCGCCTTCCAAATCTCTCATCATCTATCTTGTAGCTCAGTCTAACCAGAAACATACAGGGAAAAGTTCTGGGAAATGAAGTTCAGACTAACCAAGTTGACAGATTATATAGCTGCCAAGTGTCCTAACCAAAACAATAGCAAATTATCATTTGGAAAAAAATATTAGTTACTATCTTTTGAGCGATGTTATAGATGTTTTACCTAAGCTACTTTGTTTAATCTCATGATAGTCCTATGAGAAAAGTATTCTGTCCCTGTTTTACAGATGAGGAAATCAAGACTGAGAAGCTACAGTGAGCACATTGTTAGGGACCATACAGTACTCAAGATTCCTCTTTCCTGTGAGGAACTCCATGCAGTTTGGGTAAGGTTATTGTCTTGCCAATGGGTTTCAGCCCTGGGCAAGTTCGCTATGGATTCAATGTGACCAAAGAAATTGACAGCAAAACTGGCCTTGGGGTGAAAGGGTTATACCCAACTTTGTTTTCACGGTGGCCGGCTAGTCACTAAAATCCCATTCACTCAGAGCGAGTCTGTATGCTGCAAGCGGTCTCTGCCTCTGGGCTCCTCTGTCTGCACAGTCGTCCCACACAGCTGTCCTCTGGGCCTCTCTGCACAGTCGATCCGCACAGCTGTCCTCTGGGCCTCTGTCCTTGGCGCTGCTCTCCTGCAGCCTTGCAGCCGTACCACCATGTTGTGCCCAGAGCACTGGGCGGAGCTCTTTATATAGAATCAACAGCCATGTGCAGTGAGCTAATCAACCAGGGCCAGGTGAGAATCCTGGCCACCTCATTTTATCCACAGTTATCCACTCTAGCCTTAGGCAAAGGGATTAACATGTGACTCAGGCCCAACCAGTCAGAATACTTCATCCACTTGGTCATAATGACTGGCACATAAGTGGGCATTGACCTGTACACCAATCGGCAATGGCCCAGGCTGGACTGATCAGAAACTTTCCTTGGACTTTTCTACCAAGGAAGATACAATCTTTGTCTCTTGGGAGTTTGTCAAGTCAAGTCTGGGATTTGACTTCGGGTAGTCATCTAACTTACCATATAGAACATGCTTATCTGAGGATGGAGAGAAAGATATCATTTGGGCCTGTAGAGTCAACCATGTCTAAAGTTTGCTGTACTTGAACCACCCAGGTTGCAGAGGCCTATAGATTCCCTGTTTATGTTAGCTAGTTTGGGTTAGGGTTTTGCCAATTGTCACCTGTGGATAAAATGAGAGTTCCTATGGCCAGGATTCTCACCTGGCCCTGGTTGATTAGCTCACTGCACACCTGTGGGCAATACATGGCTGTTGACGCTATATAAAGAGCTCCGCCCAGTGCTCTGGGCATGACACGGTGGTATGGCTGCAAGGCTGCAGGAGAGCAGAGGCTGGAGTGGTGGCAGTGCCGAGGACAGAGGCTCAGAGGACGGCTGTGCAGGACGACTGTGCAGAGAGGCCCAGAGGACGGCTGTGCAGAGGGGCCCAGAGACTGCTGTGCAGAGAGGCCCAGAGGATGGCTGTGTGGGACAGAGGGGCCCAGAGGCAGAGACCGGCTTGCTGCATACAGACTTGTTCTGAGTGAACAGGATTTTAGTGACTGACCTGCCACCTGGAAATAAAGTTGGGTATAACCCTTTCACCCCAAAGAACGTTTTGTTGTCAATTTCTTTGGTCACACTGAATCTATAGCGAACTTGCCTGGGGCTGAAACCCATTGGCAAGACACAACCAAAACAGACTAATAAACAAAATTTGTGACTAAAGAGAAGTATTATAAGTGAGAGATCCTAAAATGTAGATTCCTTGTACATGGGGAGCAGACTCTTGGGTTTCCCAGGTATAAAAATCAATAAACATTCAATTTTTTAAAAGAAAATGTTACTTGCAACCAAGTGACTATGTCTAATACAAAGGTTAAATGACTGGCCCAAGGTTGCCCAGTCAGTAAGAGGAAGTGTTAGAACTCAAACCTGGGACCATCCGGTTCTGAAGTCTAGGCTCTTACCCACTGGGCCATACGATAACCACACTAATTTGGTCAGTGCATCTGAGGCTACCGTGAGCTCTATAGCTTCTCAAAGAAGATGGAATAGGCTGCTCAAAGAAAGCCTGAGGGGAGCTTTTCTAACTTCATTTGGAAACAGAGGAGACTGTCGGCGAACGAACGGTGACCCGACTTTGAGGTCAAATTCTAAGGCTGTGATTTGGGACTAAAGCCCCCAAATGTAGGATGGACCAAAACCAAACCAAACCATGTGGGATCCAAGCAGCAACCCTTATCTGTGCCTATCACCTGAGTACTCTAGGTCCTGGACTTGACCTGATCAAAGCAAAGTGATGATTAAGTCACTTCATGCTTGTCCATCCCCAACACGAATCCTGGGTGTTAAGGTGCTGCCCTATTTTTAAGTCTTTCCCAGGATACAAATCTGACAGGGCTTCTTGCTGTTCTCTTCCAGTGCCCATCACCCCACTAACTTCGAAGTTTCCTGCCTCAGCTCTTCAAACAGTGGAAAACACCTGGTCTTCACTCACCAGTTACAGTTTTAAAGCCTAAAGTCATAGCTTTTTCCTCTCAAAGCTTAAGAAATTTAAAAAGTACGACTATATTTAAGACTTTTAAATTAAGAAATTTTGTCTTTATTGCCTCTTTCGAAGTTTCCATTTTTCAGTGACCTTACTGGTACTCGTCCAGACCACCTCCGTGGCTCCTGTCTCTAGAGTAGTAGCATCCAACAGAACTTCCCGCAATGATGTGCTGTTCAATACAGTAGCCGCCAGCCACATGTGGCTATTGAGCATTTGAAATGTGGCTAGTGTGACCGAATTCTAAATTTTATACTTAATTAATTTAAATTTAAACAGTCACACATAGCTAAACTCCCCCAGTTGTATATAGCACATCCATGTTCTGATCTTGTTTCTGGTCTCCCAGTTATTTAAAAACCTGCTGACTTCTGTTCAGTTTGTGTTCCACTAGGACCCTTTATTCTGCATGACCTCTTTATAGTTTCCAGCTTCTATTTGAGTGCTTTGATAATTTTTCATGTCTTCAAGTCTATATTTATCACTACTGAAATCCCATTTCAACCCCTGTTTCCCGCATTGTTTGGAATAGTTTGGCTTTGACCAAAAAGATGGAAAAGACAGCTGGTGGAGGATTACATAAGAATTCCTCAGATGAGCAGAATGAGGGATAAAAGAAGAGCATTTATGACTTTCCTGATTCATAATTTCTATTACCGGGGCTGAGTACTGCTGCAAAAGTGGTGAAAAGATAGTATTGACTTCCATGCTTCCCTACTTTTCCCCCTGAAAACCTGCTTGCTTGATCTTCTTTTTATCTGTATTATTTTACTCCAGTGTTTAGAAATATTATGTCCAACTGGCCTTTCTGATTCTTGCAATGGGGAGATTTCAAAACTTCAATAAAAATGTTTATTAAATGGAAGTGGCTCGCTCAAAAGGTCTAATGGTGAACATATTTGCCATTGCCACTTTTTTCTCTGTATTGCCCTCTTATTTCACTGACCTGTGCTTTTAACCTTGTATTATACAAGAGAAGATTAGAATAAAGCTTTTACGTAAAATACGTGTTCTAAGATCCAAAAGATTAATTAATCCAGTGTATCCTTTGAACAATTCTAATGTTCACAGTTAGTAAAATGCTAAAACCTGCTGCAAGTTGACTTTAGGAGATACTAACAAAAGATGATGGGCTTTGCTCTCATTCTCTATCACTGCTAAATTATATTTGTCTCTGTGTTCAGCACCTGCCCCAATCAGATGATAATTCTCCTGAGCAACCCCAGGAATCCCAGACCCTCTACCTTACAGAGCCAGTGCCTCTCTGCCACTTCAAGTAGACTTGCAGAGAATTAACTTTACACAGTTAATGTTTAATTTTAAAAATACACTTTTTTTTTGTATCTCTATTTTGGTGGGCGGACCAGATGCTTTGCCAAATTTACCCTCAGCTAATTGCATACATAGTTCAGTGTCCTGAAATGTGCCCTTGTTTGCTTAAGGCCTGCTGATTTGCAAACGAAAGTGTTCCAGGAATGTGGGTCAGAGTGGACGCTCCTGTGCAAGCTGAATTGACCAGGAAAGAACCTCTGAGGACTGGCTGGGGTGCTGGGTGTGTGTAAATCTGCAGGAATAGAAGACTCACCAGGGCAGGATCTTCATTCTAATGATATGGCTGCCGGAGGTGGGGGAGAGCTGGGGCTTGGAGACATGGACAAAAATCAGTTTGGCTCTGATCCACCTTTGGAACCCCCTCAAGCTTTTCATCTTGAGCAGGCTTTGGGGCAAGACAAATAAAATATTAATGCACAGCTGGAGGAAAATAATTTTAAAATCTGACATTTACTCTGCCTCTGTCCCTGGAGGCCCTCTGATGAGACATATGTGAAGCAGGAATGGCCTTCCAGCAAGAACAGAATAAGGATGAAGTTGCTCGTTACTCTGCGCCATCCCCGAGTCTGGCACCTGTCTGCCTGAGGTGTTCCTGGGGATTTGGCCCCAGGCCAGATCACAGCGCTCCAACTCCTGCTACCAGGGGGATGAGCAGGGAGGAGAACAGCCTGGAGGGGATTGAAAAGGAAAGCAGGGGACCAAAAGTGACAAAGTGGATGCAGCTTCAGTGGAGAGACAACAAGCAAGGCAAGGATGGTCTGTGCACCTTGACGGCAGCTGGGTATCTAACCTAACGGTGGAATGGACATCAACTTTTTGTCATTTTTAGCTCGTGCCCCTACTCAGGGTATCAGGCAGCTCCCTGGTTGGCTGGTGCTCCTCCCAGCCCTGCTGCCTTGTTGTCTTTCTCTAATCAGATATGTATTGGTGACCTACAAGGCAGACACTGAGGGAGCAGCTCACTGTTGCAGTCAGCTCTCATAAGCCATCTAGAACTTGGTTCAGTCTTTGGAAGTTTAGTCATTTTAATAATTGCATTAGTTTCCTATGGCTACATAACAAATGACCACAAATTTAGTTGTTTGGAACAAAAATGGATCCCACTGGGCTGAAGTTGACGTGTGAGCAGGGTTGTGTTCCCTTCTAGGTGAGAATCTGTTTTCTGTTTGTATCTTCTGGAGGCGCACAAATTCCTTGGCTTTTGCCCCCTTCCATCTTCAAAGCCAGCAATGGCTGGTTGGTTGAGTCTCACATTGCATCCCTAGGACACTCTGCCTCCATCTTCCACATTTAAGGATCCTTGTGATTATATTGGACCCACCTGGATAATTCAGGCTAATCTCCCTCTTTAAAAATCAGCCAACTAGGGACCTTAATTCCATCTGTAAATTTAATTCCCCTTTGCAATATAACCTAACATATTCACAGGTTCTAAGGGGTTAGGATATGGACATCTTTGGGAGACAATTTTTCTGTCCATCTTAATAATAAACCCTTACCTTTCTCTAAGCCTTTTTACAGACCTCATTTAACCCTAAAAATGCCTGTAAGATAGGTAAATGAGTGGGATTAATGTCTTTTAATGGATGGAGAAGCTGAAATAAGAGTAAAAAACCAAAGTAAATGAACAAAACTTGCACAGATCTCACCCTGAGTTTACTTTGAAATAGAGGATAGAACCTGTTAAGATACAGATCACAGTACTCAGTTCATTTCCAGGCTGTAACTCTGGATGACAATGCATATTAAAGAGGAAGAATATGGGGGAAGTGTGGCCTTGTATGACCAACTGTCATACCTGGATTCAAGTCTTATGGTCACAGGAACTTGAACTGGCTATGTCATTTCCACTTCCCAAGTCTGTGATTCCCTGTTTTTACCATCCCAAGTGGCTTTGAAAGTGACCAAGATGATATTTTTTTAACGCAGATAGCTACTGTTGAAAGGTATGAGCCAAATACAAAGCTATTTGTATTTATTAAAAAATGAATGCCATAGATCCTGAATGGAGAGTAAAAACCATGGCCCCGGTAGTGACCTCACTGAATTTGCCATAAAGAGGAATAGACTATTTCTAACAGACAATCAACATATGGGCAAATGTTTCTTGTTAACTATGGAGGTTTGTGAAAAAGAAGTAGAAAACCTGTGATATTTAGAGCAATCCTAAAAGCAACTAGCAAGGAGGAACTGACTGCCATTCCATGTCTGCCACTGAAATATATAGGATATGCTTAATGCAATTCTAAAAGCTAAATTCCCTTTACAGTTTGACTAGGGAGCTCAGGAATAGAATCCTGAATCTAGGGAAATCAAAAGAAACAGAAAGTCCCTAACCTGTAAGAGGCTGGATTTAAAATGTTTACACTGAGCTCCTCCTTGCTGATACTCCTTCTCTGTTTTATTATGTTCTTTTTTTTCTGGAGTGGAATTAAAGACTTCCCTAAGCTTAGCACAGTTTTTCTGCCCAGGAGACAGAATTAAAAACAACTGAACCAAACACACACACGCACATGTGCACACACCCCCACCCACCCCAAAACACCCTATTGGTGTATTTGGCTACCTTTAGGTCAATAATACAGGGGCTTATACTGTTAAAACAGGAACTAAATTTGAAAACAATGTTCCTTCCACAAAAGAACACCTTTACTAGGTAACTTAAGGTTGGCAGCATACATCACACATACTCCACCCCCACTTCCAGCCCCACTCCCCAGGCTTGGAAATGGTAAATGTAGCCCAGCATCTCAGAAAGCAATTACAGTAAAATACTTCTAGGGCACGTTTGCTCCAAGGGTAAGTGGTGACTGAATCTTCATGTAGCTCCAGAGCATGTTTGTCTCAAATAGTTAAGGAAGGAATGTTTTTGTTGGAGAGCCCCAACACAGTTTCCAGCATATTTTCCATTTGCCTGACTTTGCTCTTGGCCCTGAATGGAGTAGAAGGGTGGAGTTTTCTCTACTGCAATCATGAAAATCTCTTTACTGCCATATGTGCATTCAGATCTGCTCTTAATACTGCTCATAATTAACTACAGTTGCATTTGCTATGGGCGAATTGTTTTTGTCCTTGGTGAGGGTCACGTTGACTTGTGATTTCCAGTTCCCTACCATTGGAGTGGGCCTTTTCCTGAGGAACTTGATTTTTTTTGTATTTTTGTTGTCATTTTCACTCCTCAGTCCATGTGCTGATTTGGGCTTGTTTGCAAAAGGAAGAAATATTTGGCTCATTCTATTTCATGTAGTAAAGGTAGCAGCTTACTGGGCTTAGAAGACTGAAGTTTTCAAAAGAAATTAAGTGTTATTAAGCCATAGGTGTTATTAAGATTTTGTGTGATATGGAGCCATACATTAACACCCAAACTTCACATGAACCTCAACCTTAAATCTATTTTTTTTAAAGTTTAAAGAGCAAAGCAAAACAAAAACACTCCCTCCCCCCCATTAAAATGTTACTAGGTAAGTTTACACATTTGAGCTCTACTGTCTTTATATCTGTGAAATTCTGAATCAGTGAGTTACCTTTCCTTTAGGGTCAAAAATTGATTTCAGAAAATGTGATAACCAAAAAAATATTATGATATTAAAAAAAATCTTATAAGCATTGAGGTATAAACACCGTGGAACATCTGTCAACATGTCATATTTTATAGATTATAATTTATAAAATATAATAATGTGGATAAAATTAAAGTTCCTGTAGCCAGGATTCTCACCTGGCCCTATTTGGCTAGCTCACTACACACATGTGGGCAGTATGTTGCTATTGATTCTATATAAAGAGCTCCACCCAGTACTCTGGGCGACGCAGTAGCAGGGCTGCAAGGTTGCAGGAGAGCAGAGCAGAGGCTGCAGTGGTGGCAGGGCTGAGGACAGAGGCCCAGAGGGACAGCTGTGTGGGCAGAGAGGCAGAGGCAGAGACCGGTTTGCTATATGCAGACTCTCTCTGAGTGAATGAGATTTTAGTGATTGACCTGCCACCGTGGAAATAAAGTTGGGTATAACCCTTTCACCCCAAGAACGTTCTACTCTCATTTCTTTGGTCACACTGAATCCATAGTGAACTTGCCCGGGGCTGAGACCCATTGGCAAGACAAATAGGATATAAATTACATGATTTATATGATTATACAATCAACATAAAGGCAAACTTTTTTGATAACTACTTATAGTTATAGAGTCATAGGATTCAAGAAGTTATGAGTTTGTGGAAAGGTTTTCCCATTAAAAAATTTTAATAACTAGGCCCTTTACTAAGAGATACAGAAAAGTATGTGGGCACCTTAACGAGCACAGATCCACCAATGACTCAAATTGCCTCTCACAGAATCCTTTCCTGACCACTCTGTATGACTGATCATTTTTCTCCATTGGCTTCTGTGTGAGCCCTCAGTTTGTACTTATTGATTTACATTTGCAGGAATTTTGCTTTGTAAAAGGTAGCTTTTAATTTTATTCTAAGGGAGGAGAGAGAAGGAAGCAAGTATTACATCTCAAGTTCAAAATCCCTGCTGTTTGTAACTGGCTCCAACAGTGGGTTCATGCTCTGAACCCCTTGGCTATTTGAAATGGGACAGAATCCCATCCAGTGGGGGCCCAGAGTTTCCCCCACTAAGCACCCCTTTATTACTCTCTCCTATACCTCAAGTTTAAAAGGTACTACTAGACTGTAAGACTCTTTTTTTTTCTTTTACTTTGGTATCATTAATCTACAGTTACATGTGCGACATTATGGTTACTAAACTCCCCACTTCATCACGTCCCTTCCACTTACCCCATTACAGTCACTGTCTTTCAGCATAGTGAGATGCTATAGAATCACTACGTGTCTTCTCTGAGTCGTGCAGCCCTCCCTGTGCCCCCCCAACATTACGTGTGCTAATCGTAATGCCCCTTTTTCCCCCTTGCCCCTCCCTTCCCACCCATGCTCCCCCGTCTCTTTCCCTTTGGTAACTGTTAGTCCATTCTTGGGTTCTGTGAGTCTGCTGCTGTTTGTTTCTTTCAGTTTTTTTCTTTGCTCTTATGCTCCACATATGAGTGAAATGATTTGATACTTGTCTTTTTCTGCTTGGCGTATTTCACTGAGCATAATACCCTCTAGCTCCTTCCATGTTGTTGCAAATGGTAGGATTTGTTTTCTTCTTATGGCTGAATAATATTCCATTGTGTATATGTACTACATCTTCTTTATCCATTCATCGACTGATGGACACTTAGGTTGCTTCCATTTCTTGGCTATTGTAAACAGTGCTGCGATAAACATAGGGGTGCATCTGTCTTTTTGAAACTGGGCTGCTGCATTCTTAGGGTAAATTCCTAGGAGTGGGATTACTGGGTCAAATGGTATTTCCATTTTGAGTTTTTTGAGGGACCTCCATACTGCTGTCCACAATGGTTGAACTAATTTGCATTCCCACCAGCAGTGTAAGAGGGTTCCCTTTTCTCCACATCCTCGCCAACATTTGTTGTTGTTTGTGTTTTGGAAGTTGGCCATCCTTACTGGTGAGAGGTAATATCTCATTGTAGTTTTAATTTGCATTTCTCTGATGATTAGTGATGTGGAGCATCTTTTCATGTGCCTGTTGGCCATCTGAATTTCTTCTTTGGAGAAGTGTCTATTCATGTCCTCTGTCCATTTCTTAATTGGATTATTTGCTTTTTGTTTGTTAAGGTGTGTGAGTTCTTTATATATTTTGGATGTCAACCCTTTATCAGATACGTCATTTATGAATATATTCTCCCATACTGTAGGATGTCTTTTTGTTCTACTGATGGTGTCCTTTGCAGTACAGAGCTTTTCAGCTTGATATAGTCCCACTTGTTCATTTTTGCTTTTGTTTCCCTTGCCTGGGGAGATATGTTCATGAAGAAGTCGCTCATGTTTATGTCCAAGAGATTTTTGTCTATGTTTTTTTCTAAGAGTTTTATGGTTTCCTGACTTACGTTCAGGTCTTTGATCCATTTTGAGTTTACTTTTGTGTATGGGGTTAGACAGTAATCCAGTTTCATTCTCTTACATGTAGCTGTCCAGTTTTGCCAACACCAGCTGCCATGTCCCCATTGTATAGCCAAGGCTCCTTTATCATACATTAATTGATGGTATATGTTTGGGTTAATGTCTGGATTTTCTATTCTGTTCCACTGGTCTGTGGGTCTGTTCTTGTGCCAATACCAAATTGTCTTAATTACTGTAGCTTTGTAGTAGAGCTTGAAGTCTGGGAGCGTAATTCCCCCTGTTTTATTCTTCCTTTTCAGGATTGCTTTGGCTATTCGGGGTTTTTTGTGGTTCCATATGAATTTTAGAACTATTTGTTCCAGTTCATTGAAGAAAGCTGTTGGTATTTTGATAGGGATTGCATTGAATCTGTAGATTGCTTTAGGTAGTATAACCATTTTGACAATATTTATTCTTCCAAGCCATGAGCATGGGATGAATTTCCCTTTGTTAGTGTCCTCTTTAATTTCTCTTAGGAGTATCTTGTAGTTTTCAGGGTATAGGTCTTTCACTTCCTTTGTTAGGTTTATTCCTAGCTATTTTATTCTTTTTGATGTGATTGTTAATGGAATTGTTTTCCTGGTTTCTTTTTCTGCTAGTTCATCTTTAGTGTATAGGAAAGCAACAGATTTCTGTGTGTTAATTTTGTATCCTGCAACTTTGCTGAATTCAGATATTAGTTCTAGTAGTTTTGGAGTGGAGTCTTTAGGGTTTTTTATGTACAATATCATGTCATCTGCAAATTGTGACAATTTGACTTCTTCTTTACCAATCTGGATGCCTTGTATTTCTTTGTTTTGTCTGATTGCCATGGCTAGGACCTCCAGTACTATGTTGAATAACAGTGTGGAGAGTAGGCATCCCTGTCTTGTTCCTGATCTTAGATGAAAAGCTTTCAGCTTCTCGTTGTTAAGTATGATGTTAGCTATGGGTTTGTCATATATGGCCTTTATTATGTTGAGGTACTTGCCCTCTATACCCATTTTGTTGAGAGTTTTTATCACGAATGGATGTTGAATTTTGTCAAATGCTTTTTCAGCATCTATGGAGATGATCATGTGGTTTTTGTTCTTCTTTTTGTTGATGTGGTGGATGATGTTGATGGATTTTCGAATGTTGTACCATCCTTGCATCCCTGGGATGAATCCCACTTGATCATGGTGTATGATCTTCTTGATGTATTTTTGAATTCGGTTTGCTAATATTTTGTTGAGTATTTTTGCATCTATGTTCATCGGGGATATTGGTCTGTAATTTTCTTTTTTGGTGAGGTCTTTGCCCGGTTTTGGTATTAGAGTGATGCTGGCTTCATAGAATGAGTTTGGAAGTATTCCCTCCTCTTCTATTTTTGGAAAACTTTAAGGAGAATGGGTGTTATTTCTTCTCTATATGTCTGGTGGAATTCAGAAGTGAATCCATCTGGTCTGGGGGTTTTGTTCTTGGGTAGTTTTTTGATTACCGATTCAATTTCTTTGCTGGTGATTGGTCTGTTTAGTTTTTCTGTTTCTTGCTTGGTCAGTCTTGGAAGGTTGTATTTTTCTAAGAAGTTGTCCATTTCTTCTAGGTTTTCCAGCTTGTTAGCATATAGATTTTCATAGTATTCTCTTATAATTCTTTGTATTTCTGTGGGGTCCATCGTCATTTTTCCTTTCTGATTTCTGATTCTGTTTATGTGTGTAGATTTTCTTTTTCTTTTAATAAGTCTGGCCAGGGATTTATCTGTTTGTTTATTTTTTTCAAAAAAACAGCTCTTGGTTTCATTGATTTTTTCTATTGTTTTAGTCTTATGAGAATGTATATGCTAACAAGCTGGAAAACATAGAAGAAATGAACAACTTCTTAGAAAAATACAACATTCCAAGACTGACCAAGCAAGAAACAGAAAAACTTAACAGACCAATCACCAGCAATGAAATTGAATCGGTAATCAAAAAACTACCCAAGAACAAAATCCCGACCAGATGGATTCACCTCTGAATTCTACCAGGCATACAGAGAAGAAATAACACCCATTCTCCTTAAAGTTTTCCAAAAAATAGAAGAGGAGGGAATACTTCCAAACTCATTCTATGAAGCCAGCATCACTCTAATACCAAAACCAGGCAAAGACCTCACCAAAAAAGAAAATTACAGACCAATATCCCTGATGAACGTAGATGCAAAAATACTCAACAAAATATTAGCAAACCGAATTCAAAAATACATCAAGAGGATCATACACCATGATCAAGTGGGATTCATCCCAGGGATGCAAGGATGGTACAACATTCGAAAATCCATCAACATCATCCACCACATCAACAAAAAGAAGAACAAAAACCACATGATCATCTCCATAGATGCTGAAAAAGCATTTGTCAAATTTCAGCATCCATTCCTGATTAAAACTCTCAACAAAATGGGTATAGACGGCAAGTACCTCAACATCATAAAGGCTATATATGACAAACCCACAGCTAGCATCATACTTAATGGCGAGAAGCTGAAAGCTTTTCATTTAAGATTGGGAACAAGACAGGGATGCCCACTCTCTCCACTGTTATTCAACATAGTACTGGAGGTCCTAGCCACGGCAATCAGATTAAACAAAGACATACAAGGCATCCAGATTGGTAAAGAAGAAGTCAAATTGTCACTATTTGCAGATGACATGATACTGTACATAAAAAACCCTAAAGACTCCACTCCAAAACTACTAGAACTAATATCTGAATTCAGCAAAGTTGCAGGATACAAAATTAACACACAGAAATCTGTTGCTTTCCTGTACACTAACGATGAACTAACAGAAAGAGAAATCAGAAAAACAATTCCATTCACAATTGCATCAAAAAGAATAAAATACCTAGGAATAAACCTAACGAAGGAAGTGAAAGACCTGTACTCTGAAAACTACAAGACACTCCTAAGAGAAATTAAAGAGGACACTAACAAATGGAAATGCATCCCATGCTCTTGGCTAGGAAGAATAAATATTGTCAAAATGGCTATACTACCTAAGGCAATCTACAGATTCAATGCAATCCCTATCCAACTACCAACAGCTTTCTTCAATGAACTGGAACAAATAATTCTAAAGTTCATATGGAACCACAAAAGACCCTGAATAGCCAAAGCAATCCTGAGAAGGAGGAATAAAACGGGGAATTACGCTCCCTAACTTCAAGCTCTACACAAAGCCACAGTAATCAAGACAATTTGGTATTGGCACAAAAACAGACTCACAGATCAGTGGAACAGAATAGAAAATCCAAACATTAACCCAAACATATACAGTCAATTAATATTTGATAAAGGAGCCTTGGATATACAATGGGGAGATGACAGCCTCTTCAGCAGGTGGTGTTGGAAAAACTGGACAGCTACATGTAAGAGAATGAAACTGGACTACTGTCTAGCCCCATAAACAAAGGTAAACTCAAGGTGGATCAAATACCTGAATGTAAGTCATGAAATCATAAAAGTCTTAGAAAAAAACATAGGCAAAAATCTCTTGGACATGAACAAGAGCGACTTCTTCATGAACATATCTCCCCGGGTAAGGGAAACAAAAGCAAAAATGAACAGGTGGGACTATATCAAGCTGGAAAGCTTCTGTACAGCAAAGGACACCATCAGTAGAACAAAAAGACATCCTACAGTATGGGAGAATATATTCATAAATGACGTATCTGATAAGGGGTTGACATCCAAAATATATAAAGAACTCACACACCTTAACAAACAAAAAGCAAATAATCCAATTAAGAAATGGGCAGAGGACATGAATAGACACTTCTCTAAAGAAGAAATTCAGATGGCCAACAGGCACATGAAAAGATGCTCCACATCGCTAATCATCAGAGAAATGCAGATTAAAACCACAGTGAGATACCACCTTATACCAGTGAGGATGGCCAACATCCAAAACACAAACAACAACAAATGTTGGCGAGGATGTGGAGAAAAGGGAATTCTCCTACACTGCTGGTGGGACTGCAAATTAGTTCAACCATTGTGGAAAGCAGTATTGAGGTCCCTCAAAAAACTCAAAATAGAAATACCATTTGACCCAGGAATTGCACTCCTAGGAATTTACCCTAAGAATGCAGCAGCCCAATTTGAAAAGGACAGATGCACCCCTATGTTTATAGCAGCACTATTTACAATAGCCAAGAAATGGAAGCAACCTAAGTGTCCATCAGTAGCTGAATGAATAAAGAAGATGTGGTACATATACACAATGGAATATTATTCAGCCATAAGAAGAAAACAAATCCTACCATTTGCAAAAACATGGATGGAGCTAGAGGGTATTATGCTCAGTGAAATAAGCCCAGCAGAAAAAGACAAGTATCAAATGATTTCACTCATATGTGGAGTATAAGAACAAAGAAAAATACTGAAGGAACAAAACAGCAGCAGACTCACAGAACCCAAGAACGGACTAATAGTTACCAAAGGGAAAGGGACTGGGGAAAATGGGCGGGAAGGGAGGGATAAGAGGGAAAAAGGGGCATTACGATTAACAGATGTAATGTTGGGGGGGCACGGGGAGGGCAGTACAACTCAGAGAAGACAAGTAGCGATTCTATAGCATCTCACTACACTGATGGACAGTGACTGTAATGGGGTTGGTGGTGGGGGGACCTGATGAAGGGGTAGTTTAATAATCGTAATATTGCACATGTAATTGTAAATTAATGATAATAAAATAAATTATATATATAAAAAAAAAAGAAATACGATTTGACCCAGGAATTCCACTCCTAGGAATTTACCCTAAGAATGCAGCAGCCCAGTTTGAAAAAGACATATGCACCCCTATGTTTATCGCAGCACTACTTACAATAGCCAAGAAATGGAAGCAACCTAAGTGTCCATCAGTAGATCAATGGATAAAGAAAGGTGGTACATATACATAATGGAATATTATTCAGCCATAAGAAGAAAACAAATCCTACCATTTGCAACAACATGGATGGAGCTAGAGGGTATTATGGTCAGTGAAATAAGCTAAGCGGAAAAAGACAAGTATTAAATGATTTCACTCATATGTGGAGTATAAGAACAAAGAAAAAATACTGAAGGAACAAAACAGCAGCAGACTCACAGAACCGAAGAACGGACTAATAGTTACCAAAGGGAAAGGGACTGGGGAAGATGGGTGGGAAGGGAGGGACAAGGGGAAAAGGGGGCATTAGGATTAGCTCACGTAATGTTGTTGGGGCACGGGGAAGGCTGTACAACTCAGAGAAGACAAGTAATGATTCTATAGCATCTCACTACGCTGCTGGACAGTGACTGTAATGGGGTTGGGGGGGACCTGATAAAAAAAAAACATCCTTGTAAAACAATATCTCATTTCCTTCTTTGGAAGCTTTGGTTTCCAAGCAACCTCTGTAGTTATAACTTGATTTCCTAAATGGACTTGGCCCTTCCTAAGGGGAAACCTTATATCTGTGCCAGTGTGCCGGCTACTCAGACCAGATATAGCTCCTATTATACATTACTGGTAGATCTTTTATCAGTTTGGATGGAGGTAATCAAAATCCCTGCCTAATGAAGCCTGAGGCCCATAACGTTTCTGGGCCCATAAAGCAACAAAATGAGTTAAAAATGTAGTAGGAATTAAATTGCCCAGGAAATTCGGAATATAGAATTATAATATTTACCAATTACGAATGCTTATTATTCTGCTTATGTCGTTTAATTCCTGTAAAACCCTATGAGCACCGATTGTAAAGAAAAAATTAAGGATTAGGTAAATTAAATAACTTGACCAAGCTAATAAATAGAGCAGGGATAGCACAGGTCTGTCTCCCAAGTCCATGCTTTTAACCATTGT
>JAVSCE010000863.1:0-74545 GCA_032199065.1 Smutsia gigantea | reverse complement strand
CTAGAGAAGCATGTCTCTTTCCTCAGAGCCTCAGAGGAGTTTCTCCCTTGACCTCCATAAAGGGACACAGCAGCACAGCAGCAGGGCCTCTGACGTCCCCACCAGGTGTTCCTACTTCACCAGCTCCTCCTGCAGTTCAAAGGCAAAATCCAAAGGACAATTCAGGGAAAGTGGGCAAGCCACTTTACCCCATAGAGCTTCAGTTACTAGTCTGAAGCTAAGCAGGCTATAGTGTGACAATTCACATGCCTGACACACAGTAGGTACTCCACAAAGATCATTTCACTGCTTCCGGAGAATGTAAGTTCCTCCAGGATAGAATTCTCAGTCTGAATTGACATACCCCAAGCACCTAGAATGCTCACTGACCCACAGTAGGTACTCAATAAATACCTGTTGACTGAATAAATTAATTTCCTGCACCAGGTTCTACAGGAAAACACTAGTCTCACAAAATAATACTAAAAAGAGGATAGGGATTAAAGATGGCGGCATGAGACATGAGAAAAAGGCTTCTTCCTAAAACTGCATTTAATACGAAAATATAATTGTTACAACTAATCCTGAAAGAGCAACAGGAAAGAAGACTGCGCCAGACTGCATACACCTGGAGAAAAGAGCAGACCTCATAGAACAGGGTAACGTACCAAAACTGTGGCCCTCGGGACCCAAGCCCTTTCCCCACCCCAGCTTACCAGCAGGAGGAAGAGAAACGGGGCAGGCAGGGAGTGGAGGCCGGGGACAGCTGAATACCTAACTCCAGACATGTGCTCTGGGAGCACAAACCTACAATTCACGGTGCTTGCATGACACTCTCGTGATTACAGGGTTGGAAAGCTAAGACAGGCAGAATTCCTGGAGAGACTGACATTCCAGCTGCTTGGGGAAAACAGGGATCCATATCCAGCTTCTCAGGGACAAAAGAAAGGTGGGCAGTCTGGGAGACTTTCTAACAAGGAAGCCCTTAGCAAGAGGGCTGCTAAAGGGGCAAGGATTGCACAGAGCTTACTGCTCAGGAGAGAGGACAGTTAAACAAAATTGTCCAGATGCACTCTGCCCAGCAAGTTGGGAGCTTTGTCATACAGACTCTAATCTTTAAGGAAGAAAAAGAAATCTTCCTCCTTAGACAATCTTCAGGTGCTCCAGCTCCCTGGCTGGCTACACAGCTCCAAGGACTCCCTCCATGATATGCAGCCTACTGTGCCTTTCTCCCGGCCAGCCCCACCTGGCTCACAAACCAGCAAACCCTACCCTGGCGTTAGGCCAGCCAGAGGGAAGATCTGTTTACAGCAACTACAAACACAAAGCATAAAGGCTTATACCTGTGTGCTCAGCTCACTGGTTCAGGCAGCGGAGACAGGCATAGCAGCCGGGTAGCAGGAAACAGCTCTTTACGCCCCCCAGGCACCAATACTACTCCCCTGCGACCCCTGACATTGCTTCAGGGGCTGAGCAGCTGCAGGGAGTAGAGCTTCTGGGCACTAGAGGGAATCATATACAAATATGAAACACCAAAGGAATCTGGTTCAGAGTAAAATTATTAATACAACTCCTGAGAAAGATTTAAAAGACATCAACCTCATGACTCTTCCTCAAAGGGAGTTCAAAATAAAAATCATTAACATGCTCATGGAGGTACGGAAAGATATTCAAGAACTCAGGAATGAATTCTGGTCAGAGATCCAATCATTGAAGAGCACAATGGACGGTATTAAAAGCTGATTGGATACGGTGGAGGAGACGATAAACGAAACAGAAACTAGAGAAGAGGAACACAAAAAAGCTGAGGCACAGAGAGAAAAAAGGATCTCTAAGAATGAAAGAATATTGAGAAAACTGTGTGACCAACCCAAACGGAACAATATTCGCATTATAGGGGTACCAGAAGAAGAGAGAGAAAAAGGGATAGAAAGGGTCTTTAAGGAGGTAATTGCTGAAAACTTCCCCAATCTGGGGAAGGAGATAGTCTCTCAGGCCATGGAGGCGCACAGATGTCCCAACACAAGGGACCCAAGGAAGACAACACCAAGACACATAATAATTACAATGGCAAAGATCAAAGATAAGGACAGAGTATTAAAGGCAGCTAGAGAGAGAAAAAAGATCACCTACAAAGGAAAATCCACCAGACTATCATCAGACTTCTCAACAGGAACCTTACAGGCCAGAAGAGAATGGCATGATATATTTAACATAATGAAACAGAAGGGCCTCGAACCAAGAATATTGTATCCAGCACGATTATCATTTAAATTTGAAGAAGGGATTAAACAATTTGCAGATAAGCAAAAGCTGAGAGAATTTACCTCCCACATACCATCTCTACAGTGTATTTTGCAGGGACTACTATCGATGGAAGTGTTCCTAAGGTTTAATACCTGTCACCAGAGGTAATAAAACCACAGTAAAGAAACTAGAACAGCTAATTAGTAAACAAATGCAAAAATTAAAATAGCTATCTCCAAAGTCAAGGGATAGACAAAGAGTACAGAATATGATACCTAATATATAAAGAATGGAGGAGGAAGAAAGATGAAGAAAAAAAAAGAACCTTTAGATTGTCTTTGTAATAGCACATTAAGTGAGTTAAGTTAGTAAGGAAGTTAACCTTGAACCTTTGGTAACCACGAATCTAAAGCCTGCAATGCCAATAAGTGCATACCTATCGATAATCACCTTAAATGTAAATGGACTGAACGCATCAATCAAAAGACATAGAGTCACTGAATGGATAAAAAAACAAGACCCATCTATATGCTGCCTACAAGAGACTCACTTTAAAACCAAAGACACACACAGACTAAAAGTGAAGGGATGGAAAAAGATATTTAATGCAATAAATAGGGAGAAAAAAGCAGGAGTTGAAGTACTTGTATCAGAAAAAAATAGATTTCAAAACAAAGAAAGTCACAAGAGACAAAGAAGGACATTACATAATGATAAAAGGATCAGTCCAACAAGAGGATATAACTATTATAAATATACATGCACTCAACACAGGATCACCTACATATGTGAAACAAATACTAACAGAATTAAACAGGGAAATAGAATGCAATGCATTCATTTTAGAAGACTTCAACACTCCACTCACTCTGAAGGACAGATCAACCAGACAGAAAATAAGTAAGGAGAAAGAGTCACTGAACAACACATTAGAACAGATTGACCTAACAGACATCTACAGAACTCTACACACAAAAGCAGCAGAATACACATTCTTCTCAAGTGCACATGGAACATTTTCAAGAATAGATCATATACTAGGCCCCAAAAAGACCCTCAGTAAATTCAAAAAGATTGAAATTGTACCAACCAGTTTCTCAGA
Source organism: Smutsia gigantea (assembly GCA_032199065.1). Taxonomy (NCBI): domain Eukaryota; kingdom Metazoa; phylum Chordata; class Mammalia; order Pholidota; family Manidae; genus Smutsia; species Smutsia gigantea. The sequence goes on along the minus strand of JAVSCE010000863.1, from coordinate 71,217 downwards.
CCACAGAGGTATGAAACTAGAAATAAATTATGCAAAAAAAATGAAAAAGCCCACAAACACATGGAGGCTTCATAACATGCTCTTAAATAACCAATGGATCAATGACCAAATAAAAACAGAGAGCAAGCAATATATGGAGACAAATGACAACAATAATACAACACGGCAAAATCTGTGGGACGCAGCAAAGGCCATGCTAAGAGGAAACTATATTGCAATACAGGCCCACCACAGGAAAGAACAATCCCATATAAGCAGTCTAAACTCATAATTAACAAAATTAGAAAAGAACAAATAAAGCCTAAAGTCAGTAGAAGGAGGAACATAATAAAGATTAAAGCATAAATAAATAAAATTGAGAAGAATAAAACAATAGAAAGAATCAACGAAAGCAGGAGTTGGTTCTTCAAGAAAATAAACAAAATAGATAAACCCGTAGCCAGACTTATCAAGAAAAAAAGAGAGTCTATTCACCTAAACAGAATCAGAAATGAAAAAGGAAAAATCACTACGGACACCACAGAAATACAAAGAATTATGAGAGAATACTATGAAAAATTATATGCTAACAAACTGGATAACCTGGAAGAAACGGTCAACTTTCTAGAAAAATACAACCTTCCAAGGCTGACCCAGAAAGAAACAGAAAATCTGAACAGACCAATTACCAGCAATGAAATCGAACTGGTAATCAAAAACCTACCTAAGAACAAAACGCCTGGTCCAGATGGCTTCACCGCTGAATTTTATCAAACAGTGAAGACCTAATAACCATCCTCCTTAAAGTTTTCCAAAGAGTAGAAGAAGAGGGAATACTTCCAAACTCATTCTATGAGGCCAGCATCACTCTAATACCAAAACCAGGGAAAGACCCCACAAAAAAAGAAAATTACAGACCAATATACCTGATGAACACAGATGCAAAAATACTCAACAAAATATTAGCACACAGAATTCAAAAATACATCAAAAAATCATCCATCATGATCAAGTAGGATTTATTCCAGGGATGCAAGGATGGTACAATATTCAAAAATCCATTAATATCATCCACCACATCAACAAAAAGAAGGACAAAAACCACATGATCATCTCCATAGATACTGAAAAAGCATTTGACAAAATTCAATATCCATTCATGATAAAAACTCTCAACAAAACGTGTATAGAGGGCAAGTACCTCAACATAATAAAGGCCATATATGACAAACCCACAGCCAACATTATACTTAACAGCAAGAAGCTGAAAGCTTTTCCTCTAAGATTGGGAACAAGACAAGGATGCCCACTCTCCCCACTTCTATTCAACATAGCACTGGAGGTCCTTGCCATGGCAAGCAGACAACACAAAGAAATAAAAGGCATCAAGATTGGCAAGGAATGTCATGTATATTGTGATTCTATCCAAAAAACATAGCTGCTGGAATTTTTTTTTTAATAATTAAATAAAAATTTAAAGTACAAGAAATTTAAAAATTTAATATTATAAAATATTAAAATTAAAAAAAAAGAAAAAACAAAAATTTTAAAGAGAAGAAAAAACAACAACAACAAAAAAAAAGATTGGCAAGGAAGAAGTTAAACTGTCCCTGTTCACAGATGACATGATATTGTACATAAAAAACCCTAAAGAACCCACTCCAAAACTACTAGATCTATATCTGAATTCAGCAAAGTTGTGGGATACAAAATTAATACACCGAAATCTGTGGCATTCCTATACACTAACAATGAATGAGCAGAGAGAGAAATCAGGAAAACAACTCCATTCACAATTGCATCAAAAAGAATAAAATACCTAAGAATAAACCTAACCAAGGAAGTGAAAGACCTAAACTCTGAAAACTACAAGACACTCATGAGGGAAATTAAAGAAGACACCAATAAATGGAAACACATCCCATGCTCCTGTATAGGAAGAATTAATATTGTCAAAATGGCCATCCTGCCTAAAGCAATCTACAGATTCAATGCAATTCCTATCAAAATACCAACAGCATTCTTCAACGAACTAGAGAAAATCATTCTAAAATTCATATGGAACTACAAAAGACCCCAAATAGCCAAAGCAATCCTGAGAAGGAAGAATAAAGCTGGGGGGATTATGCTCCCCAACTTCAAGCTCTACTACAAAGCCACAGTAATCAAGACATTTTGGTACTGGCACAAGAACAGATCCATACACCAATGGAACAGACTAGAGAGCCCTGATATAAAACCAACCATATATGGTCAATTAATATATGATAAAGGAGCCATGGGCATACAATGGGGAAATGACAGCCTCTTGAACAGCTACATACAAGAGAAAGAACCTGGATTATTGTTTAACCCCATACACAAAAGTGGACTCGAAATGGATCAAGGACCTGAATGTAACTCATGAAACCATAAAACTCTTAGAAGACAACATAGGCAAAAATCTCCTGAATATAAGCATGAGCAGCTTCTTCCTGAATCCATCTCCTTGAGCAAGGGAAACAAAGGCAAAAATGAACTCATGGGACTACATCAAATAAAAAGTTTCTGTACAGCAAAGGACACCATCAACAGAACAAAAAGGCATCCTACAGTATGGGAGAATATATTTGTAAATGGCATATCTGACAAGGGATTAACATCCAAAATATATAAGGAACTTACATGCCTCAACACCCAAAAAACAAATAACCCGATTAAAAAATGGGCAGAGGATATGAAAGGACAATTCTTCAAAGAAGAAATTCAGATGGCCAACAGACACATGAAAAGATGCTCCACATCACTAATCATCAGGGAAATGCCAATTAAAACCACAATGAAATATCACCTCACACCAGTAAGGATGGCCAGCATCCAAAAGACTAAGAACAACAAATGCTGGCAAGGATGCGGAGAAAGGGGAACCTTCCTACACTGCTGGTGGGAATGTAAGCTAGTTCAACCATTGTGGAAACCAATATGGAGGTTCCTCAAAGAACTAAAAATAGAAATACCATTTGACCCGGGAATCCCACTCCTTGGAATTTACCCAAAGAATACAACCTCTCAGATTCAAATAGACATATGCACCCCTATGTTTATTGCAGCACTTTTTACAATAGCCATGATATGGAAGCAACTTAAGTGTCCATCAGTAGATGAATGGTTAAAGAAGATGTGGTACATATGCACAATGGAATACTATTCAGTCATAAGAAGGAAACAAATCCTGCCATTTGCAACAGCATGGATGGAGCAGAGAGATGGAGCAGAGGGATACTATGTTCAGTGAAATAAGCCAGGCAGAGAAAGACAAGTGCCAAATGATTTCCGTGATTTGTGGAGTATAACAACGAAGCAAAACTGAAGGAACAAAATAGCAGCAGACTCAGGGACTCCAAGAAGGAACTAGTGGTTACCAAAGGGGAAGCATGAGGGAGGGTGGGTGGGGCGGGAAGGAGAAGGGGATTGAGGGGTATTATGTTTAGTACACATGGTGTGGGGGATCACGGGGAAACAGTGTAGCACAGAGAAGGCAAATAGTGAATCTGTGGCATCTTACTACACTGAAGGACAGTGACTGCATTGGGCTATGGGTGGGGACTTGATAATATGGGTAAATGTAGTAAACATATTGTTTTTTCATGTGAAACCTTCATAAGAGTGTATATCAATAATACCTTTAAAAAAATTTTTTTAAGACCTAGGAGAGGAATTACTGTGTCTAAGGGTACATGGAACTTTAACTTTACTAGATAATTCGTTACTGTACCAATTTACACTCCCATCAATTGTACTTAAGCATTCCAGTTGTTTTCTACCTCCCAAACAACCAACCTCATGTATATGAAACTATATACCATTTTGGTCCTAATTTTCCTTTCCGTAATAGCTAATGAAGTTGAGAATCTCTGCATTCGTATTTCTTCTTTTGTGAAATGCCTATTCTGGTCATTTACCCATTTTCCTATCATTCTTATAGATTTACCATTGTTTGCCTTTCTGAATACTAATCTTTTATCATTAATATATACTGAAAATATCTGTTCTCACTTGTGACTTATCTGTTCACTTCCTTAATGATGTTTTTTTAATAAACACAGTTGCAATATTAATAGTAAAAAAAAAAAGAAAGAAAAGAAAGTGCCTGGCACTGAGTATGGCACGAGCCAGGGCCTCTGGATGTTCTTCGCTGCCCCTCCCTGACAATTCTCCAGAGCTGGACCAAGGCAGTAGGCCCAGTGCACAGAGTCCCACTCTGGTGCCCAAATGTCACTCTCAGGTATGCCCTCAAATAGGCATGTGACCCCTCTGAGCCACAGTTTCCTCATCTGCAAAAGGGGCATGGGAGGGGATTAACAAAACCCCCAACCTCAGAGGGCTCTCCTGAGAATGAAGGTGCCTATAACAGGGCTTGGCACATAGGTCGCGCGTGACATACACATCAGCTCTGAGCACTAACACCACACCTGACGCTTAAATCGCTCTTCACAAGTCACAACAGGTGTTCCTCTACACCATCCCCCTGGGCCCTCCCAAGTGCTCCTGGGGACACACAGGGAGGGAGGCAGCAGCAAGTCACGGTGTGGTCTCTGCCCAGCCTACAGCAGACAGGGGTGTCATCTGGCCCCAAAAGTGTTGTTTGGTTCATTTCAGTCAATATTTTTTAACAGCAAGAGACTTAACATTAAAAGCTATTTCCAGCTCTTCTTGAAAAAGGAGTACCTGACAGCTCCGGACTCCCTAGGGTTAGAATTCTAGCCTTAACACAAACTAGTTGAGTGGCCTAGGGGCAAGTTACTTAACCCTTCTGTGTCTCAGATTCCTCAACTCTCAAATGAAGATAAAAATCAGAGACACCTCATAGGATTGTAGTGAGAACTGAGGGAGTTGATATTAGTACAGCGCAAAAGTAGTACCCAAATAAGAGAGCGGTGATGTGCACACAGCATCAGACATGTAACAGTGCCACCGAATTATATGCTTAATGGTTAAAATACTAAATTTTACGTTACATACATTTTATAATTTTTTTTTAAGATAGTGCCTACCACATTCTAAATTATTGCATTAATTTAAAAAGATTGGCTCGGGAGGCACTCCCCTTCAAACAAGGCACGTTCTCATAGTCTGACGGAGTCCTCACTACTCCCTATTGCCTCATTAATACCAATCAGGCACATGTGGCCTGTCACTCTCTTCCAGCTGCACCCCTGCCATAAGAACTAAATGAGAATACTGCATATAAAGCACGTGGACACTCTGGTAAACATTACTTTCCTTCCTCAAGTCCCTCTCCTTTAGTCTGCCAATCTAGTAAGTGATAAGGCAAGAAACAGAACTCAGGCTGCCTTCTGCTCCCAAGTTCAGCTCTTGTCTTACCATCAGCACAGTGCCACCAGCCTTATGTACACATGTTATTATGTGTGTATCACTTGGTCTTGATGGGTCTCTCTTATAAAGAAGCACACACAGCCCCAGGCTACAAAAGGTAGCAAAACTGACCAGGCCTCACAGATTAAATGTCTTACATTGTGTGGTGACTCCCGCAAGACAAAGAACGCTGAAAGGCAGGTTGCACCTATGTCAACCTCTGCTGCACCCAGAGGGGCTGGTGCCTGAACAGGCAGCAGTGACCACCACTGCCTCTGCCCTACCCACTTTCTAGAACAGTGCTCCCAACTCTGCTCACCAAGCCCCACTTTTTATGTAAAGGCCCAATTCTAGTTCCAAGCTCTTCAATTCACCAGACAAACACTTGCTGAGCACCTACTGGGTACCAGGCCCTGTAACATGGTGCCGTTGGGAAACCCAGTCTATTTAGGGAGAAAATAAAACAAGAGTTACTTCAGCATGTGTGAGGCCTGGTAGCAAGAATGGGCCTGGCACACTGGAGGAACTGCAAGAAATGGAGTGTGGTGAGCCCACACAGGGTGTGTGTCCAGAATCCAGAACGCATAGGGAGCTTCGGTGGGCTTGAGGCATACCGTGCTCTGGTCTGATCACTCAGCCACGGTGCAAAAACTCAACTGGAGAGGTCCCAGCCTGGAGGCATGAATCCCTGAAGGCCCAGTCACCTCATTTAATTCTCACAACAACCCAGAGATAATGTACTATTGCCATTTTAAGGATGAGAAGCCTGAGCTTGAAAAGGTCCAGTGACTTGCCCAAGGGCACACAGCAATTATGTGGCTGAGCCCTGTGGCCTTGCCCCAGGTCTAGCTTTCAAATACCATACTATAGTGCATTCACACATCTGTACAACACACATTCTGAATTTGAAGTCTGTTTGACTGTGTTACCCAAGTGGGTTTATACTTTGTTATTTTATAGCCCACATCTTTAAATGTCTCATATTATGAGCACTTTCCCCCATCACGAAGCATTATTCCAAAGTATCTGTAATGACTGCACAGTAGTCTATGACTCCAGCTTAACATTTAGGTTGTTTCTAACCCACTGCTTAACATTTAGGTTGTTTCTAACCCATGGCTTGTTTTCTTTTAACAGAGCAGCCCAAGCAAAGTTCACCTCATTGTGTTCTCATGGGGTGGAAACTCCGTAGCACTCTACCACCCGTTGTGTGACTTATCTCAATGAGGATGAGTAAGACAATGACTTTCAGCGTTTTATCAGCAAGTTTTATTATAGAAAGAACCCTACACTTTTTTCTTCCTCAACCCACCTCCCAGGTTTGCGAACCGTAAGTTCATTTGGTTAAGGGGTCGGTTTCTCTATCTGATATAAATACAACACATGGGGGTGGTAGGTGGGGACCATCCGGCAGGCAACACCTCCAGGTGAGCCATGCATGCTCACCCTCCCCTCAGATGGCAAAAAAAAGCAGAGATGCAAGAATCCAGCAGACACTGGATGAAATGGATCTCCCCAGGCTCCCTGGCAGATCACCAAGCACACATCAGAATTCAACTCCAGAAAACCAGTCCAACATCCATCAGAAACAGGTCAAGATAGGTAAGTTCCCTGAATCCCCTGTGTGCTCGTTATTGACATTTTACTGTCTGGAAGAACAGGTCATTGAGTTATGCTATTCTGTAGTCCTGGGTAATGAAGTCAGAAAGCTGGGCTCAAAGTGACTAGCTGTGTGGTCTTAAGCAAGTCGTTTCCCTTCTTGGGCCTCGGTTTGAACATGTGCAAAGCTAAAGGTTTGGATTAGATGGTTCTTAAGGTCCCTTCTTGCTATAAATGAAACCTCTGGGCCTGACCAATTGTACAAATGAACACTAACTGCACTTGGTGGTACAAACCAATAAGTACAGCCCCCAACCAACAGCTGCTGCCTGGAGGGAAGAGAGACACGGAGGCCAGACCTCATACCAAGGTCCCCTCATGTCCTTACCATTCAGGATAAAGAATACATCAGGTGATTCTCTGACAGAGCCAGATTCTGACCTTGTCCAGGAAAAAAATCATCTAACTTGCATCTCATAAGCCTAGTTTCTCATATTAAGACTAATGTGCTTGTCACACTTAAAAGAAATTAAGTCACTGACTCATAACAACCCAGGAAAATACTGGAGTCAGAACAAGAGCAAGTCATTGCAACACAAACTCCAGAGGGGAGGCTTCTGTCTTTATTTTCTAACTGGCAATGACAAGCTTTTCACAAAGCCCAGGCAAGCTGCAAGTCATTGATAAAGGGGGCAGTCAGCCCTGCCACTTGAACAGAGAGAGGCCCAGATAGGAGAGGCCACTCCAGTGACTGCTACAACCCAGGAAAGCCTCACTGGTTTTAAGGTGATGCCTAACCAAAAGGAGGGAGGGATGTGCCAGGGGAGGGGCAGCTACTGATGCTGGGGGTAGGTCACCAACAGACTCTTCCCAAAAACAAAGGCTCACATTCAAATACTAGGAAAAATCAATGCTCTGGGTTATAATCAGCTTACTAGTCTCTGGGTAGGAGCTTTCACAGGGTTCCGAACTCTCAGAACGGGGATGTCCTCCCAGACCAGGGGGGGCACCTCCCTCTGAACCAGCCTATACCTGCTGCATGTCCCCCTACTCCGCCTCCCAAATAATCGGCTCCACATGTTCTAGCAGGTGCTGGTCTTCCACTTCCTCCCTCCACCCCAGCTTATTCACATTAGCCTTGAGGGAGGAAGGAGGCAGAGAGAAGAGCCCCAGGTTCCACATGAGGAAAGTGATGCTCCCAGGAGCCAAAATCAGCCCAAGGTCACAAAGACCATGCCAAGAATCCCACCCTCTTTCATAACTGCAAGCTAGCGTTCTTTCTACTACCACGTCTACTTAGCAGGTCCTGCTGAAGCTGCCTCTGAAACATCTCCCCTCACGCCACACCCCACTCACACCAGTAAAAACACACACACACAGACCTCTCTGTCCAGCTTCCTGCTGCTCTACAGCACCACTCAGCCTCTAGATACCCCCAGCAAGGCCACGACAACCACCTGGTCTACTGGAAGCAGGTGGCACACTGGCCTGCTGATGGCTGGACAGAGCTGGGATCCACCATCTTCTAGCTCTGCAGCTTACCTAACCTCATTGAACCTGTGTATCCTTATCTGTAAAAAGGCGATAATAACAGACCCTGCCTCATAGGGCCAATGAAAAGAAATGAAGCAGATAAAGCTTGCCCCGGACTGGCTCCTCAGGCAGACACACACAGGCCTCCTCACAGCCCACCCTGCTCAAAGGCTCCAAACACCACTCCCCAGCTCAGAATCCTCCCATGTTGAAACTCCTCCCATGCCAAAAACCTGTACACAAATATTCACAGAGGCATTATGCTTAAAAGCCAAAAAACGGAATAACCCCACTGTCTATCAACTCATGAAATGAGAAGTAAAACATGGTATATCTATTACTTGGCCCTAAAAAGGAATGAGGTGTTGACATATGCTCCAATAAAGGTGAACCTTGAAAACATGCTAGGTGAAATAAGCCAGATTATACTTAATACAGAAATATATAGAATAGGCAAATTCTTAGAAACAGAAAGCAAATTGGTGGTTGCCAGGAGCTGGGCGGGAGGAAGCAATCGGGAGTAAGTGCTAATGGGTGTGGAGTTTCTTTTTGAAGTAATAAAAATACTCTGGAACTAGATAATGGTGATGGTTGCACACCTCTTAGTACACTAAAAATAACTGAATTGTACAATTTAAAAGAGTGAACTTTATAGAATGTGAATTACATCTCAATGAGGCTGTTATTTTTTAAGTTGCCATTAAAAAAATAATAAAATGATTAATATTCAAAATCCGGAAAGAAAATCCTCCCATAATGTATCATTCTCTACAAGAGAGAGTCTAAGTCCTGCAGATAACCAAGTCTTCCAAGCCAGCCCCAGCCTACTTGACACAGGCAATCTGACTTTGCCTGGTGTGAGCCCTCACTGTACCCAGAATGACTCTTCCCCACTGTAGGCCTGGGGCTCTCCCCACTCCCCCCAAACAGCAACCAAGGTCACTTGCTTGGCCTTATTTCTGGCTGTTGCCTTGAGGCCTGCACTGTCTGTGACTTGAAACTGTCCCCAGCCAGCCCATTTTCTCTCTCCCACTAAACCAGAACGTCCTAAAGACAGGAGATCTGGACCAGTCCTTTCTCTAACCCTGCTCTCCCCACCCCTCAGGCCACAGTTATGTCAGTACCAACATCAGGATCCCGATGACTTTCTGCTGCTAAATCCCTGACCTCAGCCCTCTGTATAGGCACTATCAGACTGATTTACAGGTGGGGAAACAAAGGCAGGTAATGGAAGACGGCAGAAGGGACAGGGGAGAAACCTGATCAAGGCCACGATACGAGGGATTAAGCTGGGATTTGAACTCAATGTTCTCTTCCCACTGTGCTAGCACATGCTGCCACTTTTAAGATGTAATCAGGAAGGAGCTCAGTAATACTTCATTCCGCAAACACCGTCCAACCATCATGCAAGTTCAGTTTAAAGGTAGGTAGATACTGGAGAGCAGGCACCCCTACAACTAACTCTAAAAATGAAATGAATATACCTGATTATCTTTGCAGTCAGGTAATACATAACCCAGCTCAGCTACTTTCTGGCTGCACTTAGAATTTTTCTAGGTACTGCCAGCCAGACAAACACAGATCACAGTGCAAAACACAGTGACTTGACATTTTCCCTGAGCATAAAACAATTAATGACTCTTTTTAAAAGAACCCACAAAACAGGTTCTATGTGAGTCACACATGGTCACAAAGCAGTGTGAGGCAGCCACTCCACAGCTCAGTTGTCATGCCTGCAAGTGCAAATATTAAATTTAAAATCTGTTTTTAAAAAACGTAACATTCAGTGCTGGTGTGGGCGTAATGAAACAGGCAGTCTCTGACAGTCTAATGGCCATATAAACAATGCACCGCTTTTGGTAAGTCATTTGGCAAACAGTGTCAAAGATTATAAAGATGCCTGGAAATTAATCTGGGAGAAATCATTTGTTTCACAGAAAAAGCTGTATGAGTGGAGATATTCAGCCCTGTACTACTTAGTGAAAAACTGGCTGCTGTGTAAATCTCTAAATAGGAAAAATGTTAAGTGAATTACAGTACACCACTCCAGGCAGTGTCCTGCAGCTATTAAAAACTGTGATTATATCATCCATGTAGCACCATGGAAAAAATATTTACTTCACTTAGCCTTTAGGCATTAAAGGATCTGAAACTATCCCTGCTCTGTGATCACAATTACTTTAAATGAGAAGCCACCTGGAATAAATCACAGCTGTAACTACTTTAAAATTATAATAGTTCGGTGGTGCGGGACAACATATTGCTTTTTTTTTGTACTTTCTCTAGTTTCTAAATTTCTTTTAATGCTGTTATACCACTCTTATATAATTAGGAAATAATTAATTTAAAAAAACCAAAATCATTTCGAAGCTTTATGGTCTCCTACAAACAGAAATCACACACCTGCCCCATAATGAGGAGGCCGCTTGGAATGCGGCTTTGACTGCTCATGTTTCCGTTTATCAAAACAGGGCAAATCCTCCCAGAAATGCCTCAGCAAGATGACACCCAACACAGGCCCATTCCAGCCACAAGTCTGCACCTCTAAAGTGAATGATCACAACGAAGAAAAGTAATGAGGTGACAAGGCATGGTGAGTGAAGGGCTGATGAGTTGGGGTGATTGGACTAAGAATGATTGCTTTCATTTGATAGGCCATAGTCACAATGCCTGGCACACAGTAGGCACTCACTTGAGGCAGAAATTGTTTTTAATGGGAAAATGCACTTGTTCACTGACCTCCCTGAGCACCAGGGCCCAAGACACAGTGCACACCTCTCGGGGCCTGCAAGGTATGGTCCCTGATGTCCTATCAACAGCTGTGTTTAGAAGTGAGCACCTCCAGCAGACAGGAAATTGGGAGGTTTGTCACCAACAAAACAGTATGAAAACTGAAATGTTACTGAGAGTAAAATTCAAAGGGGAAGGAGAATTAATGTTTATTGAGTGTCTCTACCACCACCTGTTCTGGGGCCATTTGGGCATGATTTCACGAAATCCTAACTTCTGACTATGGACCCAAGCTGACAAAGCTTGAACCCTGTTTCCTCAACTGATTAGCAGTGGGACCTCAGGCTGGTTGCTTAACCACTCTCCACAGTATTTTCTAGAAGAGCATCACCTCATTAGGTGGTCGTGAGGATTCACTCAGCTGAAACATATAAAGCACCTAGCACAGTGCCTGGCACAGAGAAGGCCGATCAATGTCAGTTAACCATTAGTGGTGTGATTCCATTTTGCAGATGAGAGAAATCGGGCCTCAGACAGGTTCAGTAGTTTCCCCAAATCCCACAGCTAGTTAAGAGGTGGTGCTGGGATTCAAACTCAAATCCAAAGGACTTCAAATTCTGTGCTCTTTTTACTAGAGCAAGGATTTTGCTAGACCAACCCCCAAAGATTACTATGATCCCCTCCAAACACACACACACATTTAGGGCTGTCATGACAGGTAAAAATACCATGATGTAACTGGAAATAATATGGGACTCAGAGAGTAAAAGGGGATTCTAGATGTTTGTAACTTGGGCATAATATCAACTCTGTGTCAGGGTTGTTCTTTCAATTTATCCATTCAACATTCATCTTTTTGAGGGAGGCTCTGTGCTAGGCATGAGGGATGGAACAGAAAACCAGACAGATGGGGTCCCTACCTCCTGAACTCCGTATTCCAGGTGGTGGGGAAACAGAGACAGTAAACTAATAAGACAGTTTCAGGAGGTGATAAGGACAGAGGAAAGGAAGCAGGATAACAGGATAAAGGGAGTGGGCAAGAGCAAGGTGAGGGCTGAAAAGGAGCCAGGAAGACCTGGGGACAACACTGCAGCCAGTGCGCCCTGAGGGACAACAGGGGGTGCCAGTGCGGCTATAACAGAGCCAATGCAACTGAAGTTAATAAAAAGGGGGGGATGGACGGGGTGAGGTCAGAGGGAAGGAAGGGGGCTGGCTGGTCATCAGGTCCGAGGTTCAGGGTCTTGCAAGCCACCATCTGGGTTTACATTAAGTGCAATATGAAGCCTCAGCAGATTCTAAGCAGTGGAATAACATGACTGGGTGGGCCAAGATCTCGGCATGGAAGTAAAAGAGCCTAGTGTACCGTCAGCACTTCATGAAGGGTTTTAGCCCCTGGTTTTCTTTCTCCTTATGCTATTACTCTACATAACCCTGGACAATACTGCCCTGTCTGGGCCTCTGTCTGGTCTCAGTGATTCTCAATCCTGGCTGCACATCAATATCACATGAAGAGTTTGGGAAAAACAACAATGCTGGGGATGGTATGTGCCCATCCATCCACCTAGATATTCAAATCTCACTGATCAGGAATGTGGGCCTGCAATCAGTACTTTCTAAAGCAGCCACAGTTGAGATGAGCCCACCTAAAGGGGCTTCCAAGGCCTTCTCTGCACTGATGGAATAAGTACTAACTGGGAGAGGTAGCCAGAAAGAATGCACTGCCTTCAAAGACAGCACCTACTTGCTGAAGACAGTCAAGCAAAAACCACTTTTGCAGAGATGAAACTCAAGAATCTGACACCCTTACAAGATGCCTTCCAAAAGAGATTTTTGTGGTTTTATGACTTGCTGAGTGACCCTACAGCAAGCAAGTTTTAGGCCTCACTGTCCTCAGCTATAATCAAGAGAACAAATAAACAGCATGTGCACCACCCCTTGCCTTTCTTGTGGCCACAGCAGACATCACTAATTGATGCCAGCACTCTCTCCTGAACAGCTAGGCTGTCCCAAGGGATCTGACAACCCTTCTAGGCAAGGCCTGAGGAGCCACTGTCAATCACGTGAAGGAGAACCCCAACTGGAACCCATTTATCTCTCCTGAGTCTAATATCCCAAAGGCCCTTTCTCACTATGACATTCTTTAAGGTGATGATCCTTATTATATTCTTACTATAATGATTAACTACCCTGTTCATGGGAATGAGCTCAGCTGGTTTGAGGCCAGGCTGTGAGATCACAAGTTCCATCCCTGAGGGCAGGTTTTGCTTTATTTCCTGAATCTCAGACTCTGCCCTCTCCAGGTGACATCGCCCACCCCAGGCAGCTGCACGCCCAGACATTTACTGAACAGGGCCTGAGATTACCTGTATGATTAGATCGGGGCAAACCAGTCCTAGTCCTGGAAAAGCCCATCAAAGCAGTTGCCCTGTGCGATCAGTGACAATTGAAATAATAGTAATGGTAAGAGGTGGCATTTATGGGGAACTTCCTTTACGTCAGGCACCACGCTGGGGACCTCCACACATCTTCTCCTGGAATCCTGATCAATCCTCTGAAGGTGTTTATTGTCCCCATGTGGCACCCAAGAAAATTCAGGCCTTTGAAAGCTACTAAGCTGAAGGTGATCACAAAAGCTGCAGGCCTGAGACTGGATCAGCCACATCCCTGGCCCGGAGCAAGTCCCTTCTAAAGGCAACTAACTGTAAGAATGAGATGAGAGCCCAGCACACTGTGTGACAGGACAGGGGACACCAAGAAGTAACTGGCTGAAATCTGGGTTTAAAAAGAAAAAAAGGAGTCCCAGACAACAGTGTGTGTCCTGACCAGGTCTGACCAACGCTGAGCTGGGGCCCTTTTTTGGCTTCACAAAGGGATGTTTTCCTGAAAAGCTGTGTGAACATTGAGTGTGCAGAAAGCCAGCCCTCCTTGTCCCTGGCTGGCATCTTTAGTAAGTTTAAGTGTATTTCCTGGGTTTCTCCTCCTGCCTCATTCTTGCAGGTCTCCCAGTCTCTGGTTCTGAAGGCATTAATCTCTAGGTTTCTGCCCCGGGGCCTCTAAACACTCTAAAAGCTGAGAATTGCTTTAGGAGTCGGTGGGAGGAGGAACTTGGCAGTGAATCCCTTTGTATTGGGGACTTCCTTGAACGGGGTCTAGCTCTCCTGTGGAACTTGGCACCTTTGGCCTTTCTCTCAACTTCAAAGCCCCAGCAGCAGAGTTAGGCAACACACGCACCGTTATCACCAGAACATGCAGGATGGGGATAGCATCAGTTATTCTGAAAACACAGACAGAAATGTGGTACAGGAACCAACACGCAGATGTCGAGCCCCCCAGCAGAGTGCCAACTCCACCACCACATCCCTGAACTGGACAAGCTAAGCTGGGAGTCAGATGGGAACCCCCTTTTGAGACCTCGCAACCTGGGTATTTGTCACATCTGTAAACGCTCATTCATTCAACCTACTGTCTCACCGGGAGGAAGTCAGTTACCAGCGACACCCATGGGATGGAAGAACAGTCAGTCCCCCACCTCTCACTGCCAGAGCATAGATCGTCAATATCATTGTTTCAAAGCAGGCATTGCCTCAGACAGTGGTTCTCCCCCTCGGGGGACGTCTGGTAATACCTGGAGGCATTGTTCATCCTCACAAGGCGGGGGGCAGGGGGGCCTCTGGCATCTAACAGAGGCCAGGAGTACTGCTGGGACAGCCCACAGTGCAGAGGCGGGTTCCCAAAACAATGAATTATTGGGGCCCAAGCGTCGATAGTGCTGAGGCTGACACACCCTGCTCTACAGGAAAGGAAGCTGTCCCGGTCACCTCAGCCACACTGTGAGCGGATTCCTTCAAATCCTTACCTCAGGGGTTTTTTTAAACAACTTTTTAGTACCTAAAATCCAGATTCCAGGGGAGCGCAACAGCTAAGCACTGCACGCATCTTCCCCAAAAAATCAAAGGCTGGTCACAAACTTGGGGGTCAGACGGAGGCTGAGGGTCTGAGTCTTTCCCCCAGCCAACATGTCATCTTTTTTCTTTTCTAATATTTATGTGCTCAACAATTCTTTGTGATACATACCTTATTTTATGTACTTCCTTTAACAGCCCTCCTATCACCACTATTTTATAGTTGAGAAAACCCAGGCATGGGAACGTCAACCAACACGGTTAAGGAGAAACAAGGAATTCGCAGCCAGGTATCTGGCTCCGGAGCCTGGGCTTTCCACCACTGCACTGCACTGTCTCATGGCCCATGAGCGAGCCCAGAGCGAGCCCAGCAGCAAAGGGGACTTCACGCGGCCAGATACCCACTGCCAGAGGGACGGTCTCCCGGCACAGATACAGTGAAGGTAAATTGGAGGTTATTATCGATTTTAGAGAAGCCCAAGTCTGAGCTATGAAAACAACTTCAGTGTTAAGTCTAAACTATAGTAAGAATGCAGGACCAAGAATAAGGGAAAAGGTGATATCAGGCAGAGTGGTTTGCCAATGAGAGGAGCTTGAAATGGGTTGAGGCATGAAGTCAGAAGATGGGCATTTGATGATAAGGCCAAAATATATGTAGCAGGTGCAGGTGTCACCACTTAAGAGACAAAGAGCCTGGGGAGTGCTCAACCTGAAAGAGATGGTGAGTGGTTGTTAAAAATACCTCCCTGAGGTAAGGATCTGAAGGGCTGGGATGGCTCAACGAGCAGGGAGAAAAGGCTAGCAGGCCATGATTCTTCTCCAGGTATAAGGCTGGCTTTGGCTGGTTATATGTGGTCCCTCACTTGAGAGCTTCTGCTCTAGCTTAATTAACATTACTCTCGTTTAGAGAGAGTTATGGTTCTAGGTGAGCACAGGAGTTCAGACACACTGACATGTCTTACTAAATAAAAGCTCTCACCCCTCCTTCCCCCACAATTTCTCTTCACCCAGTGGGACTTGGTGACCACTGGAGACAACAAAACTCTGGGGCATCAAGGCCAGCAGAAGTTATCTGAAAGCCTTCACAGCAGCTCTCCTCAACCCTGGGCACATGGCAGCTGTAGCCCCAAAGTCAGGATGTCTTATATACTAACAGAGAGGGGTGAGTTAGGAGTGAACATTTAAGGGTCTACCTCCCAAGTGTCACAAGCTGGACTGGGTACTTTACACACTTTCCTTTCTTTAAGCCTAACAACCCGTGGCTCTGCAATTATTACCCATTTTCCAGATGACAAAACAGGTTCTAAGAAGCTTGAGTACCTGGGCAGAGAGCAGAGCCACAGGATTTGGATCCACACCTCTGCTGTCACCAAAGCCCATGCTCTTTTCCAGGGTCTTCCTACAGGACACCCTGAAGTCATGCCATCCATGCCCAATTTCAAGCTCTATGAAATCCAAATTCAGTCACAACAGGAAGGCCAAGGCCCCAACAAGACGCACTATGGCATCCATTTAGTTGCAGCCAAGGCCCCAAAGTTTGAGGCAGCCTTTACCACTTTTGGCTCCAGAACCTAAAATCCGTGGCAAAGATACTCATCTTCTGTGGCTTTGAGAAGCATGTTGCTCCCGCCGTGCCATGGCTCTGAGCAGCAAGTGTCCATGTGCCACCACCACACAGGAAGACAGCCTCCCTCCCGCCTGTGAGAATGGCGCTGGGGCCCAGCTGCCCTCCCAGGATTCAGGCATGCCCTGGCCCTTGAAGGCAGTCCTCCTGCCCTCAAGGGAGCCTACAACTAGCTGGGTGATGTTCTGGCACAGCACGTGGCCATGGACTGGATTTTAACTCTCTGGACCTGTTTCTTTCCCTGTACCTCTGTCATAAGATTACATGAGTTACTATGTACAAAGTGCTGACAACAGTTTGTACCAAATATTCAACCTATGATAGCTGCTATTGTTATTTTTTATTATCTCAATTTATCCTAAGACAATCAGAGATATGTTCTGAGATTTAATCACAGTGTCATCTGAATAGTGTCCATCACGGCATAAAATGCTGGATACAAACTAGAGGACTAATCACAGGATAAATGATATAAGTTAAGGTATTTCCATATACTTCAGTGGGATGCAACAGCTAAAAGTTATACAAGAGAAGAATATTTACTGGCAAGGGAAAATGTTTGTAACATCCTGTCACTACTTCACAAACTGTCACAAACTGCCCAGCAGAAAAAAGTGAACTGAGGGTCTGAGGGGTCGAGGTTTCTTTGTTGTCTCCTGTATTTGCTGAAAAACTCTGAATGCACATTTGGTATATAATCTATAATAAGCCCATGTTTGTTTTCAAAATACTTTCCATAGAAAAACAGTGGCCCTCCAGGAAGAAGGCTCATGTTTATGCTCTGACTTCCTGGGGTACCCTTACTGTGTCAAAAATAAAATAACAAACCGTGTAGGAGGCAATCCTATTTTAGGATGGGCAGATGGATGGATGAATGGATGGACTGGGTGAGGGGAGAGAGAGAGAGAGACAGAACAAGCATAAAAAAAGACACAGATTATCCATCAGAATGGTACCTGGAGATAACTTTAGAGGGGTGAACATTACAGGTAATTTTGCCTTTTTCTCTTATTTACCTGTATTTCTAATTCTTTATATCAAAAAATAAAAACCTGAACTCAGATGGAATCAAATCAACCTCTGTATCAGGATCCTCCAGCCACCCAAGCCAACAGCCTCGAGGAGGTATCAGCATGGGCAAGGCGGTGGGCAGCGTGACCTGGAGGTGAAGATTCTGGGCTGAGGTCAAGCAAGGCCCAGTCTGAGTGGCCCAGTACTTGAGATAGGTGGCGAGACCTCAAGAGCCTCAGCTCCCATGAGTGGTCCTAAATTCTCAACATACACAACACAGTCGGCAGTAAGCATTCACTCTCCATGGAACCCAGTAACCACAGAACACAGAGTGCCCCTGAAGTTTCCAGAAGGGCAACTACCTAAGGGAAGTCCTCCTCAGCTTTCAGTTGACCCACTCTCTTCCTAACAAACCTCTCCAGAAGCTGGTCATTCCTGCACCAGCCACTGCAAGATGGTTTTCGGCTACATATGGGGGCAGTGATGATGTGTAACTTGGGACTTTACACATGTTTTCCACTGTCTCTGGGAACAGAACCCACCTCCACCTCTGACCCCCATCTTCCACCACTCGGTTCCATATATATGTAACAATGACTTCCAGTTTTTTGGGCAATGACTGAAGACACAGTAAGAAATTCACTGTATATGCAACTCAGCGCGCGCGCACACACACACACACACACACACAAAGTATCTATGACTGAAATTTTTATGACACAATACTTACCTTCCTACATACAGTGAACTCTATTTTCTATTCTATCGTTTTTTTAACGCTGATTGTAACTCACTAAATTGATTTTATGACCCACAGTTTTAAATGCACTGCTTTACAGCATGTACGTCTATGATTTGGTCTTTGAAACTTTGCCCTAAAAAGCACATTTTCTGGAACGTATTAGGTGGAACCACATACAAACTGCTGATATTCAAAGAACCAGAAACATTAATTTCATATGGTTCAACTTAATTACATAAGAACCAAACCAGGGGAATCAACTGCCCAATTCACTCTTGTAAGCTAATTCTAAATTTGAGTTATTTTCAAAACTGGGCTACACTATCATTACTATTGTGCAATATACATTATTATTGTGCAAAAGACAGGTAACACCTGAATGGGCTCATATATGTTAAGGGGCCTTGAACTCTACGGTAAAAAACAATTTTTTGATCTAAGTGCTGAATTATGTCAGTGTTCCAGCAAAATAACATGATAAAACAACAGCTAACATCTCTTGAAGGTTTATTTCATGGTAAGAGATTGTTGTGTGGACCCATTTAGTCCTGCACAATTGACTTATGAGGTGGGTATTCTTGTTGCACCCATTTTCCAGATGAGAATAAGTGAGGCTCCACACGGCTAAAAGTGGAGGAGCTGGATCTGTCAGACTCCAAAGCCAGTGCGCCAAGCACGGGGCAGCAATCTCCCTTCACACCCACAACCAATTTCTCACAGGTCTCCATCTCCAGGCCTCAAGAACAGGACTACCAGTGTCACCTGCTCTTGGCAGGGAAAGGAGCAGCCCATGACACAAGGACATGAAAACATGGTGACCCCTCAGCCACTAGCAAGAAATGCAGGATCACCTTGCTGCTGCAGAAACAGGTGACAAAGTCAGCTGACTCCCTCAGCCTCCAATCTCCTGCAATTACAGCCAAAGAATATATCTTTAGGCTTTCAGCTGGTAGCATGAAATAACTGCACCTACAGAAAATGTACCCAGAAATAGGAGGCAGCCACGGCCAGAGCTGGCCAGGCCACAAGGTAAGAAATGCTCAAGCCAATACAAGGAGGACCCTGTTTTTTCAAGGGACACTGTCAATATTCCTGCACTCCTTTGGGGCTAGAACCACACTGGCCACTTTACAATCACATTGAGTATAGTCATTTAACCTGTATTCATTCAATTATAGTCACTTGTCAAAAATAAAAATAATTTAAATTGTGCTATCGCGAAGCCTACACTATTCCATGTTCTACATTTATATATACACCATACATACAATCCACTGCAGATTTAATATCTTAAATCCAATTTAAAAGATCGTGTAGCACAGTTTTGACAATTCACATTACGGCCTTTTTGCACTAACTTTAAAACCTAACTCTTGAGTAAATGGATTATTTTGTTAAATATTGTTCTTACATTTCTATATGCATTTACAAGGAATTTAACAGAATGTGATCTCAATTTATCTAACTAACCTGTGTGAGAGGTCCTATTATTATTATTAGCATTTTAGAAATGTGAACACCAAGGTTCAGAAAGGTTAAGGCACCTGCCCAAGATCACACAGCTCATTAGGTGGTAGTGCCAGGATTCCAACCAAGCAGTCTGGCTCCAAGTTCTACATTCTCTTCACCACCCAGGGGTATTATTTACCTTTGAGTTCCTAAGGAACAAGGGCTTCATCTAAAACAGTTGGAAAAAATATATATTTGCAACACAAATGAGAGCCAGAGGACTGACTTCCTTAGTTTCCAGAGAGCTTATACAAATCGATAACACTTTTTTTTTTAAACAAGGAAGGGGTTAACAACAAAAAAAGTGCAAATGGCCCAAAACTTAGGAAATAATGCTCAACTAACTCAAAATTAAAGATGTAAATAAAAGCAACAGGATGCAATTTTTCATCTCAGACCAGCACATATTTAAAACCTTAACAATCCCCCATTCAGGTGATGGTATGGAGAAACAGACACTTTCCAAGCCTGTGAGTACAGGTACAAACTGCAGCAATGTTTCTGGAGGACTACTTAACAACAGCTTAGAAATTTACCGCTATGAATATCCTTGTGAAAGTCACAACAAAATATACCCCAAAGACATTCTCTGAAGCATGATTTGTAAAAGGGGGGGGGGGGCTAAAAACAACTAAAGTGTTCATTGATAGGAGAATAAATTATGGTAAATTCACACATCAGAATACCCAGGCAGTCATTTAAAAGAATGAGTTCAAACTATAGGTACAGATATAAAATAATCTCCAAGACAACTAAGTAAATTAAAAGCTAACTAGAGTATAATGTATATTTATGTTTTCTTTAAAGTAACTTTTTAAAAAGATGCACACAGATACTTGTGTACATTACACAGAAATTTCATTTTTCCCACAGTGGTTATCCTTGAAGAACAGTTATACTTTTCTAACATTATACAGTTTTAAATTGGAAGGTTTTTAACCTGAGATTTATGGGCTCTTTAAAAGAGTCTATGAAACCCCTGAAATCAGATACAAATTGTACATATGTGCATTCCTCTTGGGGAGAGGATTCTTCCCTTTTACATACTCTAAAGGTCTTATACCTCCCCTTCCCAGAAAGACTAAGAACCACTATGTTACAGACTCCAACACACTCCATATTGGTGCTAAGTTTTAATATTCACTCATTTATTCATAAGTCATGAAGTAACACTGGGCTGGGACCCTGCACAGGCACCCAGAACAACCCCACCCCATTCCTGCCCTGGAGAAGGAGACAGTTTATGGCATAATAGCGACATTGTCTGCTCGAGCCTCAGAAATGGCAACAGGGTACAACTTCCCTCTAACAGGAAGAAGGAAAAGTGGAACTGAAAATTACTTGCATGTTTAAAATCAGACCTTCTGTAGGAGCTGACACTACTTCACTTTCAAAATGTCCCCCATCCTCTGTCTCAGTACCACCACCCCTCCATCCAAGCATTTACATGCCATGGAAATTCCGAGACAATAGAAGACCACAGCTATCACTACTAAGGAAGTAATAACGTATTTCCTACAGCTCTTGTCCAGAAAAGCCCCTGAAGGCCATATGTGATTGTGACAAACCTGCAGAGTGGACTTCTCTGGTCTGAGATACCTGCCGCTCCAGGATCTCCATGTGGGGACCCTGCTCCACCATCACACTCAACTCTCCAAAGGGATGACCAGGACCTCTCATGCACCGCCTGTATGCAATCCGTCAGCTGCGGGTGATGGAGGTAATGTCTCTCTTCCAAGGCCTGTGAGAGTCAGGAAGGCAGGCTGCCTTTCTTTCTTGCCCGTCAGCCTGCCTTCCACTCAGTGTCTGCCCTGCATTCAGTTATTTCCCAAACTTAAGCAATTCGTCACCTTTACAAGTTTACCATAACCATATCACCCTTACATAATTATTTACTCAACATTTCTCTTTAGATGAACTTATTAAATTTAAACAAACTTAGTTACCATGCTAATACATTTACCTACACTCCACCTATATAACATCAAGGGCTTGATAAGCAACTTACTGTTTTTACTAATAAGGCCTAAAGTAAATAATTCTTAACATTAAAAAAATGTTTTGTGACTGACCTAAGTGCATTTTGCATGCCTGCAAGTGAAAAATACTGATAAATTTTTGTTACATAACTTCTTGATAAATATGTTATATAAACTAATGACTTGAAGCCTCACCACTTCTCCCCAAATAACAGCAGCAGCCCCAACTAGCAATTGAATCGTGCATTAGATTTCACACAGTACTTCCTCTTCTAACTTACTTGAGCCTTTCAACCACCCAGTGAAGCAGGAAGTATTAGTCCCATTTTCCAGATAAGGAAATGAGGAGTCACAGAGGTTAAGGGACTTGCCCAAGTTTGTGTAGCTACTAAGTGGCAGAGCGAGGACCTGAACCCAGGTCATTCCACTCCAGATCCCATTCTGTCTCCACTAAGATAGGTTTGCCTCATAAACTCAGGCTCCCAAAGGAACATGAGCAGGAAGGAGAGAACCTGGGTTGTCCTTGTGACCAAAGGAGCAGATCCTACTGGGTTTGAGATGCAGAAAACCCCAAATGATTCCCTGACCGATCAGGGTTCAGGCACCACAAGACTGTCCACCACAAAAGCCTGTCACCTCATCTCTTGGCTGCACGTTGAAATCCTCTAGAACACAAGACACCATACACATAGGATAGTAAAATGGGGCAATGGAGACTTGGCTCTATCACATACCAGTTATGAATCTTTGAAGTTCTGGCCTGTTTGCTCTCAGAAAAAATAGGACTATGAACAGAACCTAGTATTTCTGATATGGTCAAATGAGATAATACATTAAAACCCTTAGCACAGTACCTGCCATGAAAATGTTACCTATTAATTATAATGCTATCATCAGCATTATGTTAGAAGGGAAATAACAGCAAATTGTCTCTGACCCTGCACTCAACATAATTCTTTTGACCAAGCAGCGAGGGGACTAAGAAGTAATTGCTAATGGTGTGCTGACAAAACTCAGGCCTACAGTCATTCAGCAACCCAGCCTCAGCCTCAACCCCAAGCAAAAATTATTTTTAGGAGCTAAATAACCTCTTTGCTGACCGAAATTACTCACTGAGAAGCCAGGATCTCCCTTCTCAGGAAAGCTTGTGTATTCCAT
This sequence comes from Smutsia gigantea, assembly GCA_032199065.1. NCBI lineage: Eukaryota > Metazoa > Chordata > Mammalia > Pholidota > Manidae > Smutsia > Smutsia gigantea. The sequence continues at coordinate 48,096 of JAVSCE010000863.1, read as the reverse complement.
GGTTATCGTTATCGTGGGGCTGAACCTGAAGTCAAGTCAAAATCACAGTCTGACCATAAACAAGTTTGCTGTTTTCTTACACTAGATGCAAACAAAACACAATCGTTTGGTTTTTCCATTGTTATTCTGAAGAGAAGCAAAAATATTTAGTCACCCTTATGAGAATTTAACAAGCAATTTAAAGAGGAGTCAAAGTATTTTTTGTACCCTGGATAAAGGTAATCAGGCTTAAGGATTAGCTGTAATAGATAATAAACACAAATATTTTTCACCAGGAAAAAAAAACAGGGGGAAGAAAATCCAAAACAATTATATGAGCAACAAAACAGCTACACAATTCACCAGCTTTTTTTTTCCTCATTTTAAAGCAGCCCACTAACAAGCTTAAAGAATCTGTCAAAACATTTCTGAAGAGGAGGTGGCAAGGGGGGAAAATTGCTTTGTCACATTGCCTAAAACTTATATATAAACCAAAACTGGTATGCAAAAATGCTGCGAGAATGGGTGGAGTCAGACCAACAAAGTCCTCATGTTGGAATCATCTCCGACCATCCTTCCTTCCTGTCTTGGAGAATGGGAATGAGATGCCAGGTTCAAAAATGGCTTTTCTGGCCTTACTAAGTACTGCGTTTTCGAGCATCGCTGGGTTCCAGCTTCAAGACTCCTTCCTCATAAATGCCCACACAGAGCTTCATCTTTTCCATGACTTGTCCATTTTTTTAACCTGCTATAGTTGATTCCATTTAGACACACACATTATCCAAACGACACAAAACCAATCCAGTGTTACAGAGATAGTCAAGATACCTTCACCCACATTTCCTAAACACACTTCAGAAATACCAAATATGACTTTCAGCCTCAAATATCTCAAATACGATTTAACTTTGAAAAACTCAATTTGCACCTACAGTTTGGGGAGTACACAGTGAGGAAGGGTTGTGCCTACAGTTAAAAGTAACAGCAAAGTGAAAACACGGCCATAAAAAAAAGCATCCTGAAAACACTGGGCACAAGCACGGCAGACCCCAGGCTCCGCTCCTCCGCGGTCCTGCCAGGGGGCCTCAGCTTAATCGCTGTCGTGTCTGCGCCTCAATATTCTCATCTAAAAAAATGAAGAGTTTGAGCTATTTTGAAAGTCTGGTCCAGCTCAAAAATGCATTGAAAATATCCAGTATCAAAATGAACTGTTGCCGTGTGGCGTTGGTGGTATAGTGGTGAGCACAGCTGCCTTCCAAAATGAACTGTCAAATGTGGATTTCAAAAATACTTTTTCAGAGTCTTTTAGGTATCCTACTTTATAATGTATTCAAAAATGAAAAATTTTTTTAAAGAGACGTCTTGAGTTTCCACAGAACAAATTAGAGAGGAAGGAAATATCTGAATAGGGGATGAGGGAAGAGCAGCAATATGCTACTGAAATACAAGGACTGGGCAAGAAATAAATTTACCCAAGAAATTTTTCACTGATTTGAAGCACAGCTAGCAACTACAATGAACAAAGCAAAAATAAATAAATAAAATAATTTTGAATACACACATACATATCTGCATATGTACCAAATAAAATGAAAAATATTTCTTTAGTATAAACTTTGATGTAAGAGATCGTCAATCATAAGGCAAATTTTTTTTTAATGTCCTAGGCTGTCCTCCATGCACTTCCCCACAGGGACGGGGAAAGGACAGCCCATACACACTCACCTTAGTGATAATCCCACCCTTTAATGTTTACCAAAGCTCTTTCGGACGTTGGCCAGTGAAAGCCCCTCAAACCATTCTGTGGGGCAGGTGGTATTACACCCATCCTACAAATGCTGTCAGCTAAGGGTGTTGGAGACTAAAGACCTTGTCCAACCCTGGAGCTAGTCTTCGGACACCAAATCGAGCATTCTCTGCAGGAAATCACATGGCCTTACAAAGCCTGGTGAGGTTTGAGGGGACATTAGCACCCACTGCTACCCTTCGGGAGCAGAGAGTCACTGCAGAGCCCAAGTCCCCCAGCTCCCTTCTCATCCAGCCTGCTAGGCTTCCTTGCTGCTCCAAGGCTAATAATGCTTCTGCTCTCAGACAATCCTGTGTCTGTCCTTTAAAAGTTTTCCCTGAAACCAGGTTCCTCCCAGCCAGTAACTCACTTCCCAGGCTTCAAACATCATCTCCTTAGGGCTGATGTCTTTATAAAACAAGCAAGATTTTCATTAATAAAACGCACAGCAGGGCTAACACCAGGCCACCTTCCACTGCGGTGCAAGACCCCAGCTGGCTCCTAGAAGGCTGTGACGACAAACCGCTTGCTCAGCTCCCGCGCAAAGGGCTGGGCGATGCTGCTCTTTCACTTCTCTGCCTCAAGTTACCCATCTGTGAAATGGGCACGTCTCCCCAGCTGCTCTGCCTCATCCCCGGTGGGAATACCAAGATAAAATGGTGCTTTCAGAAAGGTCGGTCACCAAAACGCCAAGCACAGCGTCATCTGAAAAGCGAAGCTAGAAAACAGGGCGGTGGGGGGTGGGGAGCTAGAGCCCTCACCCACAAAGCACGAATTAAACACCCAGAGAAGCAAGCAGGACTCCAGGAAAAGGACCGTCCTCCTTGGGGAACGCCTGCGAGCACCAGCTTTCCCCGGGGCTGGGGAATTTCCCCAGAAGCAGTGCCCTCGGCCCAGAGGTCCCGGGCCTCGCCCACCTCCTGGCCCTGCCCGGTTCCCCGGCGCCGCCGCTGCCCTTCGGCCCAGCCCCTCGGGCCCCTGAAGGCCGGGTCGGAGGCCGGCCGCGGCTCGGCCAGGCCGCCCGGCTCCGCTTCGTGAGCCCTTCGCAAACACGACCCTCCGGCCGCCTCGGGCGGGCGAGCCGGGACCGCGCCATGCAGTTGAGACCAGCTCCGGGAAGGGCCGGGCCAGAGGCAGCCTGCAGCCAGCACGGGGGCTTCCAGTGGGAGGCGGCGGGCACCCCGGGACCCCGGCTCCCACCGCCCCCCTCTGGAGCTGGGCAGCCGCCCCGCGAGGCCCTTCAAGATGGGAGCTCCAAGGCGCCGGCCCCCGCCGCCGCCCGCGACGCCCGCAGGTGGGGCTCACGAGGCAGGTGCAGGGGACGCCAGCCCCGCCCCCGCCCGGGCCCTCCCTCCGGCTCACCTGGCCCAGGCGTAGCAGCAGCAGGAGCGGCGGCAGAGCCCAGCGCAGCCGGGGTGAACGCGGAGGCAGCCGCGCCCCCCGCGCTGCTCGCCTCATGCCCCGCGCGTCCTGGAACGTGCCCGGGACCCGGGAGTCGAGCCCGGGCGCCACTGTCGCCGCCTCCAGCCTCCACCTCCGCCTCCTCCTCCTCCAGCCGGTCCGCCTAGTCCCCGCTCCGCCCGCCCCGGGCTTCCCCGGGGACATGGCAGCGGCGGCGGCGGCGGCGGAGGCCACACGGCGGAGCCTGGCGCGGCTGCCGCGGAGGGGACGCGTCCCTGGGCGCGCAGGGACTTCGCGGGGCGGAGCAAGCGGCGCCCACCCCTCGCGCGCGGCGTCCTGATCCCAGCGCCCGCGGCCCCGGCGGCTCCCGCTGCCTCCTCCGCGCGTCAGGCGGCTGCGGCTGCAGGGAGCGCGGCGAGCGCTCAGCCCCCTCCCCTCCCCCTCCTCCCCTCTGAATATTCATCGCTTCCTCCCGCCCCGCGCGCTCTGGCGGCTCCCCTCCTGCCGGCAGAGGAAGCGCCCCCGGCATGCCCGCCCTCTGCGCCGGGCCCTCGTGCATTCCTGGGACTCGGGACTCGGGACTCGGGATTCGAGACCCGGCACCCGGCTGCGCTCTTCTCACGCTGCAAGTCCCTACTTCTCTGTTACGAGCACCGCAGCCTCCGCGCTGTTCCACGGACCGGGTTTGGGTCTCCATACGTGGACCGAGACCCTGAGGAACAGCCAGGCCTGTGTCTAGACAGCAGCCCCGCAAAGGCCCGTTTGGTGGTCAGGCTCGGGGGTGACTGAACCCCTAAATTGTAGGAGATGTGCTGTTATGTTCTCCCCGCCCCCATCCCCAGGTCGCGGAGACAGCCGGCATTGGAACGGGTCCAGTGATGCGGACTCCGGCTCAGGCGTATGGTAAGCCCGGCTCTGCTAGTCACGCAGTACTAGCTGTGTAACCTCCAGAGAGGCATTTCACTTCTCTGGGCACCCCTTTCCTCATCTGTGAAATGAAGGTAATGCTAGTACCTGAATAGAGAGACTCAACTCACGATTCCGTTAGATAATGGGCAGAGAAGTCCTGAACACTGGGGCTGACACACGGTGAAGCTCAGTAAACATTAGCTCTCCTGGCAGCTTGCATCACACCGTCAAAGAAGCCCACACCTGAAACGGGGTGAAGATCAGTACAGATGTTAAAACTATGCCCTGCACAGAGGAGAGGACGGAAGGTCTCGGTACTAGGCCCGTTGCCCAGGGAGAAGTAGAGAAAAGGCCAAACTAAGGAGTTCCTGGGGAGGGGAAGATGAATTCCAAGGAGGGGAAGAGGTGACAGCTGAGCTAGGCTTTGAAGGATGGGTTGAATTTCACCAGGTAGAGGTGGGTAGCCTTCTGAGAAACGGAATGGGAAGTTGGGGTGGGGGTGGGGGGGACTCATTTGCGGGAGACTTTAAATAATAAGTCTGGGCTGGATTCTTTGTGCAGCAAGGTGCAAACAACAGGTGTCCACACTGCCTCCAGGTATCCCTCATACCTGTCTGCAAGATGGGAACACACCTTCATTCAAAGGGTCTAAATAGTTCCCACCCGACCACACACACACAAGCTCAGAAAGTAAGGGGAACTCTCCGGTTAACTTAAATACCTTGCCGAGTTTTGTGTAAACATGATATAAATTATCACAGTTCACAAGGAATTCCTCCCTGCCTCCTCCTTTTCCTGGGGCAGAGATAGGTTTGAAAGGTGTTCATGTCCAAGATGCCCAGAGGGAAGGAAAGCATGACTTAGTGCAAGCTGTCCCAGATACTTACAGATCCTACAGATCCTAAAGATCCATCCAGGCCTCCACAGCTTTGCGGCTTGGGTCTGTAATCAACTCTGTGGACTCCACTGTGCCCTTTGATTTTCTCCTCAATAAAATATAGGCCAGCATTTAAGTGTTGGTTGGAACTCCACTTCCTCACCATAGCGATGAAAGAGAATAAACAGTCTTTTCAGTTAAAGGAGTTAAAACCTGAATAAGTTAATACCTGTTCAGTCATAAACAGATCCCACTAGATTAATAACGTATATGAGAAATTAAATTAATCCTGAGTAGGTGTGGTGTAAACCCCCTGAGGGCAGGAATTGGGCCTTTCTCACCCTGGTTGCCCTGCAACACCTCACTCAGTGCCTTGCCCATGGCAGGAACTCAATATTTGTGCAGCTGCACGGTTGTATAAATGTATCCAGGGTTACCATGATATGAAAGTTCATTTTTCCACAAGGATAAATTAGGGAAGGATCATTCACTCTGCAAAAGGATTTGAGACTAGATTCCGATTCATATGTCTCTTCCTCAGATGCCCCAACCCTAGAACTTCCCAGATGTTGACTGCACTTCCCCCTCCGTGCTCTTGTGCTAACCTCATGTAACCGAAGTGTCGTAAGTGCCTGTTCATTTGACCATCTTCCTCACTGGACTTTCAGTAAACTCCTTGAAGATGGGGCCTGCATCTTGCTTATCATTGTATCCCCAGCACATAACAGGCACTCAAATAATCATTATTTAGTTGAATTGAAAGCATTCCTTTGAATAGCAAACTAAGCTATTAAATATATGCCCATTCACACATACACATACATACACACACACCAAATTCCACTTGCAAACAGCTTTTGAGGGGATATATCTACTGTGCGAAGTGCCCTTTGAGAATATATAATATTTGACCTTTGAATTATGTCCATCTTCAAGCAAAAGCTAAAGCTTTACTGAATAGGGACCAGGTACACAAAGAAACAGGAGAGCCAAACCACGAGTTCGGGGTAGAGGGCTCCTGGATGTGCTCCAGAATTGCCTGGTAGGAATCACCTGGTAGCTTGCAATACTATGGACTTCCAGACCTTTCCATCAGCTGCAGAGGATGAGGCCTGGGGATCTGTATTTTAACCAGTTCCTTGGGTAATTCTTGTTATCAAGCAAGATGGACAACACTGTTTATCCTATAACTGGCTTGCATTGTGTCTCTAGTAATAATAGACCATTGATCAGGTACCTACTAGGTGCCATGCACTACTCTAGGTACTCTGCATCCATTATTTCTACCTTACAACAACCCTGTAGAGTAAGTAGATTATCAACATTTTTCAAACAAGGACACTAAGTCTCAGAGAGGTTTAGTTACTTACCCAAGGTCACACAGCATCAGAATGGCAAACCAGGATCCAAACCAAATCTTTCTTGTCACTATGCCATGGTGCCATCCTCCTTGACATTTATAGATAAGTTAATATAAAGTGCTGTATGTGTTGGCTGTTATTATTACTTTTATTACTAATCTCCTAGGCCTCAATTTCCCCCATTTTAAAATGGGAAGGGACAGAGAGTATGAGACTTTCCACTTCATTCCCCAAGAATAGGAAACAGGGGAGGCAACCATGTTTAATGACACGTCCACCATCTCACCAGGAGGCAAGCCTCCTGGGCACCAGCCTGGAACCAGGTCATCAGCCCCACAGGGAGTCCATTCAGCCTGGCAACCCTCCGTTTATTTTAAAAGCCACCATGAGCAAACCATTCTCCAAAGCCCTCCTAAGCAGAATGGAATGTTTCTTGGGAGTTTGATTAGCTAATGTTGTAGGCATAGCGGCCCTAAGACCTTCCTGCCTCACAGACTTGAACTGAATCAGAATGGAAAGGAAGACTTTTAGAAAGTTCTTTAAAAAAAAAAAAGTAGCACTTCATCTTTATAATAGTAACAGGATGTTTCCTGTGGACTAATAACTAGGCTGTGGTTAGAACTCCATGTTTGTCCACCAGACCTCAGTTCCTCCCTAAACAGTGCCTTAATCACCTGCCCATGCACCCAGCCAGGAAGTGCCTTTGCAATGCCTATCTGTTTCTGACTTCAAGCACTTGCAACATTAGGCATTTTCTTAATCCTTTTCTCCTGTGTGTGTGTGTTGAGACAGGAAACAAAATTTGACTTACAAAAAAGACAGTTGCATGTGACATTTTCAGGGCAGGAAAGAAAGCCTACTGGAGCCACCTCAGAATCGGGAGCCCAGAACAAACCCATTTCTCTTAAGAGTTCCCATCCTTTTCCAAGTTTAGGCCTCCACAGGAATGAGCCCACTGGCTTCTGTGCTCCCAGCAGTTAGGTCCTGAGTCAAGATACCAGTGAGCCCAGGACCTTCCATGTTCTGGCAGGAACCAGGAACCAGGGTCTTAGAGTACCTGGAAACACAGAGAGTGTGTGGCAAGGAGACTCAGGGGGGTCTTAGGGCCCAAGGAGCCTTTGTCCAAGACTTGAGAGTGACTTCTGCCCAAAGACCAGAAATGGCAGGCAGGGGGCAGAAGGCAGTCAAGCCTGCAGCAGAGCCATCAGTTCAAACAAAGACACAAGAAAGGGAGAGGGAGCAGGGGGCCCAGAGTCCCAGGGCTTCTCAGCAGCTCAGTCCTCCTTCCAGGCGTCTTAAAAACCTTTCAGGTTTGAAAAGAAAGGTTCTTTTTTTTCAGGTTGAAAAAGGTTCTTAAGCATATTGTGCTGAGTGTATAGAACACCTGGGTCCCTGCAGTTCAGGAAAGAAATCATCTTGGAATGATTGTGTAGTGGAATCTTGCTAGTAGGAAAGAAAATAATGTGCAATCTAAATAAGGAAGTAAAAATTATATATGACCACATAGTTATGTATGTAAATAATATGTAAACACGTGTGTGTATGTATTTTGTGTGTGTGTGTATATAACAGATAGATGCATAAGATTTGCTCATATTCAATAAAGTATACAGTGGGTATGAGTATGGACTCTGGAGTCAGCTGCTGGATTCAAATCCTGGTACTGCTATTTATTAGCTGTGTGACCCTAGACAAGTTACTTAAGTTCTCTGTGCCTCAAAATCCTTATCTTTAAATGAGGATGTTCTAACTAATAATATTTACCTCAGGATTGTGACAAGTATTAAAATAGTTAAAACACTGGTAATAATGACTGAAATAAAACAAATACCATATAAATATCTGCCATTATTCAAATATGTTTTTGGCAGATCTGAGGTAGGATGGCGTAATGGGAAGAATATGTGCTTTGGATCAGATTGTCATAGGTTCAAGGAGAAATAAAGAATGAGAATGACGATATATTGGCCTCACGTAGTTGTGAGGATGCAAAGAAAGAACACATACAGAATGCCTGGCGCATATTCCAGGAGACCCAAGTAGCAGAGGCACAGTGATTGATGGAAAGAGAGGGAGACTGAGAGTCAGAGCCCTAAGACTTCATTAACCAGGTGTCAGAGCACAGACAAGTCACTCTTCATGGGCTTAGTTTCTTCTTTTGTGAAGAGGGATTAGATTCATGTTATCAGGATGGGCTAGGTTATGCTGCAGTAACAAATACCTCCCCAAATCTCAGTGACTAAAATCAACAAATGTGTGTCTTCTTCTCACTACATGTACGCACAGGTCAGATGAGGGCTGGCCCCATGTCATCCTGCTGCCAGGTGCCGTCTGCTGGAGTAGCCACTGTCTGACACATTGCCAATTGCTGTGGCTAAGGGGAAAAGAACTTTGTAGAGTCTTGAGCAGGCAATTAAATAACCTGCCCTGAAAGTGACACTCATCTCTTTCATTTACAAATCATTAGGCAGAGCTAGTCATATGGCGCAGCCCAACTACAAGGGGGCCAAGAAGTAAAGTTCTACCATTTGCCTAAAAAGCAGAGCTAGAAATGTCTGGTGAACAGCACTCATGACCAGCACAATTCCAAAACCTCTAAAATCTTGCCTTTAAAAGTGTGGTCCACAGCAATATGGATGTTCCCGGGAGCTTCTTAGGAATGAAGAATTTCTGGCCCCATCCCAGACCTACTGTGATGGTTAATTTTATATGTCAGCTTAAGAAAGCCCCAGGATGGCCAGATCTGAGTGTATCTGGGAGGGTGCTTCCAGAAGAGATTCACATTTGAGTTGATGGGCTGAGTAGAGCAAATGGCCGTCCCCAGTGTGGTGGGCCTCACCCAATCTGTTTAGGGTCTGAATAGAACAGAAAGGCAGAGGATGCCTGAATTCTCTCTCCACCTGCCTGTTTGAACTGCGACTTTGACCTTCTCCTGCCTGCGGAGCTCCGGTTCTCAGGCCTTCAGACTTAGACTGGAGTCCACACTGGTAGCTCCCTGGCCTTTGAACTACATCACCAGCTTTCCTGGGTCTCCAGCTGCCAAATGGCAGATCGTGGGGCTTCTCAGCCTCTGTAATTGCATGAGCCAAAATTTTATGTTATATATATTTATCTATTTATTTAAATAGATATCCTATTGGTTCTGTTTCTCTGGCAAACCCTAATACACCTATGGAATCAGAATCTGCACTTTAACAAGATTTGCAGTAGATTCCTATACACATTAAAGTGTGATAAGAATCGCCCCAATCTTTTGGGTGACAAGGCAGCATCCTGAAAGCCTGGCTCTCAGCCTCTATTGGAGGATTTGGATAACGTGTATTCCTGGGCCACCCTCCGAGACTCAGAATCAGTTCTATTTCTAATTAAAATCACAGCTCAGGACAGTGCAGCAAGAAGCACACAGGTGACACAGATGTAGGCAGCTTCCTCCAACCACACTTTGAGAAAATACTCTCAAGTTTGATCTGAATCTGTGGGACTATTTTTCTATGAAGGAAAATGAATTTTAAAAGGCCTAGACCACTACATATAAGCAGAATACCTTGAGAGTTTCGTTTACTTAATCGGAAACTATAACCCAAGACAGAGGGTAAAAACCTAAGTAATTCTATCCACTGCCATTATTGGCAGCTAACTATGTACCAGGCTCTGTGAAAGACACTTGACATACTTTATCTGGTGTAATCCTTACCACACACTACAGCAGAGGCGCTATCATGATTCCCATTTTTTGGTTAAGGAAGCGAAAGCATGTACAGTTTAAGTATCTTGCTCAAAGACGCACAGGAGGCAGACACTGATCTGCCCAAAGCCAAAGCTTGTGTTAACCATGATCACTTCCCAGGGCAAGCATCCCTGCCTAAGGAGGTCCCTCTGCAGAATTCATTCCCCAGCTTTCTGGCCTCCACCTTCACCCTCCTGCCAAGGGTACCATAACAGATGCCCTTGAACTCCCTGCATGTACCTAGTAAATGAGTGGTTTCCATACAGTGACACAAATTCCTCATGTCCCTTGATTCGTATTTATCTGTTGCTGTCATCTTCCTCTGGTGTTAACATTCTCATGAGGCATTTTTTCAGAGCCTTGCTTCCACTCTGTTGAAAGATGCTGATGAACTCTTGGTTTATAATTCTGAAATTCAGGGAATTGTGAAATGTAACACCCAACCAAGAACCTTGGAAGCCACCCAGTCCAACCTGCTCATTCTATAGATGAAGAAACTGAGGCTCAGAGAGGCTGTGACTTGTGAAGGAAACACAGCTGGTCTAGATAATCAGCTAGTGCTTTAGCAATAAGGCTTCTGTCCCACCATCTCTCATGACACTGCTCCCTCTTCTCTGTGTGACTGGCTGGGAGGAAAATAAGATCTCCCTCATTCTGGCCCTCCAGCCTTCTCAAATGACCTCCATTAATTTCTGAACTATAAATAAATGTCAGTCATGTTTGATTTAGCCAAGACTTGAAGTTTGCAGCAGTCACCAAAGACATACAGAACATGAAGTGCTTTTGCCTTGACCCTCTGGGCCCTGGGAGAACAAGCTGGACTGGGCTGATCCTGGGCCTGGCTCTGACTGGGCCATCATCCCAAGCAGAGAAATCCAGCAGAGAAGAGTTTGTAGATCAGCTGTGACCCCAGCATAGGTGAGGCTGCAGCAAGTGTCCTCAAGGTCTTGGCTTTTCTGGCAAAGCTAGATTTTCCTTACCCTGGCCCCTGCTGACACAGTAACAGCCTGGAGACTGGTAATGCCGGGAGCAAGCCATCCACATAGCCCAAGCATAAACCTAAACGGCAGAGCAGTGAAGGCATCTTGCCCAACTCCTTAACTCACCCTGGCATTTGTTAGCTGGGAGGATCCCTGCCTCCCAGCCCCCTGGCCTTCAGGTCTGTTCTCTGCACATCTGGACCATCCCAGGTGTTGGCCCGCCAATTCAACCTTCCACACCCAGCACTGGAAGTCAGTTTAGAGGTCAAGCATGCAACCCTGCTTTTACCAATAAACGAAGGCCAAGGGAAAGACAATGACCATGGAGAAGTCTATAGGAAAAGTCAGAACGGGGGCTGGGATGGGAGGTGGAATATATATGTAGGGTATACACTCACATGCTCGAGTGCACACACACATGTAATGTCATATTATTTTAAAGTTTAGAGTTCTTTCACATACAGTCAAGGATGATACTCAAAATATTTTAACGTGTCAGGCACAGGTTCTGATGAATCAGGATAGACATCAGCCTATAGCCCTGCAAACATTAATACATTTGGTCCTTTTGACAACCCTGAGACATGGTCTCCATTACTGTTCGTATCTTACAGATGAGGAGATAACAGACTCAGAAAGGTTGGCATTTAGCCCTGTTCACCAACTTAGCTAAGATTTGTGTTTGCTTCTTTGCAGCTTACTGAGACAGCTTAAGCAAAAAGGAAGGCCTTATTATGAGAGCACTGGGGTGTCTCACAGACCCCCAAAGTGGGAACACAGCTGTGGCACCGAGACCAGGAATGCCACCAAGAGTCCAGGCCAGTTGTCTCTGCACGTCTGCCTCCTGCAGGCCACCCTCCTCTGTATCTCTTTGTTCTTCTTTCCAGTTTTCCTCACCTCTGTTTCAGGTTCTTACAGAAACTCCAAGACCATTTCAAATTCTGATTCCCAGAAGGAATCTGATTGGCCCAGTTAGGCTCTGTGCCCATCCCTAGTCCAATCAATGTGGTTACAGGGACAGGATCATATTATGCTAAAATGGCTACCAAAGATCACCCCCGTGGGGGGCAGATGCACAAAAAGGGATGGCAGTGATCTGGAAAGATAGTCCAAAATCTGTCTACTACCGTCACAGGGGACCTGAAGAGCCAGGGCTCAGACTCCAGTCTCTGGACTCTCAGAACAGAATGCCCTTTCCATAGACCACTGGTCTCTCTGTTTCTAAGGCCACATCCAAATACGTGGCTGCTCACTCTGCACTAATCCTTGGAAGCCAAAGGATATCCCTGCTGCCCTGGAAGGATTTAGGCCAAGGGCTAACATTCAACTCCAGCAGTGGTGAAGTCTCCTGTACAAAGCAGACCCCCCTAGATTGTTCCTGAGAGTATTGATAAAACTGGACAAAGAGACAAAGGAAAGATAAAACCTGCTTTCAGCCATGGGGCCCCAGATGCCTGCCTGGTTCGTGTCCTTCAGTTGTCTGAACCCTCTGCACAGGGGCTGACACTGGGGAGCACTACATGGGCCATGGCAGGTAGAAAGTATATCTGTAGGGAGCCTGAAAACCAAAGGCCTGCGCAGAGGCAGGCACAAAGCTGGGGTCATTGAGCCAGAGAAGGGCAGCATGGAAGACCAGAGCTGATGATGAAAGGGCAGGGGGTATGGTCAAGAAAAGAATCCAAAGGATGGGGAGAGCTGGGAACTGAGCCCAGACACACTCCTGGACACTTAAGAGCCCTATAGAGGTAGCTTTTAAGGACAAGAAGGGGATGGGGCATGGGGACCCTCACACATAGCAGGTGGAAATGGAAACCAATTTAGTCTCTCTGGAGGCAGTTTGGCAATATGTATTAAAGTCTTTAATAATAACAATAATAATAAAAGCCTCTTTACCCAAGAAAATCCACTGTTATAGTTTCTCCACTACCTAAAAAAGAGCCTGACACAAAGAAGGGACTTGATTAAAAAAACTGAATGAACAACTGGATGAATGACATGTACACAAAGATATATGAAAGGATGTTCAGTACAGTAGCAAATTAGAAATAACCTAAATGCCCACCAAAAGGGGACTAGTTAATAAATCATGGTATAGCCTTCTAAGAGAAGACTTTACAGATATTAAAAAATGATGACATGGATGTATACCTATTGCTTTGGAGAAAGAGTCTCAATATTTTCTTGGGAGAAGAAAGCAGGATAAAAAGTAATCCCATTTTATATAGAGAAAAACATTTTAATATATGCACAGAATAAAGTTAATGCATCAAAATGATAACAATAGGGGATAATATTTCAGAGCATTTTAATTCTTTTTCTTTTAGTTTATTTCTGTTTTCTAATTTTTCTACAGTGACCATGTGTTACTTGTATAATTAAAATTAATACAAAAGAAATTAATGCATGAAAATATTTCTCATCAAAAAAGAGTGACGTGGTGAGGAAATGACAGCCTCTTCAACAACTGGTGTTGGCAAAACTGGACAGCTACATGTAAGAGAATGAAACTGGATTATTGTCTAACCCCATACACCAAAGTAAACTCAAAATGGATCAAAGACCTGAATGTAAATCATGAAACCATAAAACTCTTAGAGGAAAACATAGGCAAAAATCTCTTGACTATAAACAAGAGCAACTTTTTCCTGAACGCATCTCCTCAGGCAAGGGAAACAAAATAAAAAATGAACAAATAGGACCAAATTATGCTAAAAAGCTTCTGTACAGCAAAGGACACCATCAAAAGAACAAAAAGGCGTCCTACAGTATGGGAGAATATATTTGTAAATGACATATCTGACAGGGGGTTAACATCCAAAATATATAAAGAACTCACATGACTCAACACCCAAAAAGCAAATAACCCAATTAAAAAATGGGCAGAGGATATGAACAGACACTTCTCCAAAGAAGAAATTCAGATGGCCAACAGGCACATGAAAAGGTGCTCCACATCACTAATCATCAGGGAAATGCAAATTAAAACCACAATGAGATATCACTTCACACCAGTGAGGATGGCCAACATAGAAAAGACTAGGAACAACAAATGCGGGTGAAGATGTGGAGAAGGGCGAACCGTCCTACACTGCTGGTGGGAATGTGAATTAGTTCAACCATTGTGGAAAGCAGTATGGAGGTTCCTCAAAAAACTAAAAATAGAAATACCATTTGACCCGGGAATTCTACTCCTAGGAATTTACCCTAAGAATGCAGCAGCCCAGTTTGAAAAAGACATATGAACCCCTACGTTGATTGCAGCACTATTTACAATAGCCAAGAAATGGAAGCAACCTAAGTGTCCATCAGTAGATGAATGGATAAAGAAGAGGTGGTACATATACACAATGGAATATTATTCAGCCATAAGAAGAAAACAAATCCTACCATTTGCAACAGCATAGATGAAGCTAGAGGGTATTATGCTCAGTGAAATAAGCCAAGCAGAGAAAGACAAATATCAAATGATTTCACTCATATGTGGAGTATAAGAACAAAGAAAAAAACTGAAGGAACAAAACAGCAGCAGACACAGAACCCAAGAATGGACTAACAGTTACCAAAGGGAAAGGGACTGGGGAGGATGGGTGGGAAGGGAGGGATAAGAGGGAAAAGGGGACATTACGATTAGCACACATAATATAGGGGGGACATGGGGAAGACAGTGTAGCACAGAGAAGACAAGTAGTGACTCTATAGCATCTTACTATGCTGATGGACAGTGACTGTAATGGGGTATGTGGTAGGGACTTGATAATGGTGGGAATCTAGTAACCACAATGTTGCACATGTGATTTTATATTAATGATACCAAAATTAAAAAATTAAAAAAAGAAGAGTGAAGTGGGGCCAGAAGGGGAATGAATACAAGTGATCAAACTAGCAAATTATTTCAGGGCGCTGGTTGTGTGTGGTGTCAAATACTTCAGCAGCTACCAAGAAGTGTAAGGCTAGGTCCCTGCCCTCCAGGTGTCAACAACATGGAGGCAGCAAGTCAGAGGGAAGGGTCGGGAGATAGATTCAGGTTCACGCGGGGACTGGTGGGCATGTGAGCCACCATCAGCCTTCTGCTTCCTGCCTAATTATGAGCCCCTGACCAGGGATAGACCAAGAAAGGCAGGGAGGGCTGTAGATGGGGGGAACCTGAGAGCCAGAGATGCAACCAGCACAAGGGAGAACCAAAACAAAGGCTGGCAATGATGGAGGAGGGCCAACACCACCAGTGAGAAATGAGTTTAGCAGGGAAAAAAATTGAACACCCATCTTTGCCCTGGGTATTGTGCTAGGTGCTAGGGATACAGGAGCTAGGAGTAATCCAAACTCGCAAGGTCCCTATTTTCATGGTGTTACAGTCAGAGCAGGGAGAGGCTAGAGAAAATTGACTGATGGAGCAATAAAGACAAGAAAAATACCAGACACTGATAAGAACTATTCTTTTTTTTTTATTAAGGTATCATGGATATACAATCTTATGAAGGTTTCACCTGAGCAACATTGTGGTTACTACATTTATCCATATTATCAAGTCTCCCACACACACCCCATTGCAGTCACTGTCCATCAGTGTAGTAAGATGCTATAGAGTCACTACTTGTCTTCTCTGTGCTACACTGTCTTCCCCATGTACCCCCTACGTTTTGTGTGCTAATCATAATGCCTCTTAATCCCCTTCTGCCTCCCTCTCCACACGGCCTCCCACACCCCTCCCCTTTGGTAACTGCTAGTCTCTTCTTGGAGTCTGTGAGTCTGCTGCTATTTTGTTCCTTCAGTTTTGCTTCATTGTTATACCCCACAAATGAGGGAAATAATTTGGTACTTATCTTTCTCCACCTGGCTTATTTCACAGAGCATAATACCCTCTAGCTCAATCCATGTTGTTGCAAAAGGTAGGATTTGTTTTCTCCTTATGGCTGAATAATATTCCATTGTGTATATGTACCACTTCTTTATCCGTTCATCTATTGATGGACACTTAGGTTGTTTCCATTTCTTGGCTATTGTAAATAGTGCTGCGATAAACATAGGGGTGTGTCTGTCTTTTTGAATTTGGGATCTTGTTTTCTTCGGATAAATTCCTTGTTTTCTTCTAAGAGTTTTATGGTTTCATGACTTACATTCAGGCCTTTAATCCATTTCGAGTTTACTTTTGTGTATGGGGTTAGACAATAATCCAGTTTCATTCTCTTACATGTAGCTGTCCAGTTTTGCCAACACCAGCTGTTGAAGAGGCTGTCATTTCCCCATTGTATATCCATGGCTCCTTTATCGTATATTAATTGACTATATTTTCTTGGGTTTATATCTGGACTCCCTAGTCTGTTCCACTGGCCTATGGGTCTGTTCTTGTGCCAGTACCAAATTGTCTTGATTACTGTGACTTTGTAGTAGAACTTGAAGTTGGGGAATGTAATCCCCCAGCTTTATTTTCCTTCTCAAGATTGCTTTGGCTATTCAGGGTCTTTTGTGGTTCCATGTGAATTTTTAGAACTATTTGTTCTAGTTCATTGAAGAATGCTGCTGGTATTTTGATAGGGATTGCATTGAATCTGTAGATTGCTTTAGGCAGGATGGCCATTTGGACAATATTAATTCTTCCTACCTAAGAGCATGGGATGAATTTCCATTTATTAGTGTACTCTTTAATTTCTCTTAAGAGTGTCTTGTAGTTTTCAGGGTATAGGTCTTTCACCTCCATGGTTAGGTTTATTCCTAGGTATTTTATTCTTTTTGATGAAATTGTAAATGGAATTGTTTTCCTGATTTCTCTTTCTGCTAGTTCATCGTTAGTATATAAGAATGCAACAAGTTTCTGTTTTAATATGGTATCCTGCAACTTTGCTGAATTCAGTTATTAGTTCTAGTAGTTTTGGAGTGGATTCTTTAGGGTTTTTTATGTGTAATATCATGTCATCTGCAAACAATGACAGTTTAACTTCTTCCTTGCCAATCTGGATGCCTTTTATTTCTTTGTGTTGTCTGATTGCCGTGGCTAGGACCTCCAGTAGTATGTCAAATAAAAGTGGGGAGAGTGGGCATCCTTGTCTTGTTCCCAATCTTAGAGGAAAAGCTTTCAGCTTTTCACTGTTAAGTATGATGTTGGCTGTGGGTTTTATATGGCCTTTATTATGTTGAGGTACTTGCCCTCTATACCCATTTTGTTGAGTTTTTATCATGAATGGATGTTGAATTTTGAATTTTGTCAAACGCTTTTTCAGCATCTGTGGAGATGATTGTGTGATTTTTGACCTTCTTTTTGTTCATGTAGTGGATGATTGTTGATGGATTTTTGAATGTTGTGCCATCCTTGCATCCCTGGAATAAATCCTACTTGATCATAATGGATGATCTTTTTGCTGTATTTTTTAATTCAGTTTGCTAATATTTTGTTGAGTATTTTTGCATCTATGGTCATCAGGGATATTGGTCTGTAGTTTTCTTTTTTTGTGGTGTCTTTGCCTGGTTTTGGTATTAGAGTGATGCTGGCTTCATAAAATGAGTTTGGAAGTATTCCCTTGTCTTCTACTTCTTGGAAAACCTTTAGTGGGTATTAAGGTTTCTCTAAATGTTTGATCAAATTAAGTGCTGAAGCCATCTGTTCCGGGGGTTTTGTTCTTAGGTCGGTTTTTGATTACAAATTCAATTTCATTGCTGGTAATTGGTCCGTTCAGATTTTTTGTTTCTTCCTGGGTCAGTATTCTCTAACAATTCCTTGTATTTCTGTGGTGTCCATAGTGATTTTTCCTTTCTCATTTCTGATTCTGTTTATGTGTGTAGACTCTCTTTTTTTCTTGATAAGTCTGTCTAGGAGTTTATCTATTTTGTTTATTTTTCTCAAAAAATCAGCTATTGGTTTCATTAATTCTATTATTTTATTCTTCTCAATTTTATTTATTTCTTCTCTGATCTTTATTATATCCCTCCTTCCACTGACTTTGGGCCTCATTTGTTTTTCTTTTTCTTGTTTCATTAATTGTGAGTTTAGACTGTTCAGTTTGGATTGTTCTTTCTTCTTTCTTGAGATAAGCCTGTATTGCTGTATACTTTCCTTTTAGAACTGCCTTCACTGCGTCCCACAGAAGTTAGGGTGTTGAGCTGTTGTTTTCATTTGTCTCCATATATTGCTTGATCTCTGTTTTTATTTGGTCATTTATCCATTGATTATTTAGGACATGTTGTCAAGCCCCCATGTGTTTATGGGCTTTTTGGTTTTCTTTGCATAATTTATTTCTACTTTCATACCTTTGTGGTCTGAGTAGTTGGTTGGTACAATCTCAATCCTTCTGAATTTACTGAGGTTCTTTTTGTGGCCTAGTATGTGTTATTCTGGAAAATGTTCCATGTGCACTTGAGAAGAATGTGTGTCCTGTTGCTTTTCGGTGGAGTGTTCTGTAGATAGATGTTAGGTCCATCTGTTCTAATGTGTTGTTCAGTGCCTCTGTCTCCTTACTTATTTTCTGTCTGGTTGATCTGTCCTTTGGAATGAGTGGTGTGTTGAAGTCTCCTAAAATGAATGCATTGTATTCTATTTCCCCATTTAATTCTGTTAATATTTGTTGTACATATTCGGGTGCTCCTATGTTGGGCGCATAGATATTTATAATGGTTATATCCCCTAGTTGGACTGACCCCTTTATCATTATGTAATGTCCTTCTTTGTCTCTTGTTACTTTCTTGTTTTTGAAGTCTATTTTGTCTGATACAAGTACTGCAACTCCAAACACTATTCATTTTTGAGCCTCATCCAAATATCCCCATTGTCTTACTTCAAACAGTAAATGTCATGGAGAAAATGTGATATAATGACCATCCTCATACCTATTACTGCCATTTAACAGTTCTTAATATTTTGCCAAGTTTGCTCCATCTATTTTCAGTTGCTGCTTTTGTTGATGTGTTTTAAAGTACACACATCATGACATTTCACCCCTGTATATTTCAATGCACATCTCTTAAAAATAAAGACATTTTTCTACTTAGCCACAACACTATTATCATATGCAAGAAAGTTAACAATTATTCCTTAATATAACCACTCTGTCTATACTCAAATATGTACAATTGTTCTCCAATTTTTTTAATGCTGGTTTTTCAAACTAGGATCCAATTGGCATCTACACATTTGGTTGTTTTTGCTTTTTAGTCTCTTTTTAATATCTATATCTACTTCTCATCTATATATGCATCTTTACCTACAGGTATATCTTCACTGAGAAAAATGACTGCTCCCAGATGTCATTTACCCAGAAGAGGACACATTGTTGCCAGACCCAACCAAAAGAACAGCCAATTCTTGGGTGGCAAATGTTATAGCCTGCTCTCCTCCCATTATGGCCTTGTTCCCGCCCATCCACTGTAAGAGGTGACTGAATATGGATGAAGCCTCCAGACTTGGGAAAAAAAACCAAAGGATACCCTATATGTGAATCAGTCCCAGATGAAAAGGACTAGTATACTCTCTCTCTGTCTCCCCTAGCCTTTCTTGTATAATTCAAAAGGGCAAGTGGGTGTGACGAGAAGAACATAAGTAGACAATGCCTCAACTCTGCTCCATGACTGTGGAGCAATGTGGCCTTGGACAAGTCATTTCACCTCTTTGAGCCTCATTTCTTTATCTGTAAAATGAAGATAATACCCACTTGTGTGGTTGCTAAGAGGGTGGAATGAATTAACTTATGCAGCATGCCCATCAAAGGAGCACCTTTATTCCTACAAAGCTTAGAGCAGAAATTGATACCTCATCACCAAACTCAGCTCCTCGTCTTCCTGGAGACACAGCTACAGGACATTTCCCAGCCTCCCTTGCAGGTATATGTGGCCATGTGATCAAGCTCCAGTGGTAGAATGTGAGACAATGTGTGCTGTGCAAGCCACATTCAGGTCAGCCTATAAGACCTTCTATGCTTACAGGTCTACAACAACCCTAAAATGACCTAACAAAATCTATGTATCTGGATCCCTGGGTGACTGCATGGAGTAGAGCCCTTGCTGCCAGTGAGGAATATCTGATTTGGACTTTAAGTAAGCAAGAAATAAACATTTATAGTGTTAACTGATTCAGTTTTAGGGTTTATCTTTCATAGCAGCTAGCATTGCTTTAACCAGCACAAAATCATTACCTAGAAGGAAAACCTAAATAGGTTTGATTTAAGCCATCATGGCTTTTGGAAAACCAAATAAGGAACCATACAACTTTTGGGGGGGCATTATTTGAATTTTAATATTGTATTTCATCATCAAATTTATAACACTTTTTTCCATATTTTTATACTTTTAAAAGAACGTTGTGTGTTGTAATCAACAGCATCTCAAATGGCTGACAGCCAGGCCATTGACATAGTTTCCATTGATCACACAATACACAAATTTGGTCACAGCTCCCCACCTTGTCACCCTTTTTTTGTGCATTGTTAGTATTACAGGTGTTGAGTTTAATCACCACATACAATGTCTTCAAAAAGATTCCATGTTGATTTGGCACTGAAGTATAAAGTTATTGTGTGCTGAAAAGGCAAGGAAACAGAGCAGCTGGATATATGATAAAAATCTATGTCTAAAAAAAGACTTAAAAGAGGTCCTTCAATATGCATAAAATGAAAATTCTAAGTGATAGGAAAGGTCTGTATCATGGTTTCCTATCTCTTAGAAATACATTAACAATGGTGTGGATTACAATTGATGGGTGCCTTAGATTTGGTGAAATTGTCAATACGTAGTATGTCAGTGATTTTAACCAAGAAAGGAATCCAATTAAACAATAATGATACTAACAACTTGCACCTGCCAAGAGCCAAACATGTGCAAAGCTCTGCGCTTTACTCAAAGCTGTCTCATTCAATCATCATATCAACTTTGTGAGGGTGTTACTCTTATATACGATTACAAATTGTCCAGAGTGCTATACAGTAAGAGAACAGAGGGCTCTGAGGGTACGTAACACAGAGGAGCATAATTCAGATTGGGAGGGGAGACCTCCCAGAGGAAGTAATAAGACCTGAAAGGCAGCCTTAACGGAGCACTTACCATGTACCAAGTTTGATTCCAGTTTACCTTAGTAATTCACTCAACCCTCATTTAAAAAGTCCTAAAAATATCATTATCAGCTCCGTTTTACAGATGAGAAAACTGAGACAGGGATAGAGAATTTAAATGACTTACTCATAATAACTCAGGTCACCCAGCTAATTAGTGATAAACCTGGGATTTGGACCATGGCAGTCTGGCTCCAAAGCCCATGTGTTTTACCACTTCACTATCCTCTGTACTGATTAAAAGGAGTGAGTCGTCTCCATTTTACCAATAAGGGCAGCAGTAAGTGAGCTGATTACAAGCACAGACTCCAGAGCCAGCCTCCCTGAGTTCAAAGCCAAGCTCTGCAACCGACCAGAAGGGTACTTGACCTTTCTATGTCTCTGTTTCCTCATTTGCTGTGAGGATTACATGAGTTAGTATATTATATAAAGTTCAAATCAGAACTAGAATATAGTATACCCTCAAAAAATTATCTTTGTTATTATCTTTGTACAATGCTCATATTAACTCTAAGGAAACTGAGAGTCAGAGAGGTTTAGCTATTTGTCTAAACCCACATGTTTCAAGAAAGGAATCGGTATTCAAACTTAAATCCATTTACTCAGAAGCCCTTGCTTTATGCAGTACCCCAAAGAGCTGCCTATTAAAGATGTGTCAGTGGTTTAGGTCTTCGTTCCTGAAAGTTTCCAGGAAAGGAGATTCTAAATCCTAACGTGACAGCTCATTTTAACATCCAAACAGGCTCTCTCACTGCCATTCTGCATCTCATTTGTTTTATAAGGTCATTTCCTCTTTGAGAAGCCTGAAGGAAGCTGGAGGCTGACCAGCAAGTTTTCTTTTATATCCTTCATTTTCTGTTCTTCACATTTTCTCACCTACAAAGAAGGCAGAGACCATATCAGAATCTGGCACTTTCCAGGTGCTCAACAAAAAAGTGTGTATGGAGAACAGATTGCTGTTTGTCCCAGGTGGGAAGTGGGAGATGGGTGAAATGGGTGAAGGGGATCAAAGTACATACTCCCAGTTATAAAATAGATAAGTCAAGGGATGTAATGTGCAGCATGGTGACTGTAGCTAATAATACTGTATTGAATACTTGTCAGTTGCTAAGAGTAGATCTTAAAAGTTCTCATGTAAGAAAAACATACCGTAATTATATGTGATTATGAATATTAACTGGACTTAGTGTGGAGATCACTTCCCAATATATACAAATACTGAATCATGTTGTACACCTGAAACTAATATAATGTCAAGTATATCCCAATTGTTTTCTAAAAAGGCAAGAATCATGACATGGATGAATGAACAAACAAGTAAGAGAATAGATGCATGACCTCTGAGGTCCCTCCCACATCGAAGACCCCATGCAACCCTATCTACCCTGGCCCACCCAGCTTGCTTTTCTTTGACCCCCATTTCTTAACCTCTGTTTCTCAAACAAGGGTGTTACAAGGGCATTGTGAGGACAAGGTGAAGTTGAAGTGGCCTTGGTATGTGGTGACATGCTAGGTTTCCTCGTAACTCATTCCCTTGGGCCAGTTTTTGACCAAGAGAGTAGAGATGGAGATATCTGTGTGTGTGCATGTGTACGTGTGTGTGTGCACGTGCACGTGTGTGTGCATGTGGTGTATGTGTGTGTGTTTAGGGGGCAGAGTGCTGACTTGGAAGGTGGCGGGTGAGTAATGGGTGACTGGAGTTCTCACACACATTCCTAACAATTGGTCAAGTTCACAGGTGTTAGAGGCAGAGGAAGGTTCACCATCAACGTAGACCTGGGCCTTTGGTTACAAATCATGGAAACCCATGTCAAACAAGTATAAGGAAAAAAAAGACACGTATTGCTCACAAAACTTGGAATTGCAGGGATGGTACTGGTTTCAGGTATGAACCTAGACATTCAAACAAGGCTTTAACTTTTGTCTCTTTCTCTTTCACCCTGCCCTGTTGCTTTCTGCTCTGGGTTCCATCTTAACTCTTCAGAAAGCAGGCTTTCTCCAAATGATGGCATCCTTCATTGACATCCTTCCAGTTGCAGAGAGCTCTAGCCATCATGACTGTGTTTAAGTTGAGGGCAGAGGGAGACGTTGCAGGGGAGGAAGCTGAGACTCTTCCCTTTTGTTGGAAGCTTTCTCAGAAGCCCCAGAACAGACTTCCCCTCAGGTCTTACTGGCAAATCTGGGTCACATGGATACCTGTAGCTGCAAGGGAGGCTGAGAAAACATCATACAGGGCTGTCATTGGCTTAGATGTATCATGATTCATTGCCTGGGGCTAACCCACAAGGTCACCCTGAACAAAATTGGGGTTTCTTAAACCAGGAAAGATGGCAACTACATTGGGCAGGTAACTAATGGTATCTACCACAACTGAAGGTGTGAAGCAACCTCATTAGATCACGTCATACAAACAGGAGGAAATTTTGCAAAAGTGGAAATGCTGGCTTGACAGAAATAACTGACATTTACATTAGAACTGGGGAACAAGGAGGGGAAAGCCAGGAAAAGTTGAATTAGGGGAGGTGAGCACAGCCCCAAAGGAAAGGACTAGTCCCCTGTGAGACAGCACGTGTCAGGACATTTCCTAGAAAATACAGTATTTATCTAAGGATATTCTGCAGCAGAAGTTCAACATACATAGAGGACTCTTGGTGTGCAAGGAACAAGTGAGAGGTCTCCTTGTCACACACAGTCTGAGTTCTTCCTACTGTTTTTCTTCAATCCACACTATTCATCCTCCAAGGCGACCCTAAGCTGAAGCAACAAAGCTACAGCTACACAAAGGAGAAATTGCTGAAAAATGTTCCGTGATTCCCTAGCACTATGAACGCAAGTCCAGACTTTGCAGTCTGGTCCCACTGCCTCTCCAGCACCACCTCTCACATCCTCCTTCAGCCTCTTGCTCCAGTCCCTCACAGCTCCCTAAACCCAACCTGCACTTTCCTGATCCTAGGATTTTGTTCCCATCGTCCTTTCTGCCCTTTCCTAGCTGTGACATCTCTAAGCCTCCATTTTCTTACCTATAAAATGAGAAGTATCTTCCTTTATTAGGTGTCATGAGAGTCATGAACATGAGACAAAACAGGTTAAGTGCTTAGAATACTGCCTGGCACATGTCGGTTATTAATATTCATTAATCCTTGTGAAATCCTAACAAACGTGATATGCACATTACATACTTATGCATTCCTTCCTGGCTGTATTTGTGAATGAGCATTTCAAGAGGGTGAGCATCGTGAAGCCCAGGGTGACATGTGTGGCTTCCCCTTGCATCTTGCCGTTCTTTGTAGTGGCATGCCAAGCACACAGCTGTTCTTGAATACTTCAACCCAAGAGGACAGACAACCTGATATGGTACAGAATGTGTCCACCCAGGACATGTTGGAGAATGCGGGGCTGGGCTGAGCAGGAAGTCAACCTCCAGGACCGTCCCTCTTGCTGGCTGTGGGGCCACACCAGGAAATGGAGCCCATCCACAATTTCACAGTAGAGGTCTTGGGGCGAGTCAGACGAATGTGTCCATGATGGTGTGCGGTTTAAGGCCTGTGCCAGGCATCTTCCCCCAAAAAGCATGAACATGCCAGTGTGAGGAGAGGCCTGAGCGGCACTTGCATCCCTTCAGGGCCCATCAGCGGTGACTCAGCAGGAAGTCAGCCAAGGCCTGAGTCACTCCCTCCCCTACCACCACACCCAGGGTTTTCCTCCAGGATTTGGAAGGCTGCTTAGAGCTGGAGGTGGAAATCTTCAGTACCTGGGTTACCCAGGCAATGAAATCACTTAACAAAGCTTAGCATTTAAGAGCACACATTCTAGAGGCACACTGCCTAGATTACAGCCTGGCTCTACCTCTTACTTAACCTGGAGCAGATTTCATGTTCTATGGCTATTTTGCCCATCTGTGAATGGGAACAACAGTACCTCCCTCATAGGAGTGAAAGAGTCTAGAACAGTGCATGGTATATTGATAGGGCTCCTCTAACACACCAGGAATGGCCACATCTCAGAGGCTTTGCCCTTGCTGTTTTCCCTGCCTGGAATATTTTAGCCTGTGGGTAAAATTGTAATATTTCGAAAATATCTCACCTGGCTTTAGTGTATCTGCATATCAATAGGCATTCCTCAGGGGTGGAGAATTGTTCACCTTCATACCAATGGGTAATTACCTGCGCAACCAAGGGTTTATCTGAACCTGAGAGGTTAGGGGGAGGTCTTGCTTGCTTCTGCCCAAGCAAGAAAGAGACAACCCCAGACTGCAGTTTGTAAGCAATAAGTGGGTTTTAAACTTTATTTCTCCCTTTGACTGATTTCAGTTTTAGAGGTATTTTGCCCTGGGATTTCCTCTCCTCAGAGTTACATCTGGCATCAATGGCAGGATCTCTGAACCCGAAATCTGTAAAATGGGTGCAACCTATGGGAGGGCTGCGCCTAGAGATGGTGGGGAGATGACTGGAAGCCCCCCTGTGGATGATGGGGCTGCCCCAGCGGATGGAGCAACGGAGGGTGCAGCTTCACCTGTTATTATCCCCCCAGCTGTGGGGCTTCCCATTTGGGAGCCCCTAGTGGGGAACTGGTCTAGGGTAAAGTACCTCCTAGAGGGTTGGGGCCCGGGGCCCTCCCCAGAACTGGGGAAGGGTAGAAACACCGGAAGCTGCAGAATTAGCCCTCCGTGAGACTGCTTGGAGACCTTAGGGAGCCATATAGCAGCTGGCATTGTAGGGTCTCTTTTCATCGAGATAGTGGAAAATGTTATACAGGAGAAAGAGAGGATTATCGAGGGACTTAGGTGGGAGAGACACACTTCAGCATCGCTTGGGGGAGCTGGGTGATAACCTATCGAATGCTGTTAAAGAGAGACAGTTACTGAAAAGGCAGGTCACGCTTCTAGAAGATTCCTTAGCAGTGGCGAGGGGGGAGACAGCAGGAAAAGCCGCGTTGCAGGAGGCCGTGAGGGAGAGGGAGGGAAGGGTAGTGCCTTCAGCCCCAGAAATGGTGGAGGAGGAGCCGTTGGTGGAGGAGCCCAAGGGAGAAGAGGAGGAGGTAGGGCCAAGGGCGGATCTGCTGCCCAGGCCACTGCTGGAGGTACCATCCTCTCCTGTTTAAAAGGCCCACCTAGCTGCTGTAATTAAGAAAATAAAAACGAAACAACTGTGGACTCCCCAGGGGAGCAGCCCCCTCCCCAGGCTGTGGAGCACTCCATGCTCTGCCCCTATACCCAGGATGAGCTGGTGGACACGAGTGTCCGGTATAAGCAGAGGCCATCAGAATCTCTGCCTACATGGCCTTTACGTCTCTGGGATATGGGGGTGGAAAACATTGTGTTGGGTACTGAGATGAGTAGAATGGCTTCCCTGACGACGCACCCTTCCCTCCAGCAGCGGTTGCAAAATGCCCATCATGCCTCAGGGAATCAGACACTTCTGGAATGGCTGACAGCTGCCATCAGGATAGTTTGGCTAATCAGGGTGATTTACCATATTTTCCCAGTAGTTGGAAAAATATGCAGAGCTCCAACAGGTACTGCAGGAATTGGGTATGAAAAACATCATCTATAATATGGACCGCCAGGGCCCTGGTGAGGAAGTGTTCACTACAGGAATGAGAAACCTGGTGCTGCATACAGCTCCCACATCTCTCTTTGGGTCCCTAGTGAATGCTCTTGCACTCCCCCCCCACCCCAGGGCAACCCATAAGTGAAGCTACTCGTACTTTAGCAGATCTGGGGGAGGTTGAAACAATAAGGCACGGAGGGACATACAGGCCATGACTGAAAGGAGAAGTGCAAAAGGCCCCGTGAAGGTCTCAAGGACCCAGATGTGGGTTGATCTGATAAAGGCCAGGGTAGTGATAGAAAAACTCGATGGTCAGCCCAATAGAATATTGTTAGAACTGTGGCACCAATTAAAGCCAGAGCAGCAGTTCCAGCCGCTGAGGTCCAGGACACGGAAACCAAAGTCAAGGCCTCATGCCCGGCCTGTGTCCCGCAAAACTTCACAGGAGACGGTACTCAGGATTTGCCCGAGGAGGATGATCGGGCATTGCAGTTCAACTGAGGGGGCGGGGGGGTCAAAGTCCCCACCTTGTGGGACATGGTGGGGACCAGAGGCCACATGTAGAATTAGCAATTCATTGGTCCCCTGTGAATGTAAAACGTGTCCTGGCGCTGGTGGACACAGGAGCTCAGTGTTCTCTGATTATGGCAAACCTGAGCATTTTCCAGGACCCCTGCTGTGATAGATGGCTATGGGGGTAAGGCAATTAGAGTGAAGAAAGCCCAAATTTCATTGGGGATAGGGTGTTTACCCCCAAAGGAGTATACCATGTACATTTCTCCCATCCCTGAATATATTTTGGGGGTAGATATCCTGCAGGCCCTGTGGTTACAGACCACTGCAGGTGAGTTCAAACTGAGGGTATATGTGGTAAAGGCAGTTCTGAGGGGACATGCTAAGCGCCCACTTTTAGTTCTGCCTGTACCTCGGCAAGTGACAAATACTAAGCAGTATAAATTTCCGGGGGGGGCACAAGGAAATTGGAGAAACTCTACAGGAGTTGGAGAAGGTGGGCATCATAAAGCCCACTGATAGTCCTTTTAATTCCCCAGTGTGGCCAGTGAGAAAGCCAGACAGCTCCTGGCATGTGACTGTAGACTACAGGGAATTGATAAAGTCACACCCCCTTTGCATGCTGCTGTCCCCTCTATAGCAAACATTCTGGACACCCTCAGCCATGAACTGGGAACGTATCATTATGTAGTAGACCGTGCTAATGCTTTCTTCCCTATTGACATAGCACAGGAAAGCCAGGAACAGTTTGCCTTCACATGGGAAGGACGGCAGCGGACATTCACTGTCCTTCCACAGGGATGTCTCCACAGTCCCACCACCTGTCATGGACTTGTAGCCCAGGACTTGGCCATATGGAAGAAACTGCAAACAGTGCTGCTATATCACTACATAGATGATATTATGCTCACATCTGATTCTCTTTCAGATTTAGAAGGGGAAGTTCCTAGATTGTTGCAACATCTACAGGAGAAAGGATGGGCTGTGAACAGCACCAAGGTTCAGGGACCTGGTTTGTCTGTGAAATTCTTGGGGGTTGCTGGTCGAGTAAATCTAAAGTTGTTCCTGAAGCAGCCATAGACAAGGTCCAGGCTTTCCCCACCCCTACCACTGTGGCAGTATTACAAGAATTTTTGGGTCTTTTGGGCTACTGGAGAGTGTTTTTCCCACACTTGGCACAAATTCTGAAGCCCTAATATTGGTTGGTACAAAAAGGCTTCAGGAGGGACTGTGATGAGACATGTGCAGCTGCTTTTACTGCTGCCAAGCAGGCAGTCAAGGCCGTACAGGCCTTGAATGTAATGGACTCATCAAGGCCCTGTGAGCTAGATGTTCATGTAACCGAAGATGGTTATGGATGGGGGTCTTTGGCAGCAGCTTGAATGGACACGCCAACCTATTAGATTCTGGTCACAACTGTGGAAAGGAGCAGAGGTCCAGTACACCTTGATAGAGAAGCAACTGGCTGCTGCGTACCACGCCTTGCTGACTACAGAGCCCATTGCTGGAACAGCTCCAAGCAAGGTAATAACCACCTATCCCATTGCGGGGTGGGTGCAAGACTGGACCCAAAGGCCATGGAGTGGCATAGCACAGACATCTACACTGGCCAAATGGGGCGCATATTTACAGCAGCGCAGCACCCTCTCTACTAGCCCCTTAACTGGAGAACTCTAATGCTTATTGGGGCCAGTGACCTATACCAGTGGAAAGCAGGAAGAACTAGTTTTTCAGCCTTGGTTGCCGAGACTCCTTATCAGGAGGGAAAAGCCCCTTTTCCTGAAGATGCTTGGTACACAGACATGCTCCAGTTGTGGGCAGCCCCCAAAGTGGAGGGCTGTGGCTTTCCATCCTAAGACTGAGACAATATGGATGGAGGATGGAGAGGGGAAGAGCAGTCAATGGGCTGAGTTGCAGGCTGTATGGCTCGTGATCACCCAGGAGCCTTCCCCCATAGTTGTCTGCACTGACAGCTGGGCCGTCTGTCGGGGCTTGACCCTGTGGCCACCGACATGGTACCATACCAACTGGATGGTTTGTCACTGGCCCCTTTGGGGGCAAGAGTTGTGGCAAGACCTATGGGACTCTGGTCAGACTAAGTCTGTTCCCGTATATCATGTGACTGGCCATTTGCCTTTGGCATCCCCAGGGAATGATGAAGCAGGCACATTGGCCCAGGTGCACTGGCTAGAACGAAAGCCTGCCTCTGGTGTGGCCCAGTGGCTATACCAGCCTATGTTGCACACGGGAGAAAAGACATTGTGAGCTGTAGCCCATCGGTGGGGCTTGCCATTGACCTCTGAAGAAGTCAGCAGAGCCCGGAAGGAGTGCCTTGTGAGCTCTAAGGGGGACTCACACCGAGTCCCACAGCAGCATGGGATAATAGTAGGGGTTGATACCTCTTGTCAGGTGGCAGATACACTATATGTCTCTGCCCATATCAGAAGGATATTGGTGTGCCATGACTTGTGTGGACATGGCTACTGGACTATTGGTTGCTTTTCCTGCATGTCATGCAGATCAGCAAACCACCAAGAGGGGCCTGGAGCGTCTCTTTGCAGCCTATCGCTGGCCAGAGAGGATTGAGAGTGATCAAGGCATGATAGAGAGGTACAACAGTTTGTTGAAATCTGGCCTGAAGTTACCAATAATCTACAGGGCTGGTTAGTTTGCCTGTGTACAGTGCTACAGCATTTGAATGAGAAGCCATGTAAAGGAGCCTTGAGCCTGTGGACATGCTAACACACATTGCTGCCTCTCTTATACAACTGCATGTGCAAACCAAAGAGGAGTTACTGAAGCCAGGATATGGCCAGCAGAGCAACATTCTGCTGCCAGCCCCTACTGCATTAAACCCTGTAGACACTGTGGAATGGACATGGCCCTGGACATTTTGACACATGGACCAGCAATGGCTGGACCGTCTGGCACATTGGTGAAAAGACCTGGAAGCTGGCCTCCTGTGTATTCCTGGAGTAAAAGCATACTGGCCCCCAAAGATCATGGTAGCATACCCAAAACATCCAGGAGGTAAGAGCATCTTGCAGGGAAGTTTTGTTTTATCTTTATGGGCAGTGCATGTATCTCCCGTAGTCCTATATATTGACCCATCTGTAACTCCCACAGGGAGGCAGGTGAAAGTCTGGTATTCTGGACCAGGACGAGATTTCATTCCTGCCACTGTCCTATCACAGGAGTATTCTCTTGCATGTATCCTACGTGATGGACAAGATTTGCCTATGCTGGTGTCATTAAAACATGTATCTTATCGCCCTTAAGGTTATTTTGTCTTACAGTCCTTGTGGCCTGAATGCGCCCCCTGGCTGCAGCTGCCGCCTGATGATTGCTCTGAACCCTCTACCTCTTCAGCTACTGCTTGTCTATGGAATGGGCGAGCTACAGACTGAATCTGCATAAGATTTTGAACCTAGCTGAATCCTCCTGCTTGAGGATTATCATGATTTTATTGCTGTTGCTTTTGTTAAGTCATTAGTCTGGTCACAATGCTCCAGTTTTCTCGCCCAGGGACCATTGCAGAAGAAGGAGAAGGAGTAGATTGTAAGGCAAGATTTCTGGAGGGGTCGCCTGTGAGTAAAATTGTAATATTTCCAGAATATCTTGCCTGGCTTTAGTGCATCTGCATATCAACAGGCATTCCTCACGGGTAGAGAGATGTTCATCTTCATGCCAATGGGTACTTACCTGGGCAACTGAGGGCTTATCTGAACCTGAGAGGTTAGGGGGAGGCCTTGCTTGCTTCCGTGTGAGCAGAATAGAGACAGCCCCAGACTACAGTTTGTGAGCAATAAACGGGTTTTAAACTTTATTTCTCCCTTTGACCGACTTCGGTTTTAGAGGTATTTTGCCCCGGGGTTTCCTCTCCCAGACTCATACCTGGCACAGTTGGCAGGATTCCTCTGAACCTGAAATCTGTCATAAAGGGTGCGACCTTTGGGAGGGCTGCCCCTAGAAATGATGGGGAGAAGTGGCACTCGCGCCGAGGGACATGTGTCTACACTCGTGTGATAGTGGAGGCGCCACCACCGCTGCTGGCTGTGCGGACCCCGGCCCGTGTCCTAAGCCTAAGGCTACTGCTTCTGCCACTGCTGCTGCTCCTGCTCCTGCAGGAGCCTGGTCACAACTATGGAAAGGAGCAGAGGTCCAGGTTGCCTTGATAGAGAGGCAACTGGCTGCTGTGTACCACGCCTTGCTGGCTATGGAGCCCATTGCCAGAACAGCTCCAACCAAGGTAATAACCACCTGTCCCATCGCAGGGTGGGTGAGAGACTGGACCCAAAGGCCACGGAGTGGTGTGGCACAGACACCTACTGTATATCATGTGACTGGCCATTTGCCTTTGGCATCCCCAGGGAATGATGGAGCAGACACACTGGCCCAGGTGCGCTGGCTAGAAGAGCCTGCCTCTGATGTGGCCCAATGGCTGTGTTAGGCAGGAAAATAGATATGAGCGGGGTGGAAACAGAACAAGGTCAGTAAAGCCCACTAGAAAGGACTCAGTTAAGCAGTTAAAAGTAGAAATCCAGAAAAGACTCAGAGTTAAAGTTAATCAGTTAAAGCTCAAAAGGTGAAGAGCAACTTGGTCTTGAATGTTTGAATATTCTGCAGATAAAGAGAGGTATCCGAGCACAGCACACGTCCTCATTGTGTCAATAAGATCATTGTAAGATTTACTCTAGCCGGCTAAAAGGCCCACCTATAAACAGCATAATAAAGACAGGGAGATATCACCTTAAAGCCAAAATTGCATTTTGAAAAGAAACCCAGGAAGTTAAGAAGGAAGGTTCTTAATATACTCTTTAGCAAACAAATAACTCTGCCCACCTTGGAGGAAGGGCAGACAGTCTTGATTGATAAGCTAATTTTGCAGAACTACCTAGAGGGTTGACTGATAAGAAACTTAATGTCTCATCAAAGATACTTGAGACCACTTAACAAGCCCACACCCTAGCCCTTTGTCACATTCCTGAAAAATCCTTAAAAGGGGGAACCCCCAGCCTTTCAGGGTGCTCCTCTCAGGTCACCCACACTTTTCAAGTGTGTAACTTTAACTTTTCCCAACCTTTCAGGGAGCTCCTCTCTCTGAGGTCGCCCGCACTTTCTAAGTGTGTAACCTTTTAATCTTAAACTCTTTCTCTCCAACCTTTCAGGGCACTCCTCTCTCTCTGAGGTCGTCTGCAGTTCTTTCACTCTAAGTAACTTTAAATAAAACTTTTACTCTGCTTCACTACTGTGTCTCTGCCCTTCAATTCTTTGTCGAGGCAGGGACAAGAACTGACGAAAATACACAACCTCTCTCCCCCCAGCAGCTACACCAGCGTTTGTTGCTTGCCAGGCAAATACAATGTGGGCCCATCGGTGGGGCTTGCCATTGACCTTTGAAGAAGTCAGCTGAGCCAGGAAGGAGTGCCCTGCATGTAGTGCAGATCAGCAAACCACCAAGAGAGGCCTAGAGGGTCTCTTTGCAGCCTATGGCTGGTTGTCCGTGATTGAGAGCAATCAAGGCACCCACTTTATTTGACATGTGTTGCAAGGATGGGTGCAGCAATTAGGAATAAAATGGACATGGCCCTAGACATTTCAACACATGGACCGGGGATGGCTGGCCCTTCTGGCACCTTGGGGAAAAGGCCTGGAAGCTGGCCTCCTGTGTATTCCTGACTGGCCCCCCACAATCACGGTTATTTCTACAGTCCTTGTGTCCTGGCTGTGCCCCCTGGCTGCAGCTGCCACGTGATGGCTGGAATGGACGAGCTTTGGACTTAATCTGCATGGGACTTTGAACCTACCTGAATCCTTTGGTTTGAGAATTATCATGATTGTGTTGCTGTTGTCAGGAAAAAAATGCTTAAAGGGAGGCTTGACTTTGTTTAATGTTTGGTAAAAGTTTTGTGAGTAATCTAGCATGGTTGTTAGGAATGAGTTAAGTGTAGAAACATATTTTGTGCTTAGTGAGAGATTGTGCTGTAAAGTACATTTACTCAATCTGCATAGGCTGAATCCTCTGGTTGAGGATTATCAAGATTTTATTGCTGTTGCTATTGTAAGTTACTAGATTGGTTGGAAGAGGGGGAGATTTGGTTGCAAGGCGAGATTTCTGGAGGGGTGGCCTATGGGTAAAATTGTAACATTTCCAGAATATCTCCCCTGACTTTAGTACGTCTGCATAACATAGGTGTTCAGAGGTGGAAAGAAGTATGGCTTTAGTGCATTTGCATCATGCCTCAGGGGTGGAGAGAAGTTCATCTCCACATCAGTGGGTATCTATCTGGGCAAGAAGGGCTTATCTGTACCTGAGAGGAGAGGGGGAGGGCCAATTTTTGGCTTCTGCTGGAGGAGGAAAGAGAGAAACGGCCCCAGACCGCAGTTTGTGAGCAATAAACAGGTTCTAAACTTTATTTCTCCCTTTGACTGATTTTGGTTTTTAGAGGTATTTTGCCCTGGGATTTCCTCTCCCCGGACTAACAGTCTGTTTTCTTCACTGCTCTATTCCCTACATCTAAAATAGTGCTGACACATAGCCACTCTCAATAAGCATATGTGGAATGAATGGAAGTGAGTATCAGCTTATTCACCATGACTTATCGTGATTATCGTTCTCATCAGTCAAGGTCACCATAAAGATCACCATTATTACTCCATTACAATGAGAATCAGAGAAAAGTTCAGTTTAAAACTTTTCCACATTCTGCAAATCTGCCTTTGGTTCACTAGTATTTGAATAAATAGACTCTCAAAGCTTGGAGACATCTACTGTTAGGGTGGAAACCGCTGTTAGCCACAGGGGCTGGGCAGATGGCCGGCCGATAGAATAGGTGATTCAGCTGGGTCCCAGAGGGAGGGGTGGGAGCTAGGGAAGGTGGGAATTCAATGGCCTAATGGCATTTAAATTCAAATTAAAAGGTAATCTCTACTAACCAAAGACACTGTAAACTGCATTTCCTGATTCCAGACTCTAACTGTATATTTACATCACCCATTTTATCTCACTGATTTTAAAATATTGAAATATATATATGACTCAGAGCCTCCATTCTCTCATCACCATGACATCAAGACCCCAGGTGGGCTTCACAGGTCCAACAGTTCCAATCTCAGCCACCCTATTTGGGCTGCTTTGCTGCCCTGGTTACACTCCCAGAGTTCAGCTGGGGGCAACTCACTGGTGTATTTCCAAAGCCCAGCTGACCTCATGACACACAGGAATGAGTGAATGAATGACTGAGTAACTTGATGGCTCAGAGGAGGCAGACACAACGGCCCTTCCTGGCCCCCATTATTCAATCCTCTGTAACTCCAGGAAAGCATTTACTGTCCAGCTGGAATCTCCAGGGAAGACTATTTCTCTCCTACTCCTCTAAGGTGAAGGTCTGTTAAAAAGAAACTGATTCACATCGTAAGAGGGAACTCTTAAGGCAATATGCTGCATCTGCAGAGATCAGAGAGACCCCACCCCCTCCCCAAGGACAATGGGTGGGAACTTGTCTCTTGTTTGAATAAAGGCCCATCCTGGTGAATTTCCCAAACACAGACAGACAGCTCCAAAAGTGTAGGGCCTTTACTCCTAGAAACCATCCTCCCCTCTCCCCCCACCCCCATGGCAGTTTCTTATTAAAATAGAAAGAAGGAGTTAAGTTCCCCCCTCACCCACACCCCCAACATTCTGATGGGGGAATGGAGCCTAAACAGACTTGAGTTCTAATCTTCACTGGCTGGGTGACCTTCACGGTCCCTGAGGCTCCGCTTCTCATCTGTGCAATGGGAAGAACAATTGAGTGACCTGATTGGGTAGTGGGAAGATTAACTGTGAGCCATGCCACCTCCTGAATTAGCCCCTCCCTCACCCTCAGCTCTCCCTCGCCGGTGGGCAGCTCACACACACACACACACACACACACACACACACACACACACACACACACTGCCCAGCCCAGCCCCCATCCCTGCATGTAGACCCATGAAACGTTAGCTATTGCCATCCTTACTGCTATTTAGGTGCACCCTCTGAACACGGAGCTGAGCCGACCATCCCACAGGTCAGTGCTCAGTGCAGCTACGACCCCGCCTCAGGGTAGCAAATCTGATGCAACAAGAGAAGCATGTTCACGCAGCTGGAGTGAGATCCCAGCCCCATCGGTGACGTCTGCATTGCCCACGGCCGTTGGCTGCTCCCTGTTAGTGGCCCCATGTCCCCTCTGACCCTGGCCATTCCCTCGTAATAACCATTTTTATAGAAGCCTTAAAAGATCACTACTCATTGACAAACACAGGAGTGGGTATTTTCAGGGAATTTCTGCCAGAAACATACCAGGCAAAGACATCACAGGAAGCCCTGCCAGCCCTGTGACCTGGAACACATCACTCAACCTCGTTTTTTCTGAGCTCCCACAGCACCTGGTGCTGACCCCAGCGGTAGCACTCACCTCACAGGTCTCAGCCTGTTTGCTCATCTGTCCTGCACTGCTCTGCCAGCGCCTCCAGGGCTAGGATGGAGTGAGCGGCACCCGGTATGGCTGAACAAATACTTCTTGGCTGTAAATATGAATGGAGGCTGTCCAGAGAGACTTTCTCTTCCATCCCCATCCCTCCCTATTAGGGGAACAGGGGGCAGGTGCAAAGGTCCAGGGACTCCCAGACTTTCTTCTCAATGTCCTCCTGAGCTGAGCCTCAGGGCCTGTCTGCATGCCCAACAATTCTTTCTCTTTGTCTTTGACACACAGTCTCTGAGTCTAAGCCTTAAGTGGCTCAGAGGGTAGTGAAAAGATCTACAAGTCCAGAGGCTGATCTAGGATATGAGTTTACTGCTAACCTGCTCCATAACCTCAGGCAAATAACTTGGGCATCCCTCTAAACCTCTGGTTTCTAATCTTCAAAGATGGTAAAACAAAATCCATTGCAGGGCTACCAGGTGTTTAGCCACACATTCATATCATCAACTCATTTGATCTGCAACACAAAGAGTTAGACTATGTAATCTCTGAATTTTTTCTGGGAAAGGCTTCATTCCCAGAAGCAACCAGAATGGTTGCTTTCAAAACCATTCCAGCTCGCAGTCTAGAGAAAGGGCGGTGACAGCACACAGAGCACAAGCCAGGCTGACCTGGCTTTAATCTCTGGGCTGAGCCTCAGTTTCCTGCTCTACAGAGTGGGCCCAGTAGCATCTCCCTCACAGGGCTGCCTGGAGGATAAAATGGGACGGGGCATGGAGGAGGCCCACGCTGCACTTAGCCCACAGGACACACACAGCAAGGCTCGGCCAGTGTCAGCTCCTGCCCCTTTCCTGAACTACTCCCAGATCCGATCCGAGCAGCAGTCTTCATGCAAATTATTTCTGCTAATCCCTAAAGTCATTTGCTTGGGTTCAGTTTGTGAGAAGGAAGCCCAGAGTTGCACCTGATGGTCTGAGAGTGCTGACGACAAAGGTTTCACTTCTGCAGACCACGCTCCAAGCCACAGCGTCAGATGGTTGCCACAGACCCTAACGACACCAGCCTTTCTCTTGAGACCCTGCTGCCCAAGAACAAATACATTTCTCTAAGAAAAATAAAACTTTTTTTAATTTTAAAATGTCCCCCTTCACTGTACCAGGTGCAGTCCAGAACTGGGGTCGCTTTCTATGAGAAGCCTTCTTTGACCCGTATTTACAAGTTCAGCCCATAACCCACCTCTGGCAAGTCCTCACTGCCCACTCCTGCTTTATTTTTCTCCACAGCACTTACATCACAGAACATCCACACTTCACTAGCAGGCAAACGCTGGGGACTGGGGACTGCAGAGCTGCGTTCACTGCAACGCCTCCAGGGCTGAGAGCGGGAGCTACAGGAGCAGGCACTAAATACGTGTGTTAAAAGAATGAGTCTAAGCCTGAGCTGAAGCCAAGCTGGGAGTTACGGCCACATAATAATAAAAAAATCACGAGAGACCCTCATTTCACTGTTTGCAAAGCTCACACACAGTATTATTTTCTAGGTGAAGAAACCTAACTCAGACGGATGAAAAGTGTCTGGAAAACAGAGGAAGCTCTTCGGGCCTCCTCACTTCCCTTCTCTAATCTCATTTTTCCTTATCTGCAAAATGAAAAGATGTAGACTAGGTCCCTTCTGGGGCTAAAAATTTTAAATTCTTAAATCCTATGGCCTGGTTGTTAACCCTTTAAAGACTAACTAGAATGGCATTACCCACAAGTCATAATTGCAGGATCAGGACAAGCTGAACCCTCAGTCCTTCTGATTCTGTTTCCAGTTCTCTTTCAGACCTCACTCCCCCGGGGGATGTTCTGGCTGCGTCTGCTGAGACACTCCAACAAAAGCACAAAGTAAGTTCTATATAATGATGAGTTGTGGTAGCTGTTAGACAGTCAAAGCAGGCAATTTATTGAGTTTTTAAAAAAATCCCTCTGCATTTGACTGGGTTTCTTCTAGTCTCCAGCACAACTGCCTGTCTCTAGGCTCTCCTCTAGGCTGTCTGTCTTACATACCACCTGGAAACTAAGTGAACAAAACTTTGCTTTCAGGAAGTCAGAAAACCTCAGTGGCTCCCCACTTCCAATAGAATACTGCCCTAACCCTTTTAAGATTATCTCTCCACCCCGCCCTGATTTGTTGCCCCAGAATTCTCTGCTTCAATCAATTCAAGTCATTCATTCGTTCATTCAATAATTATATATTACTTTCCATCTATGTGCCAGGCACTGTTGTGATGAACAAGATAAATTGTTGTCCTCATGAAGCATATATTCTAGAAGAGAAAAGATGATGGTAAACAAGTATTTCAGATTATTTCAGATAATGATGAGGATAATAACTAACATTGCTGTTGTGCTGTGATAATAGCACAAATGAAGCAAGATACAGTGATAGAAAGCAGTGGAACTACCTTAGATCCTGTGTTTAGGAAGTCCTCTCTGTGGGGCCACATTTAGGGAAAGCCTGAGAGAGAAGAAGGGGACAGCCACGTGGAGCCCTGGGAGCAGAGTGTTCCGGACAAAGAACAGCAAGTGCAAAGGCCTGAAGATGGTAACAGGCTTCAAATGTCCTCAGGCTGGGAGGGGCCAGCATGGCCAAAGCAACATGGGCCAGCAAGAGGGTGGCAGGGGCCAGCTTGGGCAGAGTCCAGCTTCATCTGATCTACATTTTTTTTTTGCTATCATTAATCTACAATTACCTGAGCAACATTATGTTTACTAGACTCCCCCCATCATCAAGTCCCCACCACCAACCCCATTACAGTCACTGTCCATCAGCGTAGTAAGATGCTTTAGAATCACTACTTGTCTTCTCTCTGTTGTACAGCCCTCCCCATGGCCCCCTCCACATTACGTGTGCTAATCGTAATGCCCCTTATTCCCCTTGCCCCTCCCTTCCCACCCCTCTTCCCCAGTCCCTTTCCCTTTGGTAACTGGTAGTCCATTCTTGGGTTCTGTGAGTCTGCTGCTGTTTTGTTCCTTCAGTTTTTTTTTCTTAGTTCTTATAGTCAAAATAAGAGTGAAATCATTTGATACTTGTCTTTCTCCCCCTGGCTTATTTCACTGAGCATAATACCCTCTAGCTCCATCTATGTTGCTGCAAATGGTAGGATTTGTTTTCTTCTTAGGGCTGAATAATATTCCATTGTGTATATGTACCACCTCTTCTTTAACCATTCATCTACTGATGGACACTTAGGTTGCTTCCATTTCTTGGCTATTGTAAATAGTGCTGCGATAAACATAGGGGTGCATCTGTCTTTTTCAAACTGGGCTCCTGCCTTCTTAGGGTAAATTCCTAGGAG
Source organism: Smutsia gigantea (assembly GCA_032199065.1). Lineage (NCBI taxonomy): Eukaryota > Metazoa > Chordata > Mammalia > Pholidota > Manidae > Smutsia > Smutsia gigantea. The sequence continues at coordinate 9,199 of JAVSCE010000863.1, read as the reverse complement.
TGAAATTCCTGGGTCAAATGGTTTTTTGTTTTTTGGGTTTTTTTTTTTTTGCTACTGATCTACATTTTAAAAGATGACTCTGGCTACAGTGCAGAGAATGAACTGTGGATAGTACAAGAAGCAAGGGGATCGGTTTGGAGGCTTTTGAAGAGTCAAGGTGAGGGTGATACAGCTTGACCCCGAGGGTGGCAGTGCAGGCGGAGGGAGGAGGCGGGATCGCGGATGTTTTTGGGAGTAGAACTAACAAGTCTCGCTGATGGTGATTCATTAGGGATTGACAGAAGGCAGCAGGGATAGGGGTCAAGATTTTACTCTCATTGCCCTTCCCAACAAGACTTTATGCTATTGTCCCCCATTTTCTTTCTATGTCTACTCTCTACTCTGTTTTTTCTTCACCAACTTGACACCTATCCATTTTCGTGGGCTGCTCCTGCCCCACCATTTCTAGTAACACCTTCCTTTTCTGCTTTCTTCAGTCCCAGGAATCTTCCTTCCCCGAATCTCTAGTTCCTTGTGTGTGTGTATCCATCAGTAGGCACTGAGATAAATTTCTCCTTTGATGGCTGTGTTCTGCCTTCTTCCCCTATTAGGTTATCAGTTCCCTAAGCATAGCTATCCCAGTAAAATTGTAGGATGGGATGGCATGTTAGCTACGGGCCCAGCCAGAATCTCATTTATTAGTGACATCAGATAAGTTATGACTTCTCTGGGTCTCATCATCAGAATTGAAAAAAAGGGGCCAGAGGTGTGATTAAATAAATGATGCATATGAAGTGCTTACTATGTACAGTGGCTGGCCTGGAGTAAGCCCTCAAATGATAGCTGTGGTTATTATTCACAAGACAGTTGTGCTGCTTATGGCTATGACTTTGGGCAAGTTGTTTTTCTTCTTTGAGTCTCAATTTTCTCATCTGTAAAATGGGATGTAGATAGAATTCAGCTCTAAGATTTTCTTGATGCCTCTGTTCTATTTGTTAACACTTCAGAATCCACTTTTATTTTACCCAAAACCCAGTGATGTGATTTATTCTTTGTAATGTTGCACTGCCCTCTATTGGAGGTACTCTGCCAGCATTTGTTGGATCCTTAAATTAGCAGATGCTTCAACCGAAGCCCACATCTCCCTCATGTGTTTTCTCAGAACAATCTTTTTCTAACACATCTTTCCAATGTAGCCATGATTATTTTTACCAAAAAAAGGGGGGGGTTCTTTTTCATTTAAAATTATGTCCTTATTTGATTCGTTTTTTAGGACCATGTAATAAATGTTTGGGTTTTTCATTAATTAACCTTCTTAGCAAATTTTCAGTTAACGAAAATCTTGCAAGAATCACTCTATATCTTTCACCTAGATTCCCCAAATGCTAATATTTTACCCCATGTGCTTTATCATTTTCTCTTTCTCTAAGTCCTTCTCTCTTCCTACATATATAATACACACACACGAACACATGCACACACCTATACATGCATATGTATGTAATGCATACATATTTTTTCCTGAATCATTTGAGATTAAACTACAGATATGAAACCCTTTTCCCCCTCAATACTTTATTAATGATGATGTGACATAAAATCTTCAGACTTTATTCAAATTTCTCAAATTATCTCAATAATCTCCTGGTAGCAGGAAAACCCCACAGCCCATTTTACATTCAATCGGCAGGTCTCTTCAGTTTCCTTTACTCTGGAATAGTTTCAATTTTTTTTCTTTGTCTTTTAAGACATTGATATTTTTGACGAATACAGGCCAGATAGTTTGTAAGTGTTCCTTTAGTTGTTGGATATCTCCTAATGATTAGATTCCAGCTGTGCATTTTTGGCAGTAGTACCATAAAAATTTACAGCTTTTTGAATTACAAAAAAAAAGAAAATGGAGCGGTATGTTTTCAGGAAAGATATGCAATAATGATATAAAAATTGTCATAATCATGTATTTATTTGTTTATTTACATAGATATTTGGGGAGCTTTTAAAAAATACTGCTGCCCAGCCCCACCCCTAGAAATTCTGATAAAATTAGGATGTTGCTTAAGTATTAGCATTTTTAAAGGTTTCCAGGTGCTTCTAATGTGCAATCAGGGTTGAGGGTCATTGATTTCTATTCTGCTAACTCCAAAAAGAACTTTACGTAAGTTACAGAATCCATAAAAATACAAAAAGATAAGATAAATTGGAAGAATGGGAAGTCTCATAGCTTGCTCTGGGTGGGCGATACATTTAGCAGGGTACCATACATTTGCTCTAACGAACAACATGAAGATAATGAAATAATGTTAAAGGTGGAAACCCAGTTTTAAAATGCCATCTACAAAGTAAAACCACATTGTACCTAGAAAAAAGAAGAAATAAACCAAAAATAGTGTCAGTGGTTGGATTTGAATGGTGACATTATGGGTTGTCTTTATTTTTTCCACACTTTTCTTCATTTTTCAAAATTTCATTTGAGGTATTTTTTATGATTAAAATGTTTTCAAAATATCAATACAATTAAAATAATTCATTTGCATAGCATTTAATTTACAAAACTCACATCCTCCCATAATAGTAATAATAAGTAAAAGGTAATAATGATTTATTGAATGCTTACTATGTGTCAGGTACTTTACATGAGCAAAAAAAAGCCTACTCCACAGGCTTTACATAGATTCTCTTTTAATCCTTACAGCCCTTCTGTGAGGTAGCAACTATTACTAACTCTATTTTAGAAGATGAAGAAACAGACTCAGAAAGGTTAAGTTACTTGCCCAAACTCAAACAGCTTCCAAGTGTCAGAGCAAATATTACTCTAAAGCTTTAATATTTAACCTACTAAGTACATTCCTATCTAACTGCTAGAAAATATGGGTACTCTGATGCAAACTCCTCTAAATTCAGCTGTTTTTCATGTTTGTGAAAGGTTATTTTCCGTATCAGATAATGTTTAATATGAAAAATGCCTTGGTATGCTTTGGTTAATAGCTTTGAAAATGAAATTAAAACTCTTGTTATACTTTGGTAAGTAGCTTTTCCACCAGCATTCAGGAATGTGTTTTTTTCTAAAAAGCAAATCCACAAAATAAATTACAATACTTAGGCAATATTTTATAATTTCATTTATAATCAGGATTTCAAATGATGCAATATTTAAAAATATTTTTAAAAAGGAAATCAAACAATATCTTTCATGCTTTTCCCAGGCATCAAGACCAAACATTTTTACTGAGATCTGTTTAAAAGGCTCAGGAATAGGAAAACAAAACCTTAAAGTCTGGTTTGGTTTAGTGTAGCTGAGTTTTAATTGCCTTTGTTTTTAAGAAAAAAGATTGAAAAAATATGTGGGCCTTCCACTGTGAGTTATAGAACATACACGGGGCTGGGGGTCAGGAGCCCTGGATTTTAGTTAAGTCACTTCCTCTTTCTGGATTTTTATGTCTTTTAGATAAAACAAAGGGATTGGACCAATCTCTAAGGAACTTCCCAGCTCAAAAATGTGTGATTTTACAGCTAGATTGCCCTGCCTTGTTCCGTATTACCTCAATCTAAGGAGAAACTGAGGCGGCAGTCCACTCCTGGGACTGAATAGTCCCAAGATGGTGCCATCCTTGATTCAACAGAAATGAGTCAAGTGTTCTCCCTGTCCATCCTCCATCCGCTGAGGCAGATCTCAGCTTTACCCAGAGAATGGTGGCCCCAGAAAGAAAAAAGAAAACTAAAAGGAAGCAGAATAACTGGATAAAAAGAAGTAAGATAAAGGAGCAGAAAGAAAGTGAAGGGGGAAGATGTCCCTTTTTGTTAAAGATTTGCATATACTTAGACATCCCTGCTAAGTGAAGTAAGTCAGAGAAAGACAAATACCATATGATTTCACTTAGATGTGGAATCTAAAAACAAAAACAAAAACAAAAGCAGAAAAAACTCAAAGTGAACAGACTATAGTGGTTGCCATGGGGGGAGGATAAGTGAAGAGGAAAAAAGTTAGTGAGAAAGTTTGATTAACTTGATCTGGGTGATGGTTACATGAGTATATACACATGTCAAAATTCATTGAGGTGTACATGAAGATTTGTGCATTTTATTGTATATAGCTCTGTGGGTAACATTGTAACATTTCCAGAGTATCTCAACGGGCTTTAGTGCATTTGCATATCCTCAGGAGTAGAGAGAAGTTCATTTCCATGTCAATGGGTAATTACCTAGGCAACTGAAGGCTTGTGGAACCTGAGAGTTTAAAGGGAGGGGATGGTTTCCATGCTTGTTTGTTTGCTTCTTCAGGAGCAGAGGAGAGAGACGGCCCTGGACTGCAGTTTGTAAGCAATAAACAGGTTTTAAAGTTTATGTCTCCCTTTCACTGATTTCAGTTTCTAGAAGTATTTTGCCCTGGGATTTCCTCTGCCCAGACTTATATCTGGCGGCAGTCAGCAGGGTGCCCCTGAACCTGAAATCTATCATAATGGGTGCAACCCTTGGGAGGGCCGCTCCTGTGGATGATGGGGTGGCCCCAGTGGATGCAGCAATGGAGGGTGAAGCTTCACCTGTTATTATCCCCCCAACTGTGGGGCTTCCCATTTGGGAGCCCCTAGTGGGGAACTGGTCTAGGGTAAAGTACCTCCTAGAGGGGTGGGGCCCTCCCCAGAACTGGGGAAGGGTAGAAACACCAGAAGCTGCAGAACTAGCCCTCCGTGAGACTGCTTGGAGACCTTAGGGAGCCATATAGCAGCTGGCATTGTAGGGTCTCTTTTCATCGAGATAGTGGAAAATGTTATACAGTAGAAAGAGAGGATTATCGAGGGACTTAGGTGGGAGAGACACACTTCAGCATCGCTTGAAGGAGCTGGGCGATAACCTATGGAATGCTGTTAAAGAGAGACAGTTACTGAAAAGGCAGGCTATGCTCCTAGAAGATTCCTTAGCAGCGGCGAGGGGGGAGACAGCAGGAAAACCCACAATGCAGGAGGCCATGGTGGAGGGGGAGGGAAGAGCGGTGCCTTCAGCCCCAGCGATGGAGGAGGAGGGAGGGGGGGAGAAGAGGAGGAGGTGGGACCAAGGGCGGATCTGCTGCCCAGGCCACTGCTGGAGGTACCATCCTCTCCTGTTTAAAAGGCCCACCTAGCTGCTGTAATTAAGAAAATAAAAACGAAACAACTGTGGACTCCCCAGGGGAGCAGCCCCCTCCCCAGGCTGTGGAGCACTCCATGCTCTGCCCCTATACCCAGGATGAGCTGGTGGACACGAGTGTCCGGTATAAGCAGAGGCCATCAGAATCTCTGCCTACATGGCCTTTACGTCTCTGGGATATGGGGGTGGAAAACATTGTTGTGTTGGGTACTGAGATGAGTAGAATGGCTTCCCTGACGACTCACCCTTCCCTCCAGCAGCGGTTGCCAAATGCCCATCATGCCTCAGGGAATCAGACACTTCTGGAATGGCTGACAGCTGCCATCAGGATAGTTTGGCTAATCAGGGTGATTTACCATATTTTCCCAGTAGTTGGAAAAATATGCAGAGCTCCAACAGGTACTGCAGGAATTGGGTATGAAAAACATCATCTATAATATGGACCCCCAGGGCCCTGGTGAGGAAGTGTTCACTACAGTAATGAGAAACCTGGTGCTGCATACAGCTCCCACATCTCTCTTTGGGTCCCTAGTGAATACTCTTGCACTCCCCCCCACCCCAGGGCAACCCATAAGTGAAGCTACTCGTACTTTAGCAGATCTGGGGGAGGTTGAAACAATAAGGGCACGGAGGGAAGTACAGGCCACGACTGAAAGGAGAAGTGCAAAAGGCCCCGTGAAGGTCTCAAAGACCCAGATGTGGGTTGATCTGATAAAGGCCGGGGTAGTGAAAGAAAAACTCGATGGTCAGCCCAATAGAATATTGTTAGAACTGTGGCACCAATTAAAGCCAGAGCAGCAGTTCCAGCCGCTGAGGTCCAGGACACGGAAACCAAAGTCAAGGCCTCATGCCCAGCCTGTGTCCCTGCAAAACTTCACAGGAGACGGTACTCAGGATTCGCCCGAGGAGAATGATCGGGCATTGCAGTTCAACTGAGGGGGCGGGGGGGTCAAAGTCCCCACCTTGTGGGACATGGTGGGCCCAGAGGCCACATGTAGAATTAGCAATTCATTGGTCCCCTGTGAATGTAAAACGTGTCCTGGCGCTGGTGGACACAGGAGCTCAGTGTTCTCTGATTATAGCAAACCTGAGCATTTTCCAGGACCCCTGCTGTGATAGATGGCTATGGGGGTAAGGCAATTAGAGTGAAGAAAGCCCAAATTTCATTGGGGATAGGGCATTTACCCCCAAAAGAGTATACCGTGTACATTTCTCCCATCCCTGAATATATTTTGGGGGTAGATATCCTGCAGGGCCTGTGGTTACAGACCACTGCAGGTGAGTTCAGACTGAGGGTACATGTGGTAAAGGCAGTTCTGAGGGGACATGCTAAGCGCCCACTTTTAGTTCTGCCTGTACCTCGGCAAGTGACAAATACTAAGCAGTATAAATTTCCGGGGGGGGCACAAGGAAATTGGAGAAACTCTACAGGAGTTGGAGAAGGTGGGCATCATAAAGCCCACTGATAGTCCTTTTAATTCCCCAGTGTGGCCAGTGAGAAAGCCAGACAGCTCCTGGCATGTGACTGTAGACTACAGGGAATTGATAAAGTCACACCCCCTTTGCATGCTGCTGTCCCCTCTATAGCAAACATTCTGGACACCCTCAGCCATGAACTGGGAACGTATCATTATGTAGTAGACCGTGCTAATGCTTTCTTCCCTATTGACATAGCACAGGAAAGCCAGGAACAGTTTGCCTTCACATGGGAAGGACGGCAGCGGACATTCACTGTCCTTCCACAGGGATGTCTCCACAGTCCCACCACCTGTCATGGACTTGTAGCCCAGGACTTGGCCATATGGAAGAAACTGCAAACAGTGCTGCTATATCACTACATAGATGATATTATGCTCACATCTGATTCTCTTTCAGATTTAGAAGGGGAAGTTCCTAGATTGTTGCAACATCTACAGGAGAAAGGATGGGCTGTGAACAGCACCAAGGTTCAGGGACCTGGTTTGTCTGTGAAATTCTTGGGGGTTGCTGGTCGAGTAAATCTAAAGTTGTTCCTGAAGCAGCCATAGACAAGGTCCAGGCTTTCCCCACCCCTACCACTGTGGCAGTATTACAAGAATTTTTGGGTCTTTTGGGCTACTGGAGAGTGTTTTTCCCACACTTGGCACAAATTCTGAAGCCCTAATATTGGTTGGTACAAAAAGGCTTCAGGAGGGACTGTGATGAGACATGTGCAGCTGCTTTTACTGCTGCCAAGCAGGCAGTCAAGGCCATACAGGCCTTGAATGTAATGGACTCATCAAGGCCCTGTGAGCTAGATGTGCATGTAACCAAAGATGGTTGTGGATGGGGTCTTTGGTAGTGGCTTGAATGGACACACCAACCTATTGGATTGTGGTCATAACTATGGGAAGGAGCAGAGTTCTGGTACACCTTGATAGAGAAGCAACTGGCTGCTGTGTACCACGCCTTGCTGACTACAGAGCCCATTGCTGGAACAGCTCCAAGCAAGGTAATAACCACCTATCCCATTGCGGGGTGGGTGCAAGACTGGACCCAAAGGCCATGGAGTGGCATGGCACAGACACTTACACTGGCCAAATGAGTGCATATTTACAGCCGTGCAGTGCCCTCTCTACTAGCCCCTTAAGTGGAGAACTCCAATGCTTAGTGGGGCCAGTGACCTATACCAGTGGAAAGCAGGAAGAACTTGTTTTTCAGCCCTTGGTAGCCGAGACTCCTTATCAGGAGGGAAAAGCCCCTTTTCCTGAAGATGCTTGGTACACAGACATGCTCCAGTTGTGGGCAGCCCCCAAAGTGGAGGGCTGTGGCTTTCCATCCTAAGACTGAGACAATATGGATGGAGGATGGAGAGGGGAAAAGCAGTCAGTGGGCTGAGTTGCAGGCTGTATGGCTCGTGATCACCCAGGAGCCTTCCCCCATAGTTGTCGGCACTGACAGCTGGGCCGTCTGTCGCGGCTTGACCCTGTGGCCACCGACATGGTACCATACCAACTGAATGGTTGGTCACTGGCCCCTTTGGGGGCAGGAGTTGTGGCAAGACCTATGGGACTCTGGTCAGACTAAGTCTGTTCCCGTATATCATGTGACTGGCCATTTGCCTTTGGTATCCCCAGGGAATGATGAAGCAGACACATTGGCCCAGGTGTGCTGGCTAGAAGAAGAGCCTGCCTCTGGTGTGGCCCAGTGGCTATGCCGGCGTTTGTTGTACGTGGGGCAAGAGACAATGTGGGCTGTAGCCCGTCGGTGACTTGCCATTGACCTCTGAAGAAGTCAGCAGAGCCCGGAAGGAGTGCCTTGTGAGCTCTAAGGGGGACTCACACCGAGTCCCACAGCAGCATGGGACAACACTTAGGGGGTCGATACCCCATGTCAGGTGGCAGATAGGCTACATTGGGCCTCTGCCCATATCAGAAGGATATTGGTGTGCCATGAGTTGTGTGGACACGGCTACTGGGCTATTGGTTGCTTTTCCTGCACATCGTGCAGATCAGCAAACCACCAAGAGGGGCCTGGAGTGTCTCTTTGCAGCCTATGGCTGGCCACAGGTGATTGAGAGCAATCAAGGCACCCACTTTACTGGACATGCATTACAAGAATGGGTGCAGCAATTAGGAATAAAATGGAAATTTCATGTACCATATAATCCTACCGGGCAGGCATGATAGAGAAGTACAACGATTTGTTGAAATCTGGCCTGAAGTCGGATACCAATACTCCACAGGGTTGGTCTGTTTGCCTATGGACAGCGCTGCCGCGTTTGAATGAGAAGCCCCGTAAAGGAGCTTTGAGCTCTGTGGGTATGCTCACACACCTTGCTGCCTCTCCTATAGAATTGTACATCCAAACCAAAGAAGAGCTATTGAAGCCAGGATATGGCCAGCAGAGCAAAATTCTGCTGCCAGCCCCTACTGCCTTAAGCCCTCGAGACACTGTTGAATGGACCTGGCCCTGGACATTTCGACACATGGACCAGCTATGGCTGGCCCTTCTGGCACCTTGGGGGAAAACCTGGAAGCTGGCCTCCTGTGTATTCCTGGAATAACAGCTGAATGGCCCCCAAAGGTCATGCTAGTGTACCCAAAACGTCCAGGAGGTAAGAGCATCTTGAGGGGAAGTT